>BTHU01000003.1:9495000-10040000 GCA_036184795.1 Tokudaia tokunoshimensis | reverse complement strand
AGTGGCCATTATACATCTAGTAAGGACTTACATTATTTGGATTTTATGGGTTTAGCTTCATTAAAGGAACACACTGTCTAGTAGCAGGCATCCTAGTTTTCCGACTCTTACAATGTTTCTGCTCTCATTTCATGGTTTCCCTTGAGCCTTAGCTGTAGGTATTCTGTAGGTATTCTGTTGTAGATGGCTAAGTTAGTGCTGGACACTCCACATGCACTGATTCTCTGCATTGTGACCAGATGTAACCATCTGTAGTAGTTTCCATTTACTGGAAAAAGAAAAAGAAGAGAGTCTTCGATGAAAATTAGTAGATAAACATATCTATGGGTATAAGAATGTGTGTTTAGAAAAGAGAAGCTATACTGTTTTGGAAAAATTGGAGTAAGAAATCTCCTTAAAATTGATAACTTCTTCAGTCACAGATAGTTGACTAGGTTAACAGTACCAGGCTTGAATTCCTACTCACTAAGCCAGATTTAAGTCCAATTAAATAGCTGTTGTTTATTCTCATGATAAAAGTGACACTCTTATATCTTTGGAAAAATCTTGCCATACTGGTTACAGGTTGTGTTTTTAGTTTTTAACTGGGTCAGAATATTCAATACTTATATCACTCAGTAGGTTGCTTACATACATGTTTGGATACATGTGGCCTCCTCCTCAGTGAGGAGGCTTTCAGACCAGTTTTAGCTTAATTTCTCCATATCCAAGTTTGAACAGTATGCTATCTTCATCAATAGCATCTTACTTGCAAGCTCTGAGAGACAAGCAAGGGAAATTGTAAAAGCCTATATTGTTTTGGAAATCCCTGGGAACTCCTTACTTCCAATCAACAGTAAAATTGTGTAGAAGTTTTTTTTTTCTAAAACAAAGTTAGAGAGTCTTCATTTGAAGATGAAACTAAAAACTCAGACTTCTAGATATATAGCATTGTCCACATGCAAACACACACTCATTAATATCACATATGTTATAATTATAATATGAATGGTTAACCTAACTAGCAACAAGCAAGGGCTTCTGTATTTGGATGTTTTAAAGGTCAAAGTACTAGAGTACTTGTACTAAATCTTATGGGATAAATGATGGCACTCTGGGAGATTAATAGCCACTGTCGACTTCTGTAACCAAGGCCATGCAAAAATGTCACCCAGAAAGCAATTTCTGGTCTCCACAGAGAAGCATATGCTAGATGCTTGGGGAGCACCTATCAGCCCATCTGTCTGGGAACTGGCAACTTTCGAAGCCTTGGCTTGCTCCAGAGAGCCTACTGTTAAGCTTCTTAATATTTAGCTAAGAATGTTGTAGAGCTGTTGATCTAAAATCCATTTATCAAAACAGCTCCCTGAAGAATTATCTTTTCATACACCTAATTGCTATATCTTTTTTTTTAATTATAGGAAACAACTGAGACCAATGAGATCAGCATGTGGGTCCCCACGATCCAGTGGTAGCAAATGCTTGAGAAGAAATGTTGGATAAAAATACCTCAAAAGAATTAATGGTGCTTAAACTTACCTTCATCATCTCTACTAGCCATAGACCATGATGTAGTGGTTATTAATATGAGTACCACCCACCCTACCAGGCCTCTGCACCACTCCTTCCAAGTATCCGGTAAAGCATGACTCTTAAACTTGAATAGTTAACTAAATATATGTATATAAAACTCCCAATTACACAATGCCACTTTACAATGATAAAGTCTTATCCCAATATTTCCAACCTCTCCAAAACTCCGGAAATAAGCCGGAATAACGTCTGAAGCCATCTGGATATCCATGTCACCCACTCTGTTCCTCTCATCTTTTCCACTGAGCCTCTCTCTGCCCCTCATTTCCCATAGCTTCTCCTTCTCTCTCCCCACCAATCACTGGTCTCTCGATAGGAAATATCTTGCAACACCATGATACTATAGATATAACATTTTTATAAATTCTCAATGTAAATTTTGTATCTTTACAAAAGATTCAAAAGATTGTATCTTTAGTCCAGGAATAATATGTAATCTTACATAGAATTTAAATAATTTCCATCAGTGATACTCTACATAGTTTTCTTAGAAAATATCTATGTTTAAATTCACTGTCTAATAGAGTCTGTGAAATAAGTGGACGATCTACAAGTTCCACACAACGACACCAAAACAACATGGAGAACATTGCAGCCTCTTCAACAGACGGTGCTGGCGAAACTGGGTGGCTACATGTAAGGGAATGAAACACGATCCTTTACAGTCACTCACTGTGCACCAAAGTAAACCCCCACTAGATCACTGACTTCAATTCTGTTTTGATAGCATTATTGCCAGCTTGAAAGAAAATGTATGGAGTAAATATAGTATAAAGGTATTAAATATGAAAATTCCGACAGCAAAAAGAAAGAACAAAGAAAAGAGAAAAGGAAGGAAGAAAAGAGGGAGGGAAAGAAGGAAAGGAGGAAGAGAAGGAGGGAGGGAGGGAGGGAGAGAGGGAGTAAAAGAAAAGCACTGATAGAACAACCAAAGACTTGAGAAAAACTCAAGGATAAGTTGAAGTCAGACACAAATAGAGTAACAGATAAACCTGGAGTCTTTGTAGTCTTCAGAATGTGACAGAATGCAGGTGAATATGAATTACGTCATCCACATTATCTCCCTCCACTCCTAGCTCAGGTTCTTTACTCTTGTTTTTGAATGAGATGCATTTAATTTTGATCCTAACCTTGTCACAGGACTGGGTTCTGACCCTGTATCAGAAGACTTTGGTTGGGGCATAGTTTTTTTTTTTTTTTTTTGAGAACTTGGCCATAGATATTTTACATATCTCAGATGATATTTTAGAGTTTTCACCATGAAGTTTTATCAACCGTTTTGACCATTGGTAATAAAATGGTATGGGATTCTTGGAAGCCTTGTAATGTGATATAGATCTGTGTCTTTGTGGACTGAAAGTTATACAAGTACTTACTAAGTAATTCCATCACTTTAATTGAAAAGAATGACTGTGTTGCCACAGGGAACAAAGGGCTTTGCTTTCATGGTTAAGGTTAAAGAGTTAGAGGTAAGCAAAGTACCTTACATCATTAGGTATGTATAAAGCAATCACATGACATTGAGTTTGGAGAAACTTTCTATGTGCAAATCAAAAGGATGATTGTTAAAGGGAGAAGATGGAATAGGGTATGATTTTAAATATAGAGGGTTGAAGCTAGAGAGATGGTTCAGTACCTTAGTAGATGGGATTTCCATTTAATTCATGTGTAGTAGGCTATTCCACATTTCATATTACCCCAAAGCATTGTTTTGCTTAATCTATATCCTGTCCACATTGCACAATTGCCCAGTACTCTAGCAAGTCATTTGTAGGTTGTTTATCAAATGTTTTTAGGCATCTCTGAATTGTCTATCTCCACTGCCATGCGATAATTTCATTTTAATCTGCTTCTCTTTGAACTGTGATAACATTTCCTGACACTGCTGGACTAGAAATTGCTACTGTCGTAAAGTTCTACTGAAGACACATGGCAAAATGGTTTCAGAATATTCTCTTTTGAGTTTTGTTATTCTAGACCTTGCTGGCTATATCTGTCAAATCTATATTTTTTGAGTACTCCAAGATTTTTCTCAAATAATGTATATTTCTGTTTAAAATGTACAATGATTAGAATATTTTAAAAAGCATTTCTAAGTACTTAACTTGTGACAATCATATTAGAGCCATATTATATTATCACATCTAAACATCACTGTGATATCAAGCCTCTTACAATTTGTTTCTCCATTTGAGAATAAATTAGAGAATTGTTAAATACTTATAAATCATTTTAATAAGCAAGCAATAACTTGTCTATTCAACATCAAACTACCTGAAAGCAGAATTTAAACTCTTAAAGAATACAATGTATCATATATTAAATAGATGGCTTTGTTGTGGTTTTGTCATCCTCTGCATAATGTTTTACTGTGTTCCATTTCTCATAAAAAATAAGTTGAGATACAGGTAGCATTATTATCATTGTAATTTTGAATAGCAAATTTTGAAGATATCATCTGACTCATGATCAAACAATAAGCAGAAAAAACTGACTGAGATGGAGCTCATCAGGAGCATGCCTGTTCTCTCACACCCTCCCCACAGTATCCTGAATCCTCGGTGACTTGATGAACTTTAAATAACTTCTCTGAGTTGTCACTTCATTGTATTCCAGGCTCTTCTTCCAGACCTGATAGAAGGATGCAGGTGCTATACTTAGAACGACTCCTTCTCACCTCTTCTTGCCCCTCAACCTTGAACTAGAACTTCCGTCCTGGGAAAGCTTTCCAAAGAATGACTTGTTTATGCATCACCACACTGAAGACAAGGGTTCAGACGTCATTGCTCTGGGATCAGCCTCATAACTAGACAATTTATCATGAACGTCTGCTTCCGAGAGTAATAGTTGATAAGAAAAAAATGCCAGGAGATAATGTTTAGAGATTTCTTAAAATCCAATCAAACATTTTAGAGTTGCTTCATCTATCATTTCTTAATAGGAAAAACAAACATTTCTTAATTAGTATGTAGAAATTTGTCCTTTGTATAACAGCTAAAACTACAATATCATCTATATTATTTTACTTTAGGTGGCACAAGTAATTTTTCAGAATTATTTAGGAGAAGAGATTTTGTGAACCATACTGTATTTACCTTTATTAAGATGTTTCTTACTCAGAACATGCAAAAGAAGTTCACTGAGTCAAAATATTATTTCTCAAATATAATTACTAACAAATACCAGTTTAGAAAAAAAAATCCCAGTATTCTACAATGTAACCATGAAAGCTCTCTGAAGAAATTTGTCAAACACTCCAACAAACAAATAGAGGGGGAAGATTAGTGAGAGCTTACTCGGCCCTCAGTGGCCATCAGTCATAGCCACCTTGTAAGTCAGATGATTCTCTGAGCCATGGTCTTTCAATGATCTTTGCATTTTATGACATGGAAATATTTGAAAAATAAGAAATTTACAAGGCAAGAATATCAAACATAAACAATATATTAGACTTATAAAAAGTTCTATTAAGCAATCCGAGACTGCCAAATTGGAAGCTCAAAATGCTTTTTTTTAACTGTCTCTGATAAAGTTCTTCATAAAGAAAAATCTGAGAGAAATGCATATTTAGAAAATATTATAAAATAAAGTCTGCAGTACTTTAGAAAATAATTTTGGTATTTCCCAAAAGAAATACACCTTCATTTGTACAAAGCAGGGTCCTGGAAATGCCTAGGGAATTAGCTACATATGTCTCATATCATATCTTAAAATCTGTTTTAATATTTAGGATGGAAACAAGACATTTTCTTAAAAGTGCAAGATTATGAACAATGACTTATACTTCAAACCTAAGCCCTGTAATGAGAGAACATATTTTGAATTGTGTAACCCTATTTAAATGCCAGATTTAAATAGTAAATCATATGCAATTTACTTAAAGCCTATATTCAGTCTTCATAACCAAATGTCACTTCCTTTTATTAATGGGAAACAATGTTTAAAAGCCAAAGGCATTGCTAAAAGAAAGTGGTGTGTCTGGAAAAATCATAAATAACCCTAAGCACTTTATATGTTAAATCTACTAGAAATGCAAAATGATTATATATGAGTACATTTGAACAGGCCCATTGGTACTTTAAAAAGTACTGAAATAACTCTGAAAATTCTACATTCTTTGCCTCCATATTTTGTATGAATTAAAATTCCATTGTATTAAAATGGAATTGTTGAAGAGATACAAATACATTTTCTCATTTTATGATTAAAATTAAGCTCATATATAATGCATAAATTCTGAAAAGACATACATTCTCTCTTCATCCCTTTGTGGTTTCTAGGTACTCTCCCTTTGAGCTCTCAGTAGACACCCATTTCTTTGCTGCTTTCTGGCCTAGCAAGCATTCTGCAGGTATGGAATGTCCACATCTGCAGAAAAGGATGATGGTGGCTCTTGTGAAGATGCTGCAGAAGAAATCTCCTTAGCAGAAAAAAACCCGGCATTTTAGGAATGGTCTTGAGCAAAGCCAATTCTAAAACATTACCAACTTCTGTAATACTGAATTGTGAAACAAATGGCACACTTCTGTAGGAAATGTTCACTTTCTTCTTCTCCTGTTCCCTGAAAATAGATGGGGACCAAGAATTAGTCCACAGCAACCACATCTGGTGGGTTTTGTTCAAGGCATAGATGCTTTTCTTCTTTCTTATAACTATAATTTTGCGTGTTGCTTAAAAGCTTTTTCAATATTTATTCTTATATTATCATACAGTTTATTGAGATCTCTATAAGAATATTTTATAGTAAATATTCTTTTTAATTTTAGTTTTGTTCTTTTTTTTAACTTATTCACTTTACCTCTCACTGCCCACATCCCAGTCACTCCCTCCCACAATCCTTCCCCCCATCCTCCTCCCCTTCTCTGATTAGATAGGATCTCCCTGGGTCTAACCTCCAACCATGCCCACCAAGTCTCTGTGAGGCTAGGCACATTCTCTCCCACTCTCCCACTGAGGCCAGACAAGGCAGCTCAGCTAAAAGAACATATCCCAAGTATAGGCAACAGCTTTTGGGATAGACTCTGCTCCAGTTTTTCGAGACCCACAAGAAAACCAAGCTGCATATCTGCTATGTATGTGCAGGGAGGCCTAGGTCCAGTCCATGTATATTTTTGGTTGGTGATTCCATCTCTGAGAGCCCCAAGGGTCCGTGTCAGTTGACTCTGTTGGTCCTCCTGTGGAGTTCCTATCCCCATAGAGGCCTCAGTCTCCTCCTGTTCTTCCATAAAAGTCCCAGAGCTCTATCTACTTTTTGGTTGTGTGTCTCTGTATCTGTCTGAGTCAGTTGCTGCATGAAGCCTCTCAGAGAAAATCACGCTCCTGTCTTCAAGCATAACAGAATATCATTAATAGCATCAGGAACTGGTGCTGGCCCAAGAGATGTTTCTCAAGTTGGACCGGTTCTTAGTTGGCCATTCCCTCAGTCTCTGCATTTCTTGTAGACAGGATAAATTTTGGTGGGTTGGTATCCCTATTGGGGTTCCTGTCTGGCAACAAGAGGTGGCCTCTTCAGGTTCCATATCCCCAAAGCTGTTAGTCACAGCTAAAGACACTCCCATTGATTCTTGAATGCCTCTCTTATCTGAGGTCTCCTTCTGAAGATGCCCCCACCTCCAAACTCCTGGTAGTTGCAGATTTCCACTCACTCTCATGGCCATCTGGCCATGCCTCCTGTTCCTCCCCACACCTGATCCTAAACCCCACCATTCCCCTCCTCATCCCCTCTCCCACCTTGTTTCCTCCCTCCATCTGCCTCTTATGACTATTTTCCCCCTTCTAGGTGAGATTCAAACATTCTCACTTGGACCTTCCTTCTTGTTTAGCTTCTTTGGGTCTATGAAATGAAGAGTATCCTGTATTTTATGACTAATATCTACTTATAAGTGAGTACATACATTGTCCTTTTGGGACTGGGTTACTTCACTCAGCATGATATTCTCAATATCTTTTCATTTGCCTATAAAATTCATGTCTTTGTTCTTAATAGCTAAATAGTATTCTATTGCGTAGATGTACCATATTTTCTTTATCTATTTTTCAGTTGAGGGACACCTAGGTTGTTTCCAGTTTTAGCTATTATAAAATATTGTTGAACAAGTGTCTTTGTGGAATGGTGGAACATCTTTTTTGGGTATATGCCCAGAAGTTGTACAGCTGGGTCTTGAGGTGGAACTATTCCAAGTTTTCTGAGAAACCACCATATTAATTTCCAAGGTGGTATGCAAGTTTGCATTCCCACCAGCAATGGAGGAGTGTTTCCCTTGCTCTACATCCTTCTCAGTCATATGATATCACATGAGTTTTCATCTTAGTCATCCTGACCACTGCAAAATAGAATCTCAGAGTTGTTTTGAATTGCAATTCCCTAATGACTAAGATCTTTGAACATTGCTTTAAGTGCAATCTCAGTCATTCAAGATTCCTCTGTTGAGAATTCTCTGTTTAGCTCTATACCCCATTTTTTAATTGAATTATTTGGGTTGTTGGTGTTTAACTTTTTGAGTTCTTTATAAACTAATATTAGTCCTCTGTCAGATGTAGGGTTGGTGAAGATCTTTTCCCATTCTATAGGCTGGCATGTTGTCATATTGACAGTGTCCTTTGCCTTACAGAAGGTTGCAATTCCATGAGGTCCCATCAATCAATTGTTGACCTTAGAGCCTGAGCCATTGGTGTTCTGTTCAGGAAATTGTTTCCTCTACCGATGTATTCAAGGTTATTTCTGATTTGCTCTTCTATGAGATTTAGTGTATCCAATTTTATGTTGAGGTCCTTGATCCACTTGGATTTAAGTTTTGTGTAGGATGAAAAATATGTATTTATTTTCATTCTTCAACAAGTAGACATCCAGTTATACCGGCACCATTTAATGAAGATGTCTTTTTTCCATTGTATGGTTTTGGCAACTTTATCAAAAATTTAGTAGATGTGTGGGTTTATTTCTGGGTCTTCAAATCAATGATCTTTTCCTATACCAATACCATACAGTTTTATCATTATTATTAGATCAGAGATTTTGATTCCTTCTGAAATACTTTTTTGTTGTTGTTCAGGATTGTTTTGGCCATCTTGAGTTTGTAAATTTTTCCATATGAAGTTGAGAATTTCACTTTCAAAGTCTACAAAAAATTGTGTTGAAAGTTGATTGTGATTGCATTGAATCTGTAGATTGCTTTTTCTAAAATGGTGATTTTCACTATATTAATCCTACCTATCTATGAGAATGGCCATCTTTCCATCATCTGATATCATCTACGATTTCTTTCTTTAGGTACTAAAAGTTCTTTTTTTTTTTTAATTTTATTTCATTTTATTTTTTTAATTTACATTCCAAATCACTTCCCCTTTCCCGTTTCCTCCCTCCCCGAAAGTCCCATAAGCCCCCTTCCCTCCCTCTTTTCTCCGTTCAACCCCCTCTCATTACTCTGTCCTGGCGTTCCCCTACATCCAGTCTTTCCAGGACCAGGGGTCTCTCCTTCCATCTTTTTAGAAATCTATTGATATGCTGATTGTGTCTAGGGTATTCTGAGATTCTGGGTCAATATCCCCTTATCAGTGACTTCATACCATGTGTGATCTTTTGTGATTGGGTTCTAATCATACAGATATTTCACTTGCCTTATTAGAGATACAACAAGATACTTTATATTATTCATGGATATTCTAAAGGGTGTTGTTTCCCTAATTTCTTTTTTGGCCAGTTTATCATTTGTATAAAGGAGGTCTACTGTTTTCTTTGAGTTAATTTTGTATCCTGCTACTTTCCTAAAGGTGCTCAAAAACTCTAGAAGTCCTTCCGAGGAATTTTTGGAGTCCTTATGTATACTATCATATCATCCAAAAATAGTAATACTTAGACTTCTTTTCTAATTTTTATCCCTTGAACTCTTTTAGTTCTCTTAGTGCTCTTGCTAGAATTTCAAGGACTGTGTCAGATAGGGAGAGAGTGGGCAGTCTTGTCTTTGGAATTGCTTTAAGTTTCTCTCCATTTAGCTGGATGTTGTCTTGCTATTTATTGCTTTGATTGTGTTTAGGTATGTGTCTTGTATCCCTGATCTCTCTATTGATGTTGATAGATAGTAATGATTTTTATTTCCTGTTATTTTAATGTTGCTGTTGTTGTCGTTGGTGGTGGTTGTGGTGGTGGTGTGTGTATTTATATATGCTTCCCTAGTTTTTGCTGATATGGAATAACTTTCCTGTGACTTCTTAGATGTAGTTATCTTCATAAGTTTGGAGTTTTCCTTCCTCTATTTTCTGTAGGGCTTGATTTTTGAATAGATATTTATCTTGAAATATCTTGTTTTCTCATTCTATGTTGATTGAGAGTTTTGCTGGGTACCGAAGTATAAGTTGGCACCTGTAATTTTTTAGAGGTTTCAAGATGTTGGTCCAAGCTCTTGCAGCTTTTAAAGTCTCTTTTGGGTGTAATTCTCACAGATCTACCTTTGTATGTTGCCTGCCTCTTTTCCCTTGCCACTTTTAATATTCTTTGTTCTGTAGATTTTGTGTTTTGATTATTATGTGACAGGAGGATTTTTTTTCTTTTCCAGCCTAATTGATATTCTATACACTTCTTGTATGTTTCTAGGCATCTTTTTCTTTAGATTGGGAAAGTTTTCTTCTATGATTTTATTGAAAGTATTTTTCTGGGTCTTGGAACTGGGACTCTTCACCCTCTTTTTCTATTATTATTAGGGTAGATCTTTCCATGTTTTCTTAGATTTCCTTGAATATTTTATGTAAGGAATTTTTTAGTATTAACATTTTCTTTGACTTATGTATCAAATTTCTTCTATTGTATCTCCTAGCCCTGAAATTCTCTCTTCCATCTCCTGTATTCTATTGGAGATGTTTGCATTTGTTGTCCCTGTTCTCTTCCCTAGGTTTTCTATCTCCAGGATTCCCACAGTCTGTGTGTTCTTTTTTTTTAATTGGTTCTATTTTCACTTTCATTTCTTGCACAGTATTTTTCTTTTTTTTCACCTGATTACTGTATTTTTCCTGTATATATTGAAGGGAATTTTTATTTCCTCTTTAAAGATCTCTACTTTGATATGTATGTATATATATGTGGTTTCTCTATTTCTTTAAGGGATTTATTCATTTCCTTTTTAAAGTCCTCTATCATCTTTAAGGTCATTTTCTTATGCTTCTGTTATGGTATGATATCCAGGGCTTGCTGTCATGGAGTAATTGTGCTTTTGAGGTGTCATATTGCTCTGGCTTTTGTTGACTGTGGTCTTTCAAGAGCCTTTAGTCACCTTGATCCTTTTGGTCCCTGGATGTTCTTGTTGTATTTGGAGGGACAGTGAACCTTGATGGTCCTTCTGTGTCAGGCACTCCAGTGGGTATCCTTGGGTTGTTTGGTTCTGGACCTGCAGATTTGTATGGTTCAGGAGCTGAAGATCTGTTGAAGGTGGGAAGAAAGGCAGCAGGAGAATGGAGGACCTTCTGGTCTAGCAGGTTTCTCTGGGCAGCTTAGCTTGCCAGAAGGACTCAGGGAACAGGAAAGATGGGTGGAGAAAGGGAAGTTTACCTGTGTGGTTCAGGCTCAGCAGGTCTGATGAAGGTGAGAGGAGAAGTGGGAAAAGAATGCAGGACCTCCTGGGATAGCATGCTGCTCAAGGAAGCTTGGCTTGCTGTGGAGGAGTCAGCAAGCAGGGAAAATGGGTCAGAGAAGGCAAGCTTACCTGTGTGCTTCAGGATCCATGGGTCTGATGAAGGTCAGTGCCTAGGTGGGACAAAAATCAGAAATATGCTTTCTAATGTAGCCTAGAATTTCTACTAAGAATTTCTCCAATGTAGTGTAGAGAATATGAATAGGTAGATAAATTATTTTCATTTCATAAAACCAATAGCTGTGTAAAGAATTATGCTGAATCTGCATTTAACCGCAGTCGACATCAAGGACAAAATTCAGTTAAAGGTTTAATTTGAAAACAATAAAGGATATCCTTCACAGCATATAATTATTTTGGTTGCAAGTATTTTGGATACTGGAATAAAATTTTTGAAAGCCTAGTGAAATTTTCTATTATTAAATGCTTATGCGGTCAAGTGAAAAATAGACATGAAGAGATCAGTTTACCTTTAAGTCTCCATTAACTTCATTATCCTTCAAAACAAAAAAAGTTCTGAGAATATATTCACTGAATGAGAGTCTTTCACATGCTTTTGATTCAACCTCCTACCCTGCTTTAGAAGTGCAAGTAAGTGTTTCCCTGGTTTATTTTGAATAAGTGGTTAATTGAAGTGTCCATAACAAGAAAAGCATCTGTATTTAGTATTACTACTTAGAAAAGGTAAGTCATTTGGTTCTCTATTAATTCTGCAGATATTATACTTATATCCATTTTTAGACTTAAAATAAAAGCTATTACAAACTTGACTTAGTGATCATTCAAGAAACAAGTAACATAGGAAACGAACAAGGGCCTTCTGCCTTCACAGCTGACCATATATATATATATATATATATATATATATATATATATATATATATATATAGATATATGTAGCTACCTCACTTAACAATGGCAATGCTAATTTATATCACTGAGCAGAAAGCTCAGTCAGGATAAGACTCAAGTCGGAGAACTGTTATGTTGATAAGAAATAATCTTAGATGAACATATTGTAAAACATGCTTACTATCAATCAAGCACAGCACAAATATACAAGTATGTCTGACCAAAAGAAAAATCTATTAAAACAAAATTAAATTAATTAAAATTAAGATAAATTGATGGAGAAGCATAATTAAAATATTTTAGGTAGAAAAATACACAAATATATTTGTCAGAATGATCTAAAGTTAAAAGTAATGGCTCGTTCACACATTTTGATTGCACTGACTAAAACTCATTGAATTGTTCTATCTATCTATCTATCTATCTATCTATCTATCTATCTATCTATCTATCTATCTATCTATCTATCTATCTATCTATCATCTATCTATCTATGTCTGTCTATATGCAGTGCCAATCGGGAACTCTTTAGAAGTATAATGATTATCTAGACTCAAACTTCAGAACTTAGGAAGAATAGTTACTTTTTTTTAACCTCAAAATAGTTAAATGACACAAAGAAATATGGCACAGAAAAGAAATGAATCAACAGAGCTTTGATACAATATAAAAATAATACAGTAGAACACAAATAACCCATGAACAGGAGCTGTTGAAGTATAATGATTCTCCTCCCACTGTGCAGGCATACAGCAAACAATACAAGCAGTGTCCTCATCGGAGTGAAAATCTAGTCTGAGTTGTAGTTTAAAAACCTCCAAAGGAATCGTATTCAGACACAGCCAGTTTAAGGAAGTGTTCTGCTTTAGTGCTATAGGAACATGAAAGTAAAACAAAGAGAAATCCCCACCCCCCATTTAACCTACTGGTTAACATTCTGCTGGCAAAGAACTGTAGACTTAGCTGAGATTAAGTCTGTGACAGACAAGAGATAAAATGCTAGATTGCCCATGGCAAATTCTGGAATGGGGCTTGTTCACAGGAGCCAGGAACACAGCAATCAGGCAGAGTAAGAAGAGTTCACGGGTCAATTAACTCATGCCTAAGGTACATTGTGAGGCAGAGGGCCTTAGGCTAGCAAGTAGCAGACTTTAAATGGAATCATTTCATATAACTGGAGAAATGATATGAACAGCCGCACACTTTGGAAGCTGAAAGAAAAAAAATAACAAAATCAAAACTATTAAAATAAAACTGAGTTTATCTCATTGCAAACTCTCTAATGGAATAAATAAAAAGAAACCCACTGGACACACATATTATTTGCTGAGGTATGAATCCAGTTTGTTGAAGAAACAAGCGAGTCAAGATCTGGTGAAGAATTTTTTGTTCTGAAATATTTGTATTAATTGATACGTTTTTTTTACAGGGCAGTTATTATTCAGAAGTCATTCAATCACTTTTTAAAATTTTTCAAAGATGTCTTTAATCCACCCCCCTTTTTTTTCTTTTTGAATTTTTTTGTACCATATGAGAGCTGGGTCCTGAGATTGCTAGAAGAAGGTGTTGGATGCTGTGGGAATGTAGAGGTCTGGATGCTGCAAGAACCATGGGTGAGTTCTCTTCACTGCTAAGATGTCTGTCTAGTCCCCCTTTTTAACATTATACAGAATGTTCAAGATAAGAAAGGGGGTTTTTGGAGGGGAAACAAAAAAAGGGGATAACATTTGAAATGTAAATAAAGAAAATATCTAAGGAACAAAAAGCTGAATGAAGAAAACAGCATGTTAGTTAAGGTTGGCATTCTGTGTCCAATCTCTTTCTAATCAAAAAGCTATTTGAAATTGATATCTTCTGGGAAAGAGAAAATTTGTTTTCTTTAATGTAGTAACTACCCAGGGTATATCAACCACACTTCAGGATAGACCCCATGTTCAGAAGAAGTTGGACAACCTGAAACTAATTCAATATTTGCTTGGTTTTCTGTTGTTTGGTTTTGATATTTGTGCTTTGTGTTTGTTTTTTGACTTTTCAAGAGCAAGAAAATAATGTTTTGAAATTGACCATTTACCATTGTTTATGACTCGGTAAATCTTATCAGTGCTTCTCAGATGTACATGAGACTGAGACCTCCAATGGGGCCTGGGCAACCTACCATGCCATGATCTCTACCCTTCTAAGACAAGTCCACCGGAAAAGTGACTCTGCTTCTCTCAGCAGCAGACAACGCCATTAGAGGCCCAGTTCAGCTAGTAGGGGGCATCATGAGGTCCTCCGCTTCCATTTTAGGATTTTAACTCTCTTGTGATGATCTTTTGAGAGTCACTCCAGCTGGAGGCCATTCATGTGTGTAATATCCATGCCATGCCTGAAAGCCAGCTCCCCTCCCTATTTTCCTGCCTTTCTTTTCCTAGGTGTTCCTTGAGCCCTGTGGGGCAGGAGGAATGGTGTTGTTAATATATAGCTCCAATTTGGCTAATCATTCACAGTTGTTTATTCTGAACATTTAGAATACTTATGGGTCTGTATTAACCATAGTGCTCTGAAATAAGAAATTTCTATGACCAAAGAGGAGAGCACCAAAATTCTATGGATATAAACATAAATATCTAGAAGATAATTTGATGAGGTGATCACTCATTAAAACAGCATAAATAGGTTGCCTTAGGGCCTGTAACTTTAGGGTTTTGACCATGCTTCCAGTACAAAGTATGATTTTTCTCTATGGCACAGACCTCATATGCAATAAAGAGTGCAATTGGTTGCTGTCACAACAGTCTTGCCACCATTGCACCATCTTGCTTGGTTGATTTCTATTGCAACATGCAGGGTTTAGCACTGGAAACATACATCGATGTATTTCCCCAAACTTCACACCACTATAGTAGGAATATCTATATACACTCTTTCACTGAATGCTTCTTGAACCTCTTTCCTGCATCTTATCTACTGCACCATGCTCTTAGTAGGTGGGACTTCTGTGTGTTATTATCTCATGGAAGCTGTCTTGGCTATAATGAAGAGAACTCCAGAAGAAGCTTATACCTTCTGTCTTATGAAGTATGACTGAGAATGTGGCTGTCTGTGAATCAGGAAAAAGTCCACAGCAAACATCAAATGTGTAAGCATTTGGGTGTGACTTTCTGGACTCCAGACTTGTACAACATATTTCTATTGTATACGCGCTGTATGTATATTACATATGTTCTATGTTATACATATTATTCTATGTTCTCTGGATAATATTGCCACCATCATTCACAGATATAAAAGCTGAAGAGTATCAGTCAGATGATCTATCGACCATTCTATCAAGATAGAAAATGTTGATGGGGAACTGGGGGTAGCCACTAGAAAGTCCCAGAAACCAGGGAAGAAAGAGGTTCCCAGGACCAAACAGGGATGACATTAACTGAAATAGCCAACAAACAGGAAATAGAATCTGTAGAGACCATATCCAGTTTTTAGGCATGGCCCCGGTTGAGGAATGGGGCCACCGACCCATCTGAAAAATATTAACACAGAATTGCTCCTGTCTAAAGGAAATCCAGGGACAAAGAATGGAGCAGAGATTGAAGGAAAGGCCATACAAAGACTGTTCCACCTAGGGATCCATCTCATCTGCAGACACCAAACCCAGACACTATTGCTGATGCCAGGAAGCACTTGCTGACAGGAGTCCTCTGAGAGGATCTGCCAGAGACTGAACAATACATATGTGGATGCTTGCAGCCAACCATCGGACTGAGCACAGGGACCCCCTTTGAGGAGTTGGGGGAAGGACTGAAGGAGCTGAAGGGGTTTGCAACCCTATAAGAAGAACATCAGTATCAACCAACCAGAATCCTCAGAGCTCCCAGGGACTAAACCACCAACCAAAAGAGTACACATGGAGGGACCCATGGCTCCAGTCTCATATGTGGCAGAGGATTGCCTTGTCTGCAATCAATGGGAAAGGAGACCCTTGGTCCTGTGGAGGCTTGATACCCCAGCATAGGGGAATGCTAGGACGGTGAAGAGGCAATGGGTGGGTGGGTAAGCATCCTCATAGAAGCAGAGGGAGGGGTAATTAAATAGGGGGGCATTGGAGAGGGGAAACTGGGAAGGGAGATAACAGGTGAAATGTAAAAGAAATAAAATAACCAACAATAATAAAATAAAATAATATAATATAACCTAAATATTTTTAAAAAAGAAAAGATTGAAACCCAAAGACAATATTTTTGTTATAATTATCTAATATATTTTTAATTAAAAACTTAAAATCTATGCATCCTAAAACAACATATGAGGTTTTATAGACACATGTGTGACATAATGTTCAAATCAGGTCAAATAGATCTATCTTCCTGAACACTTTTCCTTTGTAAGTGAAAACTCATAACTTTTTGAAGTGATCATTTCATTGCTTAGTCATTTTGCTCTGTGAAAGCATGACAGTACCTGTTCCAGTCTAATGATCCTTAAGGCCTCCTCATCAACCTTTCCACAGCCCTTCTCTCCCCTTATTTTCTACATCCTTTTGCAGCCCCAGTTCTCATCTTGACTCCTACAATAATTAAGCTATTATTATTATTTAACACATTCATGAAACATGAGACCACGTGACATCATTTGCCTTTCATCCTGACTTATTTCATTTGACAAAATTGTACTCAGTTCTGACTGCGCAGTCATGCAGAACAGGATTCCATTTTGTTTAAGGCTTCAGAGTAGTTTATTGTGTGTCTGTACTGCCTTTTCTTTATCCGTTTATCAGTCGATGGGCATTTAGGTGCTTTCCACCTCTAGACTTTGTAAAGTCCTGCAGTAGACAGGGGAGTGTAGAAGTCACCTTGACATGTTTGTCTAATTCTTATTATATATACCCTCAGATTGCTTTATCACACGACAGCTCTACTTGTCATTTTTAAGGATCCTAAATAAGCTTTTCTTCAATAATAAACTCACTTGCTTATCTCGACACTAGTTGCAGGGTTTCCTTCTCTCTATATCTTCCTCAGTAATTGTTGACTTTAATCTTTTTGTGAAGAATCAGTCCTAAGTAGAAAAAGTCATAACTTACTCTGGTGTTCTTTTCTATCTCCCAGGTTACAGTGACAGTGAGTATTTCTTCACACAATATGGCCACTTACCCATCAACTTTTATAAAATATCTCTCTAGGATAATTATTCATTATGTAGAAATCAGCTTATCTTTGATGTTTCATTTGAAACTTATTAACCCCTTGAAAATATTAACTGCTTACCAGAAGTGTAGTCTGCACATCTCCTGACACATTGCAGTCCATGACTCCATTCACTTCACTCTTCTCTTCTTCGTCAAGTTCTTTTATGTGTTCTAACAGTGTTTGTGTACAGTTAGATGTGTTACCTTGACTTTGGCATCTTTTCAAACACATTGTATTCCATTGTCCTCAGTATTTCTCCTGTTTCCCCTCCCACTTTCAAAGATCCATGGCATAACTTGAAGATTCTAATAAAGTTTAAGATAATTTGTGTAAACAAAGAGAACCATGGTCTAATTTTATTAATTTGCTGTGGATTTTCAATTTGTTCAAAGAGAATTCTCTGTCAAAACTTCTGTCAAAAATTCAGTTGATTAGTGAAAGATCTGTATGACAAGAACTTCAAGTCTCTGAAGAAGGAAATCAAAGAAGGACTCAGAAGATGGAAAAATCTTCCATGCTCATGGATTGGCAGGATTAATATAGTAAAAATGGCCATCTTGCCAAAAGCAATATACAGATTCAATGCAATCCCCATGAAAATTCCAACTCAATTCTTCATTGAGTTAGAAAGAGCAACTCAAAAATTCATCTGGAATAACAGAAAACCCAGGATAGCTAAAACTATTCTCAACAGTAAAAGAACTTCTGGGAAAATCAGTATTCCTCAATCAGTACTACAGAGCAACAGTGAGTGGTATTGGTACAGTGACAGTCATGTAGATCAATGGAATAGAATTGAAGACCCCGAAATGAACCCACACACCTATGGTCACTTGATCTTTGACAAAGTAACTAAAACCATCCAGTGGATAAAAAGAGAGTCTTTTCAACAAATGGTGCTGGTTCAACTGGAGGTCAGCGTGTAGAAGACTGCAAATCGATCCATTCTTATCTCCTTGTACTAAGCTCAATTCCAAGTGAATCAAGGACCTCCACATAAAACCAGACACACTGAAACTAATAGAAAAGAAACTGGGGAAGAGCCTTGAACACGTGGGCACAGGGGAAAATTTCCTGAACAGAACACCAATAGCTTATGCTCTAAGATCAAGAATTGACAAATGGGACCTCATAAAATTACAAAGTTTCTGTAAGGCAAAGGACACTGTCTGTTTGTTTTTTTTTTTTTTTTTTTTTGTTTTGTTTTTCGAGACAGGGTTTCTCTGTGTAGCCCTGGCTGTCCTGGAACTCACTTTGTAGACCAGGCTGGCCTCGAACTCAGAAATCCTCCTGCCTCTGCCTCCCAAGTGCTGGGATTAAAGGCGTGCGCCACCACCGCCCGGCTCAAAGGACACTGTCAATAGGACAAAATGGCAACCACCAAATTGGGAAAAGATCTTTACCAACCCTACATCCGACAGAGGGCTAATATCCAATATATGCAAAGAACTCAAGAAGTTAGACTCCAGGGAGCCAAGTAACCCTATTAAAAATGGGGTACAGAGCTAAACAAAGAATTTTCACCTGAAGAATATCAAATGGCTGAGAAACACCTCAAGAAATGTTCAACATCCTTAGTCATTAGGGAACTGCAAATCAAAACAACCCTGAGATTTCAACTCACATGAGTCAGAATGGCTAAGATCAAAAACTCAGGAGACAGCAGGTGTTGGCATGGATGTGGAGAAAGAGGGACACTTCTCCACTGCAGGTGGGATTGCAAACTGGCACAACCACTCTTGAAAGCAGTCTGGCAGTTCTTCAGAAAACTGGGCATGACAATTCTGGAGGACCTTGCTATACCACTCCTGGGCATATACCCAGAGGACTCCCCATCATACAATAAGGACACATGCTCCACTATGTTCATAGCAGCCTTATTTATAATAGCCAGAAGCTGGAAAGAACCCAGATGTCCTTCAACAGAGGAATGGATACAGAAAATGTGGTATATTTACACAAAGAAGTACTATTCCGCAATTAAAAACAATAAATTCATGAAATTCTTATGCAAATGGTTGGAACTGGAAAATATCATCCTAACTGTGGTAACCCAATCAACAAAAGAACACACACGGTATGTAGTCACTGATACATGAATATTAGCCCAGAAGCTTGGAATACCCAAGACACAATTCACGTATCAATTGATTCCCAAGAAGGAAGGAGAGGCACCTGGTCCTGGATAGGCTCAATGCAGCAGTGTAGGGGAATATCAGGACAAGGAAGCAGGAGTGGGTTGACTGGGGAACAGGGGGAGGGAAGAGGGCTTATGAGACTTTTGGGGAGGGGAGAACTGGGAAAGGGGAAATTATTTGGAATGTAAATAAAGAATATAGAAAATAAAAAAGAAATATATAGAAAAAAATTCAGTTGAACCTACATGCATGAGTAAAAGAAATACTTTCAGAGGTAAATGCATAGTGCTATAATTTTTTGTAAAAAGAAAGAACACTAGTATATTTCAAAATCTTCTGTCTTACTGCATCTTTACTATTATGGAAAAAAATAAAGGAGCATTTTCAGAGAAGGAGATGGGGAGGCAGTTTATAAAACAGAAGAAAATGAAGGACCATGTTTAGAGAAGGAAACAGGGAGAAAGAAACTGCCTCCCCAACAAAATGACAGGTGACTAGACCTTGAAATTCAGTAAGATATTCAGTCTTGTAAAACTCTGTAAAATATATGTTGTAGCTGAAGAAAGACTATTAATATATAGGATGCATCTTACATGGGAATCTTTTTTATGGATTTGCCATCTTTCAATAATAATATAATAATATAATTACATAATAATATATATAAAAACAATAATAATGTAAACAATTATAAATAATATAAACATAAATACTAATATAAATATAAATAATAATATAAACAATAATAATATAATAATACATAATTATTATTATTATTATAAATTATTGAAGTCTTAATTTTTATTTGGTTATCACAGATTTTTTTTTTTCAGCTCATCTTCATGTCTTTATTACAGGTGTTTTTGAGAGAAAGTCCTTTATGGAAGGGTCATTTGTTTACATTGGGTTAGTTTGCTTCATTTTAAGAACCTTTAATTTATAACCTGTGTCATCATGTTTGTTTAAAAAATGGTGACTTGAGCCAATAAGAGGCAGGTTTATCTATCTATCTATCTATCTATCTATCTATCTATCTATCTATCTATCTATCTATCTATCTATCTACCTATTTTTTTTTTAATTTAATTTTATTTTATTTTTTTAATTTACATTCCAAATCACTTCCCCTTTCCCGTTTCCTCCCTCCCCGAAAGTCCCATAAGCCCCCTTCCCTCCCTCTTTTCTCCGTTCAACCCCCTCTCATTACTCTGTCCTGGCGTTCCCCTACATCCAGTCTTTCCAGGACCAGGGGTCTCTCCTTCCATCTTTTTAGAAATCTATTGATATGCGGATTGTGTCTAGGGTATTCCGAGATTCTGGGTCAATATCCCCTTATCAGTGACTACATACCGTGTGTGTTCTTTTGTGATTGGGTTGCCTCACTAAGGATTTATTTTCAAATTTCCAATTAATTTCTTCCTTGAAATCCTTCTTGTCACTGTAGTCACAGTCCTGGCATTGTATGAAACTCATGTTTCACATGCACTGCATTATAGAAGACTATGTACATCTGCAATTCTGAAGTTAGAGCCTTTGATACTTACGGGACCATCCTATGTGTTTATATTACAAATATGCAAATCCACATACTTCTATATAGCCAGAGATAAGAAAACCAGTCTCTCCTTAATTTCAATAAATCAAATCTATTCATGTGACTTCTGTGATGATTTAGTAGACATTTAATGCCATATACAGAATCAGGAAAGTGCCTTTCTTCAGCTCTTAGATACATGAATACTGTACTTGGAGAAGATTAATGTATAAACAATGACAGTGCATCATTAAATGAGATTCACACCATGCTACAATTCACTATGTGAAACTACCATAAATCTGCAGATAGTTCCTCTCCTTTTATATAGTAGATATAATGAGTAAGACATTGAATGGAAAATCTCAAATGAGGGACCTCGTTTTACTTTGGATTCCTGAGACTTTATCAAAAGATTTAGGACTGAGGCTAAATCTTAGATGCTTTTTCAATTTTTACTATTTTTTTTTTATTATCATAGGAAAGCTGTGGAGCATCTATATAAGCATATATTTGAGAAATGGAGTGTAATGGTCTGTAAATATATTGTAATTGAAATGGGAAGTCAATGTAGAAATAGAATTTAGATTTAGTATTGACAACAGATGACAGAAACGTTGGATACCAGAGAAGATATGGTTAACTTTTGTCTCCAGGCAGTGTGGAGCCATTGAAAACTTTGACCTGTGGTAATTGACAGAAGCAGAGACATATTTAGATAGGGATCATTTGGCAGAAGCATATAGAATTGATTGAGTCAAATGTGCTTGAAAGATTGAAAGATTGCAAAGCCATCAAAAAGTCTCCCATGTAAGATGCATCCTATATATTAATTGTCTTTCTTCTGCTACAACATATATTTTACAGAGTTTTATGAGACTGGATATCTTACTGAATTTCAAGATCTAGTCATCTGTCATTTCCTTGGGGAGGCAGTTTCTTTCTCCCTGTCTCCTTCTCTAAACATGGTCCTTCATTTTCTTCTGTTTTATAAACTCCCTCCCCATCTCCTCTGAACATGCACATTTATTTTCTTTTGTTTTATTTATCTTACTGCATGCTTACAGCTGCTCATCTTGCTCAATTAGCCTCATGACTTAGAATCTGAGCAGCAGGAGTATATGGACTCCATTGACTTTGATCACATTAATTTTATCTTTAAAAAGCTTAAGTCACATTAGAATTATAAATACAAGGTATGAGTTTAGTTGATCTCATGTTGTAATTCACCCAAAGGGAAATACCATTTTAGATGATCCTATGCAATTCAGCAAGTCATTCATCTCACACCAATCAGGATGGCTAAGATCAAAAACACAGGAGACAGCAGTTGTTGGCGAGGATGTGGAGAAAGAGGAACACTCCTCCACTGCTGGTGGAATTGCAAGCTGGTACAACCACTCTGGAAAGCAGTTTGGCGGTTCCTCAGAAAACTGGGCATGACACTCCCGGAGGATCCGGCTATACCACTCCTGGGCATATACCCAGAGACTTTACCTGCATGCAATAAGGACACATGCTCCACTATGTTCATAGCAGCCTTATTTATAATAGCCAGAAGCTGGAAAGAACCCAGATGTCCCTCAACGGAGGAATGGATTCAGAAGATGTGGTATATCTACACAATGGAATACTACTCTGCAATTAAAAACAATGAATTCACGAAATTCCTAGGCAAATGGTCAGATCTTGAAAATATCATCCTTAGTGAGGTAACCCAATCACAAAAGAACACACATGGTATGCAGTCACTGATAAGGGGATATTGACCCAGAATCTCGAAATACCCTAGACACAATCTGCATATCAATAGATTTCTAAGAAGATGGAAGGAGAAACCCCTGGTCCTGGAAAGACTGGATGTAGGGGAACACCAGGAGTAAGGAGAGTAAGGAGAGGGGGTTGAATGGACAAAAGAGGGATGGAAGGGGGCTTATGGGACTTTCGGGGAGGGAGGATACGGGAAAGGGGAAATGATTTGGAATGTAAATTAAAAAAAAATAAATCATACAATTATTTCATAATAAGAATTATTTCATCTAGTACAGTAGACATTTATTCTGTCATTCTATTTCATATGTTGTAATTAGGAATGGATTCAGAAGATGTGGTATATCTACACAATGGAATACTACTCTGCAATTAAAAACAATGAATTCACGAAATTCCTAGGCAAATGGTCAGATCTTGAAAATATCATCCTTAGTGAGGTAACCCAATCACAAAAGAACACACAAAAAAGAAGGGGGCTTATGGGACTTTCGGGGAGGGAGGAAACGGGAAAGGGGAAGTGATTTGGAATGTAAATTAAAAAAATAAAATAAAAAAAAAATCTTGATGGTTTTCTGATGTTATATTGGTGATTGAATCTAATGCCTTCTAGGACACAAATCTCTGGACATGTCTGTAAAGCATGTTCTAGGTCTTGTTAGTGAGAAAACCCACCCTGAATGTGGGCAAGAACAGTGAATGAGTTGGAAGTCTGAGCTGAATAAATGAGCAAGTGAACCAAGCTCTAGCAGTCATCCCTTTCTACCACATGATTGTATGTGCAGTGTAACCAGGTACCTCACACTATTAGTGCAATAACTTCTCTGCCAAGAGAACTCTGTTCTCAAACTGTGAGCCAAGATGAGCATGTAAAAGGTAGATGGATATAAACGCATGCATGGTGGAGGCAGGGTCACAGAGTCTTCTATGAGAACCTCTACACCACTATCATTAATGCATTTGTTAAGAGAGCCATGTAGTTTCCATTGCTCAACATTACTACCTTGCAGATTAAGTGAACTATATATTAACTTTATGATATACATCCCAACCATAGCTTTAAATGTATATATAACCCAAAGTCCTTAGATTAAAGATGTAATATGAATTTTATATATAAACAAAATGAAGAAATCCTGATACCAATTAGAATTTGGGCTTTCAGAAAGTTTATATTTAAGGGAAGAAAGTCCATGTCAGAAACTACAAAGTTAAAATGTATTTTGTAAATCATTCTCTGCTGAAGTGTTCATGTTTATGCATAATGCCATAATTGATATAATATATATCGCTCTATTTTTATTTACTACAGAAAAATGTGTTACATACCACAAAGCATGCACCTAGTAACATTTATTAGTCAAAATTGAATACCTGAAGTAAGAACTTTTGAAATGTGTTTGATATATCTTTTTGTTTAAAGACAAATATATGTTTCTGGGTTCATAGAATATCTTTATCAGGCATATTAATGAATTATCATTCAATGAATATGCTGTTGTATATAACTCATATCAGCAATTTTTAAAAAGGTAAAACTCTCAGTGTTTGTACACACACCTATAATCCCAACACAGAGGCAGAGGCAGAGGCAGAGGCAGAGGCAGAGGCAGAGGCAGAGGCAGGGGCAGGGGCAGGGGCAGGTGAAGGGGCAGGGGCAGGGGCAGAGGCAGGGGAAGGGGCAGGGGCAGGGGCAGGGGCAGAGGCAGGGGCAGAGGCAGAGGCAGAGACAGAGGCAGGAGGATCATATGCAAGGAAAACAATTATCTCTTGCTAGGTCTCAAAAGCAAAACAAAGAGCTGAGAAAGAATTAAGGCAAGAGTATAGATGTTGGAATAGTCATTTGTCTTACTTCTGTTTAAGAACATACAAGTGTATGTGTATAATACAAGGCAATGTGTATAATACAAGGCAAGACATAATTTATTCAATACATCAATATTTTCATGAACAACTAAACATAAGGAACCATTCCAGTATTGGAATTTTTCTTTTAATATTTCCAAAACACTTAATAGGGAAGATCTCAGATTTCAAATATTTTGTTAAAATATGAAATTTTAAATCAATTTACGTATCTGTGACTTTAAATTTTTTCCCAAATGAAACCGATGGATTTTTTTTATAAGTGAAGTCTATAACCAGTGTATGTAGGCACACAGAATTTTTAATTTTTTATTACATTACTTGTTTATTTTTTGTGCATGCATGTGAATGCACCCATGCTACACCATGAATATGGAATCAAAGGATGGCTTGTAGGGGCTGGTCTTCTCCTACCATATGTTCTGTGGGATCAGATCACATCATCTGGCTGGGATACCAATAGCTTTACCTGGTAAGTCATCTTGCTGGCCCAGATTGAATTTTTAACACAAATTAAAACCTTCAAAAATCTATCTACAGCTACGTGTGGCCTTGTGTTTCGGTTCACACTATTACTTTACTGATATGTATTCTTCTTACATTTAGCTTAATGAGATTCTCACAGGAACCATTCAGTTATAGACACTAGCTGATTACTATTTCATGTGAAAGCCTAGGATAGGACAAGTCAAAAACTGTTTTTAGTAAAAATAATAAAACTACTGCCTCCTACTGAAAGTATACATTTTTATTCTCTTTACCAACTCAAGTCTATAAGTTTTAATAATCATATTTCTTATATTTATTCTCAGTCTATAGTATATAGACTATAACATGGTATTCTATACTGATTACCATTTGTACATAAATGATAAAGCCAACTAAGAAAATAAATAAATGTAAAAAACTCAGTTGAGAAAATTTAAGAAGGAAAATCCAGGATGTCCTTTAAACTAGAAGATTTTACTTATCAAACTCCTTAAAATTGTCTTAATTAACCTAGGGGATCTGACAGTACAGGGAATTTATTTTATAAATGAGGAAATTGATGTTTAGAAATGCTGTGCTAGCATTCTGACTTCTTTAACTTGTAGGTGGTTGCTGACAGGGTGCACTGGGGTTTGCTTCTCCACCGCAACACTTGATGAATTCTACTCTGCCTACACTGCTTTGCAGATGAGTAAATAAGTAATGGCTGACCTTGATCTGACTACCTGAGCAAGAAATTCCCCAAGGGTCTATCAGTGTTGGTACAATATCAGCTTTTCTAGAGCATCTCTGAACAATTCTTTTTGCTTTTCTTTGTTGTAGCCTTTTTTCTCCAACTACAATTTAAATTATTTGCTAAGTTGTTTTCAGTGTTTCTCCCACACTTAATTATGTATTAACTGATGAGTCAAGAGACACTAATTTCTTTCTTACCATCATGTTCCATACTTACTGAGTGAGTATCAGAACTGTGTTCAAATTATACTCAATAATAGCTAAATAAGTCCTTATTAGGTAAATGAGTGTATGATGGTACAAGATATACTATGCCAGCAGTGGTTAGTCTAGACTTGTTCATGCATTGCCATAGTTATATTATCAGAGTATTGGTTCCCAACTGATTATTTGGCCAAGATCAAATATGACATTGTAATATAGTTTTAATAGAGGACCAACATGAAAAGCATCTTTTGTCCTCTTAACACTTTAATATTTGAAAGACCACAGTAACAAAAGCTTAACATGTAGAGTCAAAGGTCACACAGCTGGTGTTCCTTATGGGACTTTTTTTCTGGGACAAAATGACATCAAGTGCTCAGTTAACATTGTCTAAGTCAGTAATGAGCTGCTTGTGTGACCTTGGGTGTGTTATTTAATCCCTCTCTGTGAGGCAGTAATAAGAGTATGGGCTGGCTGGCCATCAACACAGTTGACTTCAGATGTCTCCCTGATCTCCAAATGATAGGAATAGGGAACAGACCCCAGATAGATTTCTTATATTCTCCACATATAGGATGGTTGAAATATAAAAACGAAGAATACAATATTTGACTCTTAAATTTGTTATGAGCTTAATAAAATTTTTACCAAATAAAATCCTTAGTTTAGTGCTACTAATTTTCAAGTTTTTGGGTCATTGTTCTTATTGAGCAATGCTAAATAACTAAGTGTAATTTGTTTTGTTTATAAATGCAAAGGGACCTTTGAAGAAGAGAGAGCAATCAAAGCCATTTATTTAAGTTTTGACTTATATGTTAACAAGCCCATTAAAGAGTTTTAGAGTAGACATATTCTCATTAACAACACTGGAAGTGTTATGATTTACGACAAGGATTGAGTTATGACTAAACTATCAATGGATTACGTATTTACTCATTGGAATCTTCATTAGTCAAAGAAAAAAGTTAAATTATCTTCCCGTAGTAATATTTATTTTTTAATTACATGATAACATTTCGGTTTTAAAGTGATTATGTTGAGTTTTCCACAGTTTACAATTTTATTTATTTATTGTATTTTATATATATTTTTGTTATATCTAAACTTAATAATTAGAAAGAAGAAATCATTTTTGTTAATTCACTGCCCCATCACTTAGATGATTTCTAGCATAGTGTGTAGAGCTTGCAGTGGTCACAAGACTGACTTAGAGAATGACATAGAGAATTCAAGAAAGATTGAAGTCTGCATATTACATATCATTGGACAGACTAGTCTCAATAGATATTTTTCCTGCTGTTTTCTCTGCACATACTTGCCTGGAAGAAGCCTTAATCTCTCTTATGTTGTTGTCAACAGGGGAACTGGAAGCTTTAGAAACCTCAGCTCCTAGGTATTTCTGCCAATCAAGGTAATCCAGGAAATAAACACAACAATGAGAAAAGACCCTGTTCCTTTGTTCACCTATGAGTCCTCTCACTGAAAGCCTGGATCTAAGCTCCAACAGCACAGAGCTGACCTTTAAATCTTGGCTTCTCTGCATCCCAGCCCATCTCCCACAGGTACAACCTCTTGCATTCAGTCTGTTCTTGGATTAGTATAATTTCACTTTGTCTTTCAGCTGTTAACCATCAGAAACACAATCACTACTAAATTGTTCTGAAATTCAAGTAGAGATATCATCAGTCTCTCTGTTTATTAATCTACACATCTATTCAATACCATTCTGAAATGAAGAAAAAGTACAATTTAAAGTTTTTTGATCTTTCTTTCTTTCTTTCTTTCTTTCTTTCTTTCTTTCTTTCTTTCTTTCTTTCTTTCTTTTTCTTTCTTTCTCTTTTTCCTATCACAACAGAGCACATCTACACAATTAGATATCCATGGGTCCAATTACTGTAACTCTTTGTATTCTGAGACTGCTGCACTATATTTGCAGTTAATACAAACCATTAACGAAGTTAAAATACAGCATACATATAAATTGCTGACATTTTGTTAT
The DNA here is from genome assembly GCA_036184795.1 of Tokudaia tokunoshimensis. NCBI lineage: Eukaryota > Metazoa > Chordata > Mammalia > Rodentia > Muridae > Tokudaia > Tokudaia tokunoshimensis. The sequence continues at coordinate 10,012,050 of BTHU01000003.1, read as the reverse complement.
TTCTATGATTTCATGCAAAACATTATTTAGCATCTATTTCTTTAAATATTTCTATTCCCAAAAAAGCTTTGAGTTTATTATAAAACTCTACTGAGAGTCAATTCAAGGAATGTTACTGAGCAATAGTTCTGTTAGACCTTTTACACCCCTAACAATTGTTTCATTTACACAGGTATAAACCTACCTGACCCTCTAGGCCATTTTACCTCCTTACCTCCTGACAGTTAAAGAAGCCCAGCTGAGTGCTGAGTTGGGCAAGGCATGGTTATGAGACTGTCAATTAACCGAGGAAGTATTTTGACTTTCATGTCTCCTATGTCCTTCTTGAATACATCAAATTTACTCTTTTTTGCTTTGTTTAGCATCATTTCTAATAGTAAAAATACTCCGGCAGGTTTTCTGAATGTATAATTTGTCTTCTGTGACTGTCCTCCAGTAAGTTTTCACAGGTTAGGTAGGTACAGACCTTTAAACCCTACTTCATGACTGCAAACTGTGCAACCTTCAGGCGTAGAAAAAGTGACTTTCTATAAAGTCCTTAATTCCTGAAGGTAGCTAAATTAAACTTGAACTAGGATCCTACCAAATTATTTAAAAATCAAACACACACACACACACACACACACACACACACACATTTAAACCTTTTAAACATTTGTGTTAGTTTGAATGAGAATGTGCCCCATAGGTCCATATATTGGAATGCCTAGTCACTAGTGGGTGAGTATATGGAGGACGAATTACAAGATACGACTATTATAGGAGAAGTTCTACTAATGGTTGGCTCTGCTTCAGAAGTCCTACTCCAGGCCCACTCTGTTGTTCTGACCATGTGCTTCTAGCTACTATTGTAGCCCATGCCTTCCTGCTTGCTGCTATACTTCCAGTCATGTGGACATGGACTCACCATCTGAAAACCCAATTAAAATCTTTATTTTATGCATTACCTTATTTTTGGTGTCTTTTTATAGCAACAGAAAAGTAACTAAAATAAAATTCCACTCTTTTGGACTACTTTTTATCAATATTTATCTTTTTTATCAATATTTATCATTATTTTATCTCTTTTATACGTGTGTTTTGCCTGCTCTATATCATATATATACATATGTGTGAATGTGTGTGTGTGTGTGTGTATATGTGTGTGTGTGTGCCCTCATTTAACTCAGAAATGCACACTGGATACTCTGGATCTATAATTTCTCCTGGCTGTGAGTCACCAGGTAGAGTTTGGAAACTGAACGTAGGTACTCTACAAAGTTGCAAGTACTCTTATCTACTAAACCATACCTCCAAGATATTGCAATCTTAAAATTCCTCTAAATGCAAAAGGGAGAAAACCCATTTGCTAACCCATTTATTCATTAATTTTAAATCAGTTGCTTCAAAACCTATTTAATCAAAAAGCTCAAATGAAAATAGAAGAGTTAATTAAATAGTAAACACAGTGTATTGTCTTGTAGGAAATAAATAAACAAGAAGAGAAACTCTTTTACTCTAGAAGAGACCATTTGTTTTCATTTTCATTTTACTTTCCATTCCAAGAATTAAATCACAGTCATTATTCTGGAATGACATGGAATTATACATAAAAATTGATGGCCCATCTTTGAAGGAGTAATGAGCATCTAAGGAACCAATATTCCAGAGTTTTAGTAAAGATATATTTTCAAAAGTGGGGAGATAAATATTAATTTTTATTTTAGAATTTCCTTTCATTACTTTCTCAATGGTTGTTGCTCTCCATGAATATTAATAGGACATTATATTTAGGATAAAAAACTAATAGCACTATTACTGCTGCACTGCCTTTCTACACTGAGAAAGATTGAGCAGTGGATTTCCTTCAGATGTGAAAATACTTATGAATGTTCTAATAACAATGAGATTAAAATAATAAACAAGTATGAAGCCTTGAAACTCCTAAATGAATCTTTGTACTGTATCCTACTAGGGAATCACCAATAGAGAAATCATTGATATCAAATGTATCATCTTAGTTATTGTGTGTCTTGTTCAGGCTGCATAGGTTTTCTGTGGACATGCAGCTGTGGGCAGAACCTGTTTTGTTGTTCTCTCTCTCTCTCTCTCTCTCTCTCTCTCTCTCTCTCTCTCTCTCTCTCTCTCCCTTGCTCCTTTCTTTCTTCCTTCCTTCCTTCCTTCCTTCCTTCCTTCCTTCCTTTCTTTCTTTCTTTCTTTCTTTCTTTCTTTCTTTCTTTCTTTCTTTCTTTCTTTCTTTCTCTTGCCTTTCTTTCTTTTGCCTTTTTTTGCCTTTTTAAAAATTGGTGTCTTAATTAGGGTTTCATTGCTGTGGAGAGCTACCAGGATCAAGGCAACTCTTACAAAGGCAAACATTTAATTGTATCTGGCTTAGAATTTCAGAGGTTTAGTCCATCATCCTTGTGACAGGAAGCATGGCAGCATGTAGGCAGGTGTGGTGCTGGATGAGCCAAGAGTTCTATATCTTGATCAGAAGACAGCTAAGAGGAAACTGTCTTCCACAGTGGACAGAGACTGAGCATTGGATGCCTCAAAGCCCACCTACATGAGGTACTTTCTTCAACAGGCCTCACCTATTTCAATCAGGACACATCTCCTAATATTGCAATTTTCTATGTCCAAACATTCAAATGTATTAATCTATGGGGACCAAACCTATTCAAACCACCACAAATGGTTGTTAGGACTTCTTGTTTCTTATCATCTTTTATCCCACCATACTATAACCAGTGTGTTTCCTGTTGATAGCAGTATTCCAAGGACTAAACTGGATGTGAGAAAGCTCTCATATCTTCACTAGTACCAGCTTTGCCACTGTCACAAAAGGTAACACCAGCACAAGTCTCATTATAGATCTATGCTTTCTTAATGAAAGTAGCGACAAAGCAAAATACCAAAGTGTCACAGGTGCCAGTATTAAGGCATTCAGAAGGCTCTGCATCTATGGGGCAAGGGTTACAGCAAACAATTCAAGATAGCCACAAGACTTTTTCCCATTTACACATTGCTTGTTTTGCAGACCTGAAAAACCAAGTTATAAAATCATGCAAGAAACTCACAGTTTTTTTTCCCATTTTAATTTTTTTCATTAATTTATTCACTTTGCATCCCATTATTAGGCCCCCTCAGCTCTAGTTCACCCTCATACAGTTCCTTCCCCCATTCCATTTTCCTCTTCTCCCTGAAAAGGAGGAGGCCCCCCTAGGTATCACCAGTGGGGAATATGGAGCCTGAAGAGGCTGCCTTCTGTAGGCAAGCAGGACTACCAGTGGAGGGATAAGGACAACAACCCACCCACACAAAACCTTCAACCCAAAATGTGTCCTGCCTACAAGATGCACAAGGACAAATGCATGTAGAGACAGAGGGAAATGGCCAACCAATAACTCACACAATTGAGACTCATCCCATGGGCAAAAACCCATCTGTGACACTAATAATGATACTCTGCTATGCTTGCAAACAGGAGCCTAGCATAACGGTTCTCTGAATGGCTCCACCCAGCAGCCAATGGAAGAAAATGCAGAGACTTAGAGCCATCTCTGAAAGTATTGCAGGAGAGTTTGGGGGAAAGGATTGAGGGACCCAAAGAGGATTGAGACTCCACAGAAAGACCAACAGAATCAACTAACCTAAACCAACCATTAACCAAAGAGTGCCCAGGGGTTGGAGGTAGGCACCCTGCATATAATTGCAGCTTGGTCTTCATGCATGCTCCTTTAACAATGGGAGCAGAGGTTGTCTCTGATTCTGTTGCTTGCCTGTGGATTCCGTTTTCCTAAGTGGATAGGCTTGTCTGGCCTCAGTGGGAGAGGATGTGCCTAGTCCCTCACTCACAGTTTTAAGAAATGTTTACAAGCTCAAGATAGGTGTAGAAGGTCACATGTACTTTAAAGAGTCTGTGAGAAACAGCAGGTCAAACTGAGGAAGAAGCCACAGCTAAGACCCGAGGTTATCTAATTGTCTGCAGCATGAGATATGAACTGAGGAAACCTCCAAGAAAACAACTCCAAAGAGAGCCATACAGCAAACTGTAGGGCAGGAAGCAGACTTCTCCAAGCTTGGTGAAGCTTAGTTAACGTCACTAAAGGTCTCAGATTATCTTCTCAACTTCAAGGCATCTCTTACAATTATTAGTGTGATATTTTGTCTCAGTTTCTGTGTCTCTGCTCAGTTTCCTTCCTTTGTTTTTCTATCTAGACAGTGTTAGATGTTTTTCACATTGGTGAGTCTTTCTCCACACATATTGAATTATTCTGGCCATGCATGTTAGCAACTCTTCCTCACTGTTATTGTCTTTCCAACACCAGAAATCTTACTTTATAAGACATTGTCACTGTTTTGAAGTATTCCATATGGTCCAATTTTTTCTTGCTTGTGTGACCTAAACTTGCCATTTAATTTTTAAATATAAATTTCATGTAATAAGAGTGTGGTATTGTTGGAAACCAGATTACTGTTTGCTTCTGGGATTGCTTTTGTTGCTATTTGTAATGTTTAGTGATATTTTTTGTTAATTCATTAAAGTTTCCATTTTTTGGAATGTGTGTCCACAGACATTTGTATGTGTAGTTTACTGGCCAGTTAGTGATAAAATGGAATGTAGCCATCTTCAACTTCATTATCTTTCATAAAGGCCCAAGGTTACGAGAACTAGGGGTGTTGTTGGGTGTTTCTTGTTCATATGCAGTCATATGAATACCCCTGGTCTTCAGGAGCTCTTAGGGTATTATGAGCTTTGCAAGCCTCTCTGTGTGCAGGGTTACTCACTCAATATTATCTATTCTTTTCAAGTGCATGCTTATTTTCTTATTGGCCACAAAAGTGATCATTGCCTCAGGCTCCAGGTGATATTAAACAATTTCTACTGATTATTTTGACAATTGCCCCGGAGAAAGGTTGATTACACTAGCAAAGCTTGGAGCCAGGTCAAATAAAAGCCAAGTTCTGAGATCTGAGCATTCCTGGACCTTACAAAATTCAAAAAGACAGGCCTTTGAGCACGGTGCATGGAGGGAGCGCTAGACCAGTTTGGTTACCTCAGGTGACTCTCTGTTATCTTGCTTCCATTTTGATGGTGAGATGCGAGTCTTGAAAGAGTACTTTCTTCTGGAATGAGGACTAAGAAAATAAAATGTGATGATGTGCCACAAAGATCACCATTTTACTCAGTAATGAACTTTGACCTGAATGGGTCATGTCTGGATTGTTTTACATTTCAAGCTGAATTTCAGAGTTCTGAAAAATTGGCTTTTCCCACATTCTCACTATAAATTCATATATGGAGGAGAGGTGTGTCAGAGAGCATGGAGAGATTCTAAAATTCCCACTGGCCTTACTTCTAGAAGTGTCCTGTGACCTTAGCTGAGTCAGAACATTTGAACATTTATAATGAATATCTCCTGATTGGTCAGCACGGTATTACCTTATATTTATAAGCCCATTTATAAGGCTGATAATGATATGATGGAGATGGATATGATGATGTTAAACACACATGTGAGCTTGCTATGTGTCAGTCATTTTAAAAACCTACTGTATTTGTCTAAGGGTTTATCTCTCATCAATCCTATACTTTTCAAAATCCTGGAACAAGCTACAATTAGAGTAAGCAACATAAAGGAAGAGATTAAATACAGTCTAATAAAACCTGAATAAACAAAATTTCAGTAAATTTACATTTACTGTATTAGGTGCTACAGATGCCTGGAGGCCTGGGGAAGTTTAAATGTTAAGCAATATGAACTTAACAGAATATGATTCTGTAAGAAAAAAATCATCGAAATTTGCAGGGACTTTCTATGATTTTGCTTTATGTTGAACATTAATGAGACACATGAATGATTTAAGGACAAAACTTCATGTTTTATGTGCTGGCACTGAGTTTCTAGTGAGGACATGATGTTCACCAAATACTTTGTAGGCGGCATCAGCAATGAACAGAACAGACATTCTGATTAAGGAGGTATCAAGGGCTACAGAACCTTGAAAGACACTTCACATATCAACGATAGAGTCACATATCAACAATAGAGAAAGATTTTGAACTAAGGTAAATTTGATGTAATGGGTCTTGATCTACTTCACTGTATTATAGGTCATAATGATTCTGTGAATTAATTATTATATGAATAATGTCCACTGAGTTACAATTGAACATACCCAATATTAACACACATCTCTGGGTACACATATGTAGCTGAATCTATCTTCAGCAGAAATAATTTGTATGTTTGCTTTTTGTAAGAAAGATAGTGAGTAAAAGTTTAAAGATGTTCTAAATTCCTTTAAGTAGAGATAAATTCTGTACTACTAGTAATATTTAACTCATTTAATTACAATTTTAGATAAGAATTTTAAAAAAGCCCGAATTAATTAGTCCCTACACTAGTTCTCATAACAGGACCCACTTTTTTAAATGCCTCAAATATACTTTAAGAAATGTGCTCTATTACAGGCCTGTAAGTATCAAACTCTTGTGACTGAAGCAGGAGGATGACTGTCAAGCTCAAGGTTTGTCTTGGCTTTGTAAGATGACCTTCTTTTAAACAAATGTAGCACAAGATCTATAACATAGAATTTTGTAGAATAAGTTAAAGCATTTAATAAAACACCAACATTACAATGTTTTTTAATCAAACATGGCAAGAGAAAATTAGGAAAAAAACTCACATTTACTTTTTTTATTAAACTTATAAAATTCATTTTATAATATACAACTCAGTATTGACATATTTTTTAAGTCATCTAAATAATTTTTAATAGTTAAATGCCTCTTAAATATACATGATATCTTCTGAAGCTAAAATAATATACACTCACCAGTTTTGAAAATCTATTTGGAGCATTAAACATGATAGAAGTAGAAAGAAATCTCTTATGAAGTACTCTATGAAAGGAAATTGCGACAAGTTCCTGATTAGACAGAAACCATTCTGTCTTCAAGGGACAATACCCATCATAACTGTATTTCATAGAATAAATTGGGTAGTATTCCTTCAGGTTCTATTTTGTGGAATAGTTTGAAGAGTATTGGTATTAGGTCTTCTTTGATTGTCTGATAGAATTCTGCACTAAAACTATATGGTCCTGGGCTTTTTTTGGTTGGGAGTCTTTTAATGACTGCTTCTATTTCTTTAGGGGTGATGAGACTGTTTACATGGTTTATCTGATTGTTTGATTAACAACCATTGTAATGTTGTTGTATTATTAAGTGCTTTAACTTAATAACTTATTAAATGTTTTAACTTTGGTATTAGGTATCTGTCTGGAAAATTGTCCATTTCAACCATATTTTCCAGTTTTATTCAATATAGGCTTTTGTAGTATGATCTGATGAATTTTTTAAATTTCCTCAGTTTCTGATGTTTTATCCCCCTTTTCTTTTCTGATTTTGCTAATTTGGATGCTGTCTCTGTGTTCTCTGGTTAGTCTAGCTAAGAGTTTATCTATCTTGTTGATTTTCTCAAAGAAACAGTTTCTAGTTTTGTTAATTCTGTGCATAGTTCTTTTAGTTTCTTTTTTTATTTTAAGAGATTTATGTATTTATGGATTTTCTGTATTGTTTTTATAAAAGATATTTTCTTCATTATTTAAATGTTATCTCCTTTCCTCATTTCTCCTCTGAAAACCGAGTTGATTTCAGCGCTGAGTTTGATGATTTCCTGCCATTTATCCCTCTTGGGTGTATTTGCTTCTTTTTGTTCTAGTGCTTTCAGGTGTGCTGTTAAGCTGCTAGCGTAAGCTCTCTCCAGTTTCTTTTGGGAGACATGCACAGCTATGAGTGTTCCTCTTAGCACTGTTTACCTTGTGTTTCATAAGTTTGGGTATGTTGTTCCTTCATCTTCATTAAATTCTATAGTCATTAATTTCTTTCTTTCTTTTTTTCTTTCTTCCTTGACCAAGTTATCCTTTCATAAGCCATTGTTCAGTTATGTGTATGTGGGCTTTTTGTTGTTTTTGTTGCCATTGAAGACCAGCCTTAGTCCATGGTGATCTGATAGGATGCATTGGATTATTTCAATATACTTGTATTGGTTGAAGCCTGTTTTGTGACCGATTATATGGTCAGTTTTGGATAAGGTGCCATGAGATGCTGAGAAGAAGGTGTATTCTTTTGTTTTAGGATGAAATGTTCTACAGATATTTGTTAAATACATTTGGTCCATAACTTCTATTAGTTTCAATGTGTCTCTGTTTCGTTTGTGTTTCCATGATCTGTCCATTGATAAGAGTGTGGTATTGAACTCTCCCACTAGTCCCGTGTGAGGTGCAATGTGTGCTTTGAGCTTTAGTAAAGTTTCTTTTATGAATGTGGGTGTCATTACATTTGGAGCATAGATGTTTAGAATTGAGAGTTCTTGGTAGATTTTTCCTTTGATGTGTATGATGTGTCCTTCATTATTCTTTTTGATAACTTTTGGTTGAAAGTTGAATTTATTCGATATTAGAATGGCTACCCCAGCTTGTTTCTTGGGACCATTGGCTTGGAAATATTTTTCTAGCCCTTTACTCTAAAGTAGTGTCTGTTTTTGACACTGAGGTGCATTTTCTGTATGCAACAAAATGCTGGGTACTATTTACATATCCAGTCTGTTAGTCTATGTCTTTTTATTGGGGAATTGAATCCATTGATGTTAAGAGATATTAAGAAACAGTAATTGTTGCTTTCTGTTATTTTGATGCTATTTTTATGTTTGTGTGGCTATCTTTTTTTGGGTTTGTTGAAGGAAGATTACTTTATTGCTTTTTCTAGGGTGTAGTTTCCCTCCTTGTGTTGGTGTTTTCCATCTATGAAACTTTGTAGGGCTGGATTTGTGGAAAATTATTGTGTAAATTTGTTTTGTCATAGAATATCTTGGTTTCTCCATCTATGTTAATTGAGAGTTTTACTGGGTATAGTAGCCTGGGCTGGCATTTGTCTTCTCTTAGGGTCTGTATGAGATCTGCCAGTGATCTTCTAGCTTTCATGGTCTCTGGTGAGAAGTCTGATGTAATTCTACTAGGTCTGCCTTTATATGTTACTTGAAATTTTCCCTTACTGCTTTTAATATTCTTTCTTTGTTTTATGCATTTGGTGTTTTGATTATTATGTGACAGAAGGAATTTCTTTTCTTGTCCAATCTATTTGGAGTTCTGTAGGCTTTTTGTATGTTTATGGGAATGTCTTTGTTTAGGTTAGGGAAGTTTTCTTCTATATTTTTGTCAAAGATATTTACTGGCCTTTTAAGTTGGGAATCTTTACTCTCTTCTATACCTATTATCCTTGTTTTGTCATCTCATTGTGTCCTAGATTTCCTGGATGTTTTGGTTTAGGAATCTTCTGCGTTTTGTGTTTTCTTTGACTGTTGTGTCAATGTTCTCTGTTATCTTTTGCACCCGAGATTCTCTCTTCTATCCCTTGTATTCTGTTGGTGATGCTTGCATCCATGAATCCTGTTCTCTTTCCTAGGTGTTCTATCTCCAGGGTTGTCTCCCTTTGTGATTTCTTTATTGTTTCTATTACCATTTTATATCCTGGATGTTTTTGTTCAATTCCTGTACCTGTTTGGTTGTATTTTTCCTGTAATTCTTTAAGGGATTTTTGTGTTTCCTCTTTCAGGGCTTTTATCTGTTTGCCTGTGTTCTCCTTTATCTCTTTAAGGCCGTTATTTATGTCCTTCTTAAAGTCCTTTATCATCATCATGAGATGTGATTTCAAATCAGTCTTGCTTTTCCAGTATGCTGGGGTATCTAGGGCTCACTGTGGTGGGAAAACTGGGTTCTAATGATGCCAAGTAGCCTTGGTTTCTGTTGCTTATGTTCTTGCCCTTGCCTCTTGCCTTCTGGAAATCTCTGATTGTGTCTTGTCCCTCTTGCAAGCCTGTATGTCAGTAATCCTGGGAGACCAATTCTCTCTGGGAGGAATTTGGCTATGGAGAGCTGTGGCACAGGGTCAGCTCCAGGCTTCAGAAGGAAACCAGAAGGATCCTGTCCCCAGCTCTTTCTTAGTGCCTGTCTCCTGATGGCTCTGGGTGGTCCCACTTGGGGCAGGAATTTGAGCAGAAGTGGTGGTCTTCCCTGTGCTCACGCTTGTTGGCACTCTTGGGAGACCAGCTCTCTCCCGACAGCATTTGTGTAAGGATTGCTGTGGCACAGGAGTAGCCTCACATTTGCTTTTACAAACTTCAAATAATTTATGCAAAATCAGTTTTCCATTTTTTATCTTACACGATTTTTGTATTAAATTTATTTCTAGAGTACAAATTGAGCATTATTGAAATTTTACATAAAGCCATCTTAATCTAGATCTTGTATACTCAATAACACATATACAATAATACCATATACACACAGTATAGTAGAGCTTACTGTGTTTTACTGTATTATTTTTAGACAATCTTATCTTCAGAAGTTATAAGTTCCCATTGGAAATTCCACCATCACTAAGCCATTTCTCAGTCCATAGTACATTGAGATCACATTTTATGTATTATAGCCAGGAGTCATGCAGTGTCTTTTGCACTTATTTCTGAAATGCCATAAACTATTCATTGTCTTTCTTGGAAAACACCATGTATTTTATAATTATTTTAATTTCACTTAAGTTCTATATGTTTTAACATTTTAAAATATTATATATTCAAATAATTATTATCAATTAGAAGACTTGACTTGAGTAATTATGGGTTTTATTTCATTTAAATTCTGTTAGATTTGTTCTAATAAATATTTTTATAATTCTCTTTCATGAAAATAATTTTCAATTGCTTTTTACACAGAAACGGTTATTCACAAGTAACATAAGGCATGTTTCATGAGCGGTGTTTTGTTTTGATAAACATTAAAACCTTCATTTACACTGGTGAACCACTAATTTTAGGTTACTTTTGCAATGGTATGGTATGGGTCTTACCAAGATAACAAATGCATGAACCAAAAAATAATTAACATTTGGCTTCATTATGAAGAGTTCCATATTGAGCTTAGGGTACTTCTATTTTATTTTCTCCTTTTAACACAAGGCTAATTATGACATAAATGAATAAATACATGATCACATTATTTACCGCCACCTGTGTGTAGCAGAGAGGTTTTATTAGGAAAAAAGTCCTCATTTTTCTAGACTGTTACTGATTTAATCATGAAATTAAACTGCTATATTACAAAATAATGCAACACATAAAAACTTTTGCCACTGTAATAATGTTGATGTCTCTGTGAATTAGTCCACCATCATACCTCAAGTGGCACCTCTATATTTCAATAATATTCTTCACATATTCAGAGAGTATATTCTATGATAAGTAAATGTGTCCATAAAAAATTATTATGCTAGTGATTGAGACATTCAAGGTTTTCTTCACAATTAGTTCTTTAATAAGAGGTAATTGACTGATACTATTGACTTCCCGTATGTTTAATTCTGACCAATGGCCAACATACTAAAAACCACAATTTACATACCAAGTATGGTTCTTAAGTTTTGTAGAATGAGGCTGAAATACATATCATATCTGTGATTCAATCCTTCAGTAACCTGATAGATGATATGCTCACCAGCTGACTTTGCTGTTCAAGAAACAATTGCTTGATGACTTTTTCCATTGGTTGTCATTTCTACCAATAAATGAGTGATAACTATGGAAAGTCATATTATAACCCAGTTATAAAACCATGGTATTACTATATAACAAGATGAAATGATAGTACTACACAGATACCCCTAAGTACTATTCAATTTCTTTTAAAATGTAACCTTTCAGTTTATAAATATTATCACAATATGTCATGGCAACTTTATAAGCCATGTCTAACAACATGTTTTAAATCCTATGCAGCATATTAGAATTCTTTGTAGGTAGTATATATCTTTAAATGTGTGCTTCCACTGCTGGTAAGAATCTCATTGATGAAAAAACAACAACCCTGGTTGGGCTTCACAGAACAATGTCTGTTGTTCATGGCATACTTTCATAAATCCTAAGGCTAGTAAGAGTGTTGAGCCACAGATCAAATCTCAGCTGAATGCTAGTCATATGATAAGTAAATTTTCATGTAGTGTTAATTGATTATATTCAGATACCCAAGCAAGATTCATCTTTGTTATTAAGGAGAGATTATTTTTCAGATCTTTTAGTGATAAAATTTTATCTGTTAATTTGTCTGTCTGACAAAATCTCACATGGGCATATAAGAAGGAAATCAAAACTTCTGTTACCTCTGCAATATTTTCACCTGGTATTTTATGAATAGATTATTAGTGTTATGGCTACATGTCTGTATAGTATTAAATTTACTAGGTATTAAAATCATGTTATCATTCATTTGATTGTTATTTCTGTTAACTTCATTCTATAGAGTTCACTCACATCACAATCTAAGGTAAGGAGCAAAATAATTCAAGGAACACTGATTATATTTCTATTTTTACAATTTCTATTTCTACTTCTAGGCATAGAAATGCTCCAGACAACACGTGAACCGTATTATATTATATACATGTTCTTATTGTCAGAATCATGCTAAGTCTTTTTTCAAAATCTGAATTTAATCAAAAATATATCAGGAAACTCATTCCATAAGCTTTGTTTAACAGTAACCCTACAGCACTTATGGACTACAGTCTCTCCCCCTTCCCCAAATCACCTGATAAATATTGCTGAGGCATAGCTACTTGCTTTTATTACTTGATGTATGTGTGGGCATGTTATTTTAGTAAATGTCAAAATAAATGGGATAAAACAATAGAAGTGAGTTCTTAATGAATGTTATTGTTTAGGAATAATTGCTAACTCAAACATTTCAACACACTTATCGTATAATAGCATACTTGACAGCATGTGCAATAGTTCACATGTATTTTAGGAGTAATCACCCACTTTTTATTAGACTTAGAGCCAGCTCCGCAACAAGGAACTTCACCCTGCTATTGTTATTCTGACCAAGTTAAATCATAGTCCTTAAGGAAAGAATATGTTAGTATCATTCTACTAAACAGAAGAGTATTTAGCTAAATCCTTTTCCCAATAGATTTGTGTATCACTGAACCCTTATTAAAGATATTTTATGCAGCAGTAAGTGGTGACCAACAGTGAGACACGTAGTTGGTCAATGTGAAAGAGTTATAGAAGATCCTCAGCACTAAATTGAGAATCTTTATTAAACCTTCCCTAATCCTCAATCTCACGATTCAGGAATCATTGAGGCAGAATGGGCAGGAAGATTACAAGAGCAAGAGACAATTGACTGACTACAGTAAAACGTTATCCAAACACAAAAGGAACTCACAGAAGTTTTGAAAGTGTGTTGAAGTCGCGTTCAAGATTAAGTCAGATAAAATTCCAGCTTGGGGGAGGTAGGAAAGAGATAGTCATGAAGTCCCTTTACTAGCTAAAGAGCTACTGGAAATTTATCAGTGCTGGCAAGAGGAAATGTCAGTTGTCTTCAAAAATTTAGTTCATAAGAAACTCCTGTGATCTTTTGGATGGCTTTTACCCATACACATGTTGGCTTAACTGAGTGGACTGAGATGAAAAATAATCAAGGCAAAGAAAAATAAAATAGAACATGAAGTTGAGAGGAAATGACAGAGGGAGAGGGACAAATTGATTCAGAGGGAATGGGAAGAGATTCTTATTTAAACAATTAGTATCTATGTGTGTAATTCTAGACAACTGCAAAACCAAAACTTATTCTTTTTATCATTTACTTAATACCTTTCTATAGGAGTCTAAATATTTAAGTGCCTCCTTCATTTCTATGGACAGAGGAACATGGCCTCTGATGTTTTTCAACTTATTCCATTAGGGCTTTGGGCACAAAATAAGTTGTGACCCTGAGAATTGCTTAATTAGATTTGTGATACATTTTAGGATTGATGTGTAGAAGATTCAGCAAAACATGTAAACTAATTCTCTGAAAAAGTCATATGTTAAGATTTAATGAACAGTCATCCAGTCAAAGAAAATCTGGGGCTGGTGTTCCCAATTCTCTCCAATGCACATTGAGAAGCCTAGTTAGGTGAGCAAGAGGACTCAGCAAGTAGGAGGTGCTGAAGATGTTAGTGTTTGAGATGATCCATTCATCTTCAAAGAAACTGGAACCAAAATATTTATCCAGAAAAATCCATGTTCCAGGAAAATATAGATCAAATATGTGACATGTGATGCATATTATATGACATTCAAAATTAAAAACTTCATTATTTGTTCAAAATATATGTGCCTTGTTTTTATTCTATTTAATTAATCCCTGTTGAAAGAAACTTCAGGTAGAGGATGCTAGATACTTTAACAATCTAGTCAGAAACAGAAAATCATGTCCTATGCGGTTACAGTACTGTGATACTGAAATATGTCTGCTAACAAGATATATATATATATATACACACACATATATATGTATATATGCATCACATATATGTTTATATGATATAGATTTTATCTATGATATATAATTATATATCATATGTGATTATTTTTATATTATATATAACATTAAATTGAAATGCTTTATGTGATTATTATCTTCTTAAACACAGTAAACATTTTCTTTCCCTCATCTCTCATCAAATCTCTTCCATTTATTGGGAAGCTCTCACCTCTCTGCAGACTCTCTTTTAGTACTTCCCTAAAGGTCCAATTTAAATCCCATCATTTCTTTGAGCATTTTTTTCTACCATAGAAGTTATTTATTTCTCCCGCCTCTAATCTCCCTCAGCACTTACAAGTTATTTGGTGACTGGCATTTATTGACTTGCATGGTTATTTTAATGTGCATTTCAAAAGCACAGTATTTTGATGTTGAAAGGGGAATTAGAGTTCACTTGGTCCACCAGATCTCAGAGGTCAAGCTTTACTCTGAATTATTTCAACCAACTTGTCAAATAAATTCTGCCTGAGCAGCTCCTCTGACAGACAGCTTGATATCTTTTGATTAAGGATATTTTATTTCTTGACATATAGAAGAGAAAGTTCTTCTTTAAGTTGAAAATAAATGTCAAGTCACATTCATATCTAGTAACTCTTTTTGATCCTTCATAAAACTATCTTCCTTTTTCCTGGCAGAGCAATCTTTCAATCTCTCAGCTCCCTTAGTTGTACTGATTATTCCAAAATAATCCTTGAATATAATGCATTAAGTATAATAGCTGCCTTCTGTTTTAAATCTTGTACATAACCAGGATAGCCTAAAATTTATTACCTTTAATGACTATAAAATTGAACTTACCTTATGTTGTATTCTCATGTCTCATTAAAAATAAATCAATTATTTTCTTCATTGAATATTATAATTACTCATAAAAAATTTTCAGTGTTGAACTATATCATGTGACATTGTTCAGTAGCTATTCAACAGAAAACTTTCAAAAGAAAACAAATTATGTTCTATTTTCTTGTAAGTCAAGACACCCATGGTGAGAAAGATATTTACTGTCTCCTCTCAATTCCATTGTATAATGAGCCAGAAAGCAAACAGGTGCTCACTAAGCTTCTCAGAAAGCCTTGGGAATTTGTTTATATGTGGGTTTGTTTGTATGGATAGATAAGACCGCATTAGATCTTTGTTTGCTGAGAATAATACCTAAGAAAATGATTTAAAGAGAATGATTGTTGGCTTTGGCTTATGATTTCAAAGGTTTCAGTTCTTCATAGTCAAGAGGCCATGATAGAGAGGAGAAGTTCACCTCATAGTGAACAACAAACACAGAAAGTAATCTCCTGCTGTCCTAAACTCCTCCGACATCCACTTACCTGCTCTGCTCTCATGCACTCAACTGTCTTGCTTTGCTTTATCTGCGAATAAACAGATAAAGCCATCTGCCTTTCTTTATATTTTCTATAGAATGACTCATCTCCTATAAACATCACTTGTCCCACTAAAGAGTAGAATAGTATCTTGAGAAAACATCACTTTAGTCTTATGAAAAGTTAGAATTTATTAATATAGACTATTTATAGATATTTCTTAATATCTAAAATTCTTCTCAGTACCAGTAAACAGAAACTTGACTATAAATGTTGGATGTGATGTATACTATAGACCAATTAGTTAAATCTCTAACTAAATATCCCACAATATCAATATCCTTTATGCTCTTGGGGCTATGAATAATTTCAATCCAATGCTTAGTTTCCATTAGAACTAGAAGGTAAGAAGTTAATTTAGATCTTCAAGAAAGTGATGGATCCTAAAAATTGTGACTGTGTTACTTTGGAGGGTTAGATGTTGTAGTAACTTCCTAGACCCATGGTTAGCCTTCTGATTCTGCATTATTTCAATCCAGGATAAGGCAGCAGATTCCCTGCTGTTCAAGTTTTGATGTGTAATTTTGTGACTATTACCTAGCTAAGATTCTTTTCTCTTAAAACTGTGGTACGTTTCTTTTTTCTTTAGATCCCATTGTCACAAATGGCAATATTCAAAGTTTTCTAAGTACAAATGACTAAAAGTTTATAAAGGATAGTATGCCTTTTAATTTTTTTCTTTTCATTTCTTTCTTTCTTTCTTTCTTTCTTTCTTTCTTTCTTTCTTTCTTTCTTTCTTTCTTTCTTTCTTTCTTTCCTTTTCTGTAGTTTTCTGATTTGAAAACAGACAAACTGAAAGGCTGATGAGAACATATGATAAAGAAAGTGGGAGCTGGAGAGATGACTCAGCTATTAAGAGCACTGACTGCTCTTCCAGAGGTCATGAGTTCATTTCCCAGAAACCACATGATGGCTCACGACAATCTGTAATAGAATCTGATGCCCTCTTCTGGTGTGTCTAAAAACAGCTACAGTGTATTCATACAAATATAATAAATAAATCTTTTTTTTAATGGTGGCTCTTAGTGTGATTGGTTATCAGAACAGTAAGAAAGGCCTCAGAGAGAAGGAACCATGACAAATACAACTAAGCCATCTCTTGTGTATTAATGTTATCTTCTCCTTGTTGTTTAAAAACATGAAACATTAAGGATCCGAATCTGTGATTTTTATTCCTGGCTATTGAATTCAATGAGTATTTGCTCCTTGACAGTTACAATTTGAAAACTTAAGTAACTTCCAACATATGTATTTCTCATAGAATAAGAGTAGATATCTAATTAGTTCTTCATACAATGAGTACCTCACATGTGATTTAATATACCTGTGTGAAAGATATTTATTACAGGTCTTCAGTTAATCTATTATTTCTTTTGAACCGATACAGTCTATGTGGTAGTCAACATTTGCTGTCCTCATGATGTTAGTCACTCTCTAGGAGTTAGTAAAGTACATCTTCCTGTGTATCTCAGAGGATATTATCAGAAAAGATTTACTATGAGTTAAAGACCAATGTTTGAAATGGATAACAGCATAGGTATGAAGAGAGAAATGGTTATGTAACTTGGAATGGGAAGATGCTAAACTATTTTGTTAATTCCTTTCTCTTAACTAAAATAATTTTAGTTCTCTGTTTTAATCCATGTGTAAAATACCAAAATGTTCAACTGTAGAAAAGAGTTAATATTTTCATCTTTCAAAATATGGTTTAGTTGTTTGTTCTGTTTAGGACATGGAACTTTGTGCATATCTAGCACAGACAATATCAGGCCCCTGTGAATGAATGTTAAACAGGGAGAGCTAGGTTTGATTAGAATTATTGTCTTGTTGCAATGACTATGGTGAATTAAACAGAAGAGCAACAGGGTTAAAATGATAATAAAGTCACCAGAAAATGGAACAGGAGTAGTTTTGGAAAGAAAGACAATAAACCAAGAGCTCCAGAGTTTCTATGTTCGTGATGGATATTAAGCAGCTACAAAAGAATAGGAAAAACAGGTGTACTGTTCTGATGTCATGAGAACAGGAAGACAAAATAAGGTTATGAACACCAATGATAAAAGAGACAGTAGCAGATATGACTATATGAGAAGTGTCAGAGAATGGCCTTAGCTCAAGAATAGAAGATCTTAGAAGTTATTGGAAATACATGTAATTACTACAGGTGTTGTCACTAAATATTAAAACTAAAGACTCCTCTTGATTATTAGCTACCAAGCAGATTCTGTTAGTCTATTTTCTTTCTACATTACAAAAACTTATTAAATACTAATGAATTCATAATGGCATAGTGTACAACAGACATTATAATGCCCAGTGTGAAGTAGAATGAAAATAGTACGTTAAAGTTTTAGCAAATTTAAATGAAAGGAAGACTAAACCAAAGTCAATCATGATTATGTTTTATTTTTCAACATATATATTTTTTCTTGAGAATTCACATTAACCTCTCAAATCCTTCTATCTCTGTCAACTATTTGAAACCTCATATTGCTATTTGATCCATTCACAATTCAGGTCCTAAACTTAACATTTTTCCATGTAGAATGGAAAAGAAAGACAGGAAGCTATCACAAAAGAAATTTAGTTAGAAAGTATGCATATAGAAAGTTATTCTGGTAGTATCATGCATGATTTCTGAGGAACCACCAAACTGATTTCCAGAGTGGTTGTACCAGCTTGCAATCCCAACAGCAGAGGAGGAGTGTTCCTCTTTCTCCACATCCTTGTCAGCACCTGCTGTCCGGAGTTTTTGTTCTTAGCCATTCTAACTGGTGTGAGGTGAAATCTCAGGGTTGTTTGGATTTGCATTTCCCTGATGACTAAGGATGTTGAACATTTCTTTAGGTACTTCTTAGCCATTCAATATTCCTCAGGAGGAAATTCTTTGTTTAGCTCTGTATCCCATTTTTAATAGGATTATTTGTCTCTCTGGAGTCTAACTCCCTGAGTTCTTTTATATATTGAATATTAGCCCTCCATCGGATGTGGGGTTGGTAAAGATCTTTTGCCAATTTGTTGGTTGCTGTTTTGTCCTATTGACAGTGTTCTTTGTCTTACAGAAACTTTGTAATTTTATTACTCCTAGGCATATACCCAGAGGATTCACCAGCATGTAATAAGGACACATGCTCCACTATGTTCATAGCAGCCTTAACTATAATAGCCAGAAGCTGGAAAGAACCAAGATGTCCCTCAATGGAAGAATGGATACAGAAAATGTGGTATATTTACACAATGGAATGCTTCTCCGCTATTAAAAACAATGAATTCATGAAATTCTTAGGCAAATGGGTGGAACTGGAAAATATCATCCTAGGTGAGGTAACCCAATCACAAAAGAACACAGATGGTATGCACTCACTGATATGTGGATATTAGCCCAGAAGCTCGGAATACCCTAGACACAATTCACACATCAAATGATGCCCAAGAAGAAGGAAGAACAAAGTATGGATACGCTGGTCCTTCTTTAGAAGGGGGAACAAAATACCCACAGCAGGAGATACAGAGACATAGTGTGGAGCAGAGTCTGAGGGAAAGACCATCCAGAGACTACCCCACCTAGTAATCCATCCCATATACAGTTACAAAACCCAGACACTATTATCGATGCTCACAAGTACTTGCTGACTGGAGCTGGATATATCTGTCACCTGGGAGGCTCTGCTAGTGCATGACAAATACAGAGGGGGACACTCTCAGCCAGCCATTGTACTGAGAACAGGGTCCCCAATGGGGCAGCTAGAGAAAGGACCCAAGGAGCTGAAGGAGTTTGCAGCACCATAGGAGGAACAACAATATGAGCCATCCAGTACTCCCAGAACTCCCAGGGACAAAACCATCAACCAGATATTACACATGGTGTTACCCACAGTTCCAGACTCATAGGCAGCAGAGGATGGCCTTGTTGGACATCAAAGGGAGGACAGGCCCCTGGTCCTGGACAGGCTCGATGCAGAAGTGCAGGAGAACACCAGGACAAGAAACAGGAGGGGTTTGATTGGGGAACAGGGAGGGGAAATGGCTTATGGGACTTTCAGGGGTGGGGGGAATCTAGGAAAGGGAAATCATTTGAAATGTAAATAAATAATATATCTAATAAAAAAGAAAGTTATTCCATATTGCACAGCTATTTGAATGAACACAAATTAAAATTAAATTGAAATAATCCTATGTAACAATATAAACTGGAAAAGGCGATAAATGGCGATGCAAACACTTGCTATGATTTGAGGAAACTAGGTCATGTACACTCTGCTGGGGTCAAGCTATAAAATCCCAACCACTCAAGGAAGCAACTTATCCACTTTGCTAATACTAAGCATATGGTTGCTGAATATTCAGTACTTACACTCATGGCCAAATGACTAAACTGTACCATTATTTGCTGAATTACCTATACTTGTATAAATATCTATAATTTATTAGAATAAATTATTTAATTACAAGAAAAATTAATAGAGCAAACAATATCAATATGCAATATCCTTATAGGGAACCAATAAATTTTGATTCACCTGAGGTTTCAGTGGATTTTCTACATAGCTATACCTATCCAGAGGGACATTTTATAAATAATACTTTTACATTTAGAATTAAATGTGGTAATAATTTTAAGTTTTTATGTAAGAAACTTAGTTAACATAGTGGTAGTTAATTGACAAAATTTAACCTAGTTCTGTAATCAGAAGACTTCATTGTAAATTGATGCATAAGAAATTCATTCACAACCTGTAACTGTCTGAACTCTTGAAATATCTCACCTGAACTAACAATCCATACCCATTTCAGAGGTGAAAATAAATCTTTACTATCTCAAGTATTAGAGGTCAGTATTGAAAAGACAGCTTACCTTAATATGGAGAATTCTTGTGTAGGTATGTTCATGTTTCATTGGCTTTACCATTACAGGACATTTATTGAGGCATGCCCATGTCCAAATGAAAATACAGAGCAACACATGATCTCACTATGTTCACAAACAACAAATAAGGTTTTAAACTACATTTTATTTTCCAACTCATGTTCATGCAATGTTGAGATGGTTTTCTGTTTCTTGGAGAAAGAGGCAAGAACAGACATCTGTAGATATCTCTAATGATCGGCATTAACCAAATCTTGTCATGCAGAAACTATAGATTCCTTTGTAGTGTGAAAGGTAACTAAGTCTATCCATTACTAAAGGGGAAAAACTCATTAATAAAAAGAATACATATGTAATGTTTGTATAAAAGCATTGTTAATTTATGCATTTGTCACCATTAGAAATGGATTGATGCATATATATTCCAAGTATATTAGTTGTCAAAAAGGTGAGTTATTGATAATTGGATTAGCATGAAGTAGACATTTGATTTGTGACAATGACAGGAATAGGCTAGGATAATCTCAACTATAAAGAAAATCAATAACAGGTCATATTTCTTCTATAAAAGATATGTTTGAAGGTCATATAGTTTGAGAGGAGTTCTTAGTCACAGAGGTAAGAAGACTAATGTTAAAGAAAGGTGAATATAAACAACCACTTAAGAGCAGATATTAGCTGCATAGAGGTAGTCATTAAAGTGTCTGTCATGTAAGCAGAATCTTTACTAATACACACACACACACACACATACACAAACACATCATGCACTCACATGTGCACACATAGATATACACACACGCCTGAAAGCAGCTGAAGTTTATAAGAATAAGTATGATTGTGTTTAAAGTAATCATATATTAATCTGAGAAGATGGTATTGAAGAAACTAATGAGTGTATTATGTGCTGTTATCCATTCATCTTGAGAAATGAGGAAGAGAAAATTATTTTCTGTTGAATGAGTAGGCATTTTTTATAACTTTAAGATATAGCATATTGGTACAAAATTGACCTGTTTAAAAAACTAAGAAGGAAGAGTGAAACTATTAAACTATAAAAATGATCTTATAGAAGTGATTATTAACAAACCTGTAGTATGAAAATAACAGGGTGATTTTAATTCACACACATTAAGCAATATCACAAATGATCTCAGTGCTGCTAGCAAGATACCACAGAGTCGAGTTATATCTCTAGTTCAGGAAATTTGGTAAAAAAAAAAAAATGAAAGAAAGAAAAAAATCACTTTTCTTGTCAATGAGGCAGGGATAGTGAAACAGTAAATATTTACTAGATTTGTGAAACTTAAGCACATTAATCTATGTAAAGGTTTTTATTCATCTGTGGTTTTTAGAGATGGATTGCCTAATGAAATCTTTCATCACCGTTATTTTTCTACTCTCAATTACTACTTTATAACTGAGTGGAATTTAGCACATCAGACATTTATTGTGCATGTTACACTATAGAGAATCAAGATTAATTGAACATTTCTTCTGATTTACCTACACTGTCTTAACTGCACTGAAGGCTACAGTAAAGACAATGATCAATATAGACACAGTCTTCCTCTCCACAGAGCAATGTTACTGGGGAACTAGGCAATTAAGTGAGTTGAAATGAAAGAGGGGGTCCCCCAAGAGAGTCACTTGTGGATAAAAGTGCTTTAAAAATCAAGTCTTTCCCAGCAGTAATTTCCAAGGTTTGACCCAGGATTTGTAGAGCTGAGAAAGCTCTCATTAAGAGGTGAGACGCCTTAGTGGCTGTTCTTTTCCTAATTCCATTAAGTTTAAGGGAACATAATTTGAAAACCTACTGGGGCCATGATGAATTATGGTAGGAACCTGAAGTGAGAAAGAGCTCTTGAAAGAAAGTCTAATAGACTTTACTTATACAGCATAACAATAATCAGTATTTTTTTTAAAAAGCATCATTCCTTATTTGAGGTCTTCTTTACACCATTCTTTTTTTCCAAGTACATGTTCTTACTGAAAGATTTCTATTTCAGATGTCATCCAAACGCTGGAGACAAAGTGGACACATGCCCCGATCCCTAACCCAGAAGCCAGCTCTCTCTAACTGGTAGACACTTGCTAAGGAACAAAATTTTTTCCAAAGGAGAAACAAATCTCGCTGCAGAAACAAATCACTCTTAAGAATAGACCCCATACCCAGCAGTAGATGATAAACACAAACTTGACTCAGTCGCATTTGTGGTACTTTATAGGTTGTTTGTATACATACTATGCCTTCTGTTTTTATGGGACACCTCTGTGAGCAAATATGTGCATCTACATGTTTCTTGATTTTTTTCCTTTGACTCTTTTTATTCTTTTTAGTTTTTTTCCTATTCCAATTGTTCACTGTTTTAAATCTTATTTTGCTTTTATTATTATCCCTTAATTGTCTGTTTGTTTTCTATGGAGAGACAGAAAACCCCATCTAGATGGGAGCAGTGGTGTGGGGAAACTGAGAGAGGATGGAGGAAAAGGAAACTTTAATCAGAATATATTGTATGAAAAAAATCTATTTTCAATAAGAAAATCAGGGAGAGAAAAGTATATAAGTACATAAATACTATAATCAGACAGTTAACTCAAGCTGCCCTTGACATAAATAGGGGAAACACCTATTTTTAAAATAAAAAACACTACATATTTGAAAATATTTGTTATGCAGAAATATGATGCCTTTATCTTGACACTTTATTTATAAGCTTTAACATTATTAGTATTACTTTAACATTGTTTTAGGATATACTCCTTCCTGTCTTCCTGTCCCTACTCCTAATGTATCAAATAATAAGACGTGACTAGTGAAATTAGATTTACAGTTTAACTGAAATATTTCTGTAGATAAGAGAGTTATATGTGGTCAGATTCTAAATAAACGTTGAGGAACAGATGAATTCATACATTTTTTTTAAAAATGGAAGTTTTCCCGGGAAATTGCAATGTAAGCATATGGGTCATTTCCGAGAACACCTATTGCACTGAGCAATGTTTCCAGGAAACACCATTGTTTCTTCAGCCTAACACATTATTTTTCTAATCCTTTTTTTTCAGCACTATTCATGAGAATATGTTATGCTAGTAAACCTCAAAATAACTGGAAGTAATTTGAGTATTTTAAAAAAAAAATCTATAGCTAGTTGACAGTCTATTTACAGTCCCACCCTCATCCTCCAGTCACACAAAAAAGTCAGAAAATAAAGATGTGTCAAGTGCAGCTGCACTTAAGCCCCGTTGGCTGACGCCCTATGTGTTAACCTATAACCTCTGGGTGTTTGGATGATAATTTATTCATTAAGCCATTAACTCTCTTTCCAGCAGTTTTTCCCTATAAATTTTTAACTGGGGCAATGCTCTGGGTATCTTTCTCTTCCAATTCACCCCACCACTTCTCCCTTCATGCTGTCTCCACCTTGCTCTGGTCTGAATGTTTCATGCTGAAGCTCCTTTTCCTACATGTCAGTCCTCTTAAGCATTATACAACGCTATCAAGCCTACACATTATGTACTATTAGCTCATGTGTGTATATTACCCTTGGCTGATGTCTGTACTTCCCAATAATATTGGGGAAGAATAAATCATCTACCTGCTCTTCAAGTTTCTTCAGGTTCAAATCTGTGGAAGAGCTTGCGGATGTCTTATAACCTCTAAGTATATGTCTAAAGAAGGGATTTGAAATCAAAGACCAATGAATGACCTCCTCAGTAAGTCAGTCTACATTCAGTTGTGATTGACTGGTGCTTACTTTAATATCAGATCTTTAAATCTGTCTTCAGATGTTTAGTATGAGGATCTGGAACACTTTAGCATGTTCTTTTTAAGTGCTGGTGATTATTATCAGCACTTAATAGTTAATTTTTTGGACTCCTATAAACTTTGGCTCTAGTTGGATGACATGAACATTATCTTTCTGTAGCTCTTAGTTCTTGTATTTAAGTAGATAGGATATTTAAAACATTTACGAGCATGAAGCCAAATATGCCTTTGTATATATATGTGTGTGTCCACTTTTCCATGGATTTGTGTGTGTGTGGAAAGCAAGAAGGAGACTCTGAGCTAGGTGTTAACCCTCAAGTCTTGGAAAAGTTCCCACTTGAGAAATCGCATTATTATTAACCTACTTCCTCTCCCAAGGAGTCAGTGAATAATGTAGACTTTCTATGTTCTTCCTGGACCTGTATGTTGTTGCTTTGTCTTCTGTGTAGTGGCTATATTTCCTTAACAAATAAAGCTGAAATGGAGACATGAAGTCATTTTGCTTAAGTCAATGTACTTTGTAATTCTCTCTCATTTTGAAGCAGGTGTCAGGAAAGAGATGATAGTGACATAGGTAGAGGAAATAAAGACTTGGAGAAGAATATTGCTTAGAAAAACAGTTTTATTTTGCTTCCTGGACAACCCTTAAATTTTCTTGATTTTTGTTCAAGAATATAAAGCCAATGGATTTCCCTTCTTACAGGCATGCTACTTGGAGTCTGTGGCAAACAGATATTTGAAAAAAAAATGTAGCCAGGTGACAGATACATGTGGTTTTGCCTCTGAATAATGTCTGGTGACAACACAGATGTTAAACACAAAATATTACAGGGATTAATTCACAGTGCTCTAGTTTGAATCCAAGGTCATGTGCAGTGCAAACAATAAGTTACAGCCAGGCATTCTGTAGTGGCAATTAGAGACCACCTAGGGTGGGGCTGAAACTGAAGGTGCCTCTGACCCTAGGAGGCCAGCACTCACTTCACTGTATGGCCTCTGAATGCCTTCTCCTCCATATAAATTAAACAAAAGTGCATTTTCTCCCCTTTAGGGAACAAACAATCCATGCATTAGATCCTGCAGCCTAAGCATTTCCTGCTTCAGAATCACAACTGAATCTCCACTAAACAGCAATTAGCATTTTAATAGTATTAATAACATTCCTGATTTTAACAATCTTAAGCCTTCTGCTTTTTTATTGATGTCTTTTGTTGCAATTTTGTCTAATAGTGTGCCCAGGGTAGCAAAACATAACCAATTAGAGCATTTGCCAAACAGCAAGGAAGCTGGATCATTTCAATTCTGCACAACTAAATATAAACATGGGTGTGTGTGAAGAACATCTTCAGCCAGCAAGACTAAGAGAGGCACTGGATATATAAGCCCTAAGGTCCCCTCCATGTCTGCCAAAGTAGAGGAATTGATAGTTTGCAACACTAACATCAAGATGCAGATGCCGGCTGCTGATATCGTGTGGAATCTCTGAAGCCTGAGATCTGAATCAAGTTTCCATTAGAGCAAGGGACTACCACAAAGGAAGAGTATGAAAGGATCTAGACCTGTAGTCCCAAGAAGGAATGAAGTGAATGAAAAATGAAACAAGAGGAGGACAGGACTACTCTTGAGATTTGGAGAACATTTTTATTGTAGATGTAAGAAAGAAGGCAGGGAGAGGGAGGAGTCCAGACTGAACACAGCCAGCTGACTAAATTGGTCCATAGACAAGAGAGGAAGAAAGTGAGCAAGAGAGAAGCCACCATCAAATATAAGATGTAGCCCAGAGCTCTGGGGGTACTGGTTGGTTCATATTGTTGTTCCTCCTATGGGAGTGTAACCAACAACCAAAGAGTACACACGGAGAGACCAATGGCTCCAGCCGCATAATGTAGCAGAGGATGGCATTGTTGGACATCAATGAAAGGAGAGGCCCTTGGTACTGCAAAGGCTAGTTGCCCCAGTGTAGGGGAATTACAGGATAGGGAAGCGGGAGTAGGTGGGTTAGTGAGCATGGGGAGGAGGATGGGATATTGGGTTTTCTTTAGTCCACCTTATACTTTAGTCCACTATCTTCATGGTGGGAAGCACACAGACAGACATGGTGCTAGAGAAGGAACTGAGAGTTCTACATCTGTATCCACTGACAGCAAAAAGAGACACTATGGGACTCTAGGACCAGATTTCAGCTTCTGAGACCTCAAAGCCCACCCCCTTGTGACATACATCCTCCAACAAGGCCACTCCTGCTAATAGTGCCACTCCCTATGGGGCTATGAGGGCCATTATGTTTCAAACCACCATACAGGGGCATAGCCATTATGGTTGAGTTATATAAAGATCAGACTAAGAGAAGGGAAGCAGAAATCCAACCTCTGGAAGGGAGAGGCTTAGAGTAGAGGACTCATTGACATTTGTCCTGCATATGAGTCCCAACACCAAGTATGTAAGAAACATGCTCACTACTCTTTTGTTGAGGAGACTCTCCAAGTATAGGTTTTTCACAATACCTTAAATTAAAAATATTTATTTCAGTTAAGTCAATGTAACTATGTTAGGTTCAAAGCCATCTTCTCACTGCTGCCTGCTCCCTCCTCCAAAATAGCAGTGCAGGTGAAATAGTCTTAAGAAAAGCACTTTGACTGGGTAAACAGAAGGATCCTTATTTAAACAGGCATAAAGGCAGGTTCTGTTTACCAAAGCACAGATCTTCTTCCCAAAGCAGATTCCCTTTCCCATGGAGCACCCTTAATTCTCTAGGCTACTCAGTCTTCCACAAAGGTCTACCACCTTGGACAGGGCATCCAGTTCTTCAATCTGTGTAGCCCATATCATCTCAGCCCCCATTGGACCGACTGTCATATAGAATTGGCTTGTTTTTCCACCATTTTGCTCTTCTCTGTGCCCCATGCCTTGGTGGCCTTGGTTGTCTTGGCTGTTTGATTCTCAGTAACTATTTCTTTCTACTCATGTAGAGATCTAGTAAGGTAGCCTTGCTGCACTATCCTTTATTAAACACTTTACAAAATCTCAAGAAAGCGGTAACATTGAAAATGTATTCTGTGCTAGGCAGCTAGTCGGGGCTACTAATTGAACCTGTAATTTCTGTTGGGGTCCTTTATTCTTTTTAGTTTTGTTATTATAGGCACTGAAGTTTGAAGATGTTACTTTTTCCAAGAGTCAGGGTTCAACCTCATTTGTATCACCTTGTGAATTCTCAGCAAACATATTCCAATTTTTGTAGGTTTTATTTTTTTTTAATTTGAAAATAATATCAGAAAATAAAGGCTGGATTTAAAAATGGGGAAATAATTCCTAGGACCTAACTTATTCCCATTGATGAAGCTACTCTGCTTGCACTTCATTCTGGGAATAATCTTGAGAGCTTATAAAGTGCACATTTCAAGACCCAGATAGCAATCTTTCTGATTCATCTGAGGTGACACGTCATCATTTGCATTTCCAACAAGCTCCCTTGCTTACTGTAAAATCTAGCTTCAGGAGCCCTGAGTAAGCTGTACTAAGGTAGCAGTGCAGTCAGACGATATCAGAAGTGTCATGGCAGCACTTTGGATTCTTGCTGCAAGATCTCAGTGTCAAGTCAGTCACCTGGTCTAAGAGGATGTCAATCAAGCAGGGTGGTGTTCCTGAAAGAATGTGTTTCTAAAAGAGGAGTACCAACACTGTAAAATAATTAAAATGTGAATAATTTTTCAAAACACACGAAGACCGTACTGTCTCCAATTCTCAGATTCACTGTATTGTATAATTCCAGCACAGTGTCTATCTCCTTATAGTGGCATTAAAATACACCAAGCAGGGAAACCTGTTTTCAGAGGGTGGCTCAGTGATTAAGGATCACTTGTTGCTCTTCCAGACAGGCTAGGTTCGTTTCCCAGAACCAACATGATGATTCTCTACTATCAGCATCCTCAATTTTAGGTCATTGGACACTTTCTTCTG
This sequence comes from Tokudaia tokunoshimensis, assembly GCA_036184795.1. Lineage (NCBI taxonomy): Eukaryota > Metazoa > Chordata > Mammalia > Rodentia > Muridae > Tokudaia > Tokudaia tokunoshimensis. Next base: position 9,983,669 of record BTHU01000003.1, on the reverse strand, counting down.
GCCTCTGAGGACACCAGGCTTGTATGCTATTCATAGTCATAAATGTAATTTCTTAAAGCACCCATATAAGTAAAGTTAAAAAAATTAGAACTGCTTTTATTATTATTATTTTAGCATGCTGGTGCTTAATCTTTTTATAATCTTCTCCACTTATGTATATGTGCACGTATGCACCTGTGTGAAAACATTCTAGTTAACAAAAACAAAATTCAGAAAAAGTTATTGAATGCCCTACTATATTATTGCACATCAATCCTCTCTAGACATAGTCTCCTCTTAAATGGAACCTTGCTCTTGGCTGGCTGGGAGTCAGAAAGCATCAGCTATCCTTCTGTTTTCAGCCCACATATAGATGGGGTTAGAGAAGTTTGACACCTGACATGTTATATGTACACTTGGGTGAGAACTCTGATCTTTTTGTTGGCATGGCAAACTTTCTTTACCATCTCTCTAAGTCCATGACTTCCCGTCTTGATAGTTGTATTTGTAAGCTCTTCATTTAGTCAGTCATAACCCCGTCTCCAACTTACCTCAATTTTTTAATTTTGATCTTTCCAAATTATATTAACAAAATCTTCAGGTAGAAATGACATAATCCATGGCTAAATATTTGTTGTGTATTTGAGTTGCAAAGACATGTATCCAACTGCTGGAAAGACTTTAGTACACAATCCAGTATTCAAAGAGAAAGACAAGAAACAAGTCATGTTACTGTGCATTGACTCACTCTGTGTGTATGTGTGTGTGCGGGTTGAGGGGTTGCGGGGAATGGAAGTCAGACCCATAATTCCTCAGTATAAGTGGTAACAGTTTTCTCTTAGAAGACCTGGCACTACTGACTAGCTGAGCCTTCAGCTTCATGGGGAGCTCTGAGATGGAAAAATAGGGAGTTAATATCAGCCCAACATTTCCTCATCATTATAACTAATACAGTATACATGTTATAGCTCATCTGTGTTACAACTATGTTCACTGAAGCAAGCCTAACTCTAGCCTTGAAAGTGATTCATATTCAAATAATATCTCATAAGTTTTGAACACATAACATACTAAAACTTAGTTAAGACATAAATATTAGAAATCACTTGAATATTCAAAATTTTACATTGAGTTAAAACATAAATTGTGGAAATTTAACCCAACAACATTGCTGCATTGGCAAAGGATCACATCTAAAGGCCATCTATACCTGCATGATCTGGCTGAAATTCAGACATGTGTCCTTAAAATACGCTTTTAGATCCTTTGGCTGGAAAGGAGACATGCTTTAGTACATACCCTTAATCTCAAACAATGAAGATAAATTTAGTATGTAGAAAGAAGGAGCCACATTTGAAAGTGAACTTTAATTGATGGTCAGACATGGTGATGAATCAGAGAAAGATTTAACAGAATAGTCAGAGATAGGATACACCCAACTCTCATGAGAACAGATAGGAAAGAGAGACAACTTAAGAAAGCAGCAGAGGTTGGGGGAGGGGGAGAAAAGACAAAAGAGGGAGGAGAAGAGGAGGAGGAGTTTTACTGGGAGAGTTTTAAAGAGACAGGTTGCAGGTGAAGACAGAACAAGCCAGAGAATGAGAAGGAGGCAGAAGATTAGAACAGAATTCCAGAGTCAGTTTGAATAATTCAGTAAGAAGCTGAGAGACACCAGTTTGAATCAGTCAGCTTGGAGAGGAGTTTTGGGTTAGATCAACTGAATTGAATTAGTCAGCCAGAGTTTACAAAGAGTGAATTTATTAAGCAGTAAGCCTCTAAGACAATAATTACATCTGGTGAATAAAAGTCACTTTTACAATAAATGGTATACCACTTCATGATTTATTAGTCAATCATGGTGATCTTTACTCCCAGTACTCCGGGCACAGGAGGCAGGAAGAGCTCTGAGTTTAAGGTTAACCTGTTGTACATAACAAACTGCAAAACACCTAGGGATACATAGCAAGGTTCTACTTAAAAATAATAAGTGGATAAAATGCTGAGCTCTTCACAGTAATTATCATTAAATTCACAGAAAGGCTTATTTCTATTCTGCTTCAAAGACAAGTTTTTGGCTGCTTTTCTTAGTTCACTCTGATTCTTTTAGGAGCTCTGAACTTGCCAGGTTGTTTCTTTACAAAGTGAGAAGTGCTCCAATTTCCACAAAGTACATATATAGCTTCTATAGCCAAGGAAGCTAACCAATTCATTCACAACCTTTTGTTGTGAATGAATGGTTCTCAAGACCATAAGAATTCAAGTCCCAGGCTTATATTCTTCAAAGAGGTCAACTTAACTTTTCAAGACAATTTCAGCATATTAAAAATCCCCATGCTCAAAGATCATTTTTTCCAATTTATTGAATTTCTTTGTAGACTAATGTGATTCTGCAGTGAAAAAAAATTAAAGTTTCTCATGATATTTAAAATGTCAATGTAAAAACATTAGTTATCTTGACGGTTATGATATAAATGCTCTAAATAATATGTAGAAATGCTGAACTTAAGAGTAACTAAACCCCCTTTATCTGAATAGTCAATGACCGTGTTAAATGAAAGATTGACAAGGGAAGCATATGAAGAACTTTTTTAAATGACAGATGACATAGTGGTAACCATGAGATTAGTTTCTCCTTTTTTAGTATATTCCATTCTTTCAAGTGTAGAGTGAGCCAGAGGGTTCTGATCTATAGAAAACATAATGTTATAGTAAGTAATAACTGACTAACAGTAAGTCTTGTAAAAAACCAAAGAGGTAGAAGTGGCTTGGTCATAGAAGATTTCTTGGAGTTAAGTGATTATATAGTCAATATATAGGAGATAGACCAATAGTTTTAGTTCACTTTTTCATGGACGAGATACTGTTTGCTCTTGTTGCTTTTCAATTGTTTTGCATAATGTAATTTTATTTTGAACTTTCACCTTAGCAGAAAATAAAGGGAGATTTGTTTTCTTTAAACATTTCAGCTATACAATATACAACATTCAGCACAAATAGGAACCTGAATAATTATAATGTCCTTCTAGCATTCTGTTGGAAAGTCAAGCATGAGGAGAAATCCTATCTCTCTCCTAATGGCTAGACTCACTGATAAATCACTTGGTAAATATTTTAAAAATCTCCATGTACTAAAACAATGAGGGACTTTTAAGCAGAGTACAGAAACTCCCTTGCTGCTCTTGCAGAGTAGAAGTGGGTTAAGCTAATAAATAAAATAAAGTAGTTTACAGTATCTCAAGGCCCCTACAGTTGCGCAGCTCAAAACTTGACATGGAGTAGTATGACAGGTACTATGGCTTCAGAGTCTGGACACTTTCATCTTTAATCTATAACATGCACAGAGCACACACAGCACTCTTTCTCAATTCAGTGCATATGCAGAAGAAAGAGTGTGTCTCAGCAGTATTCTCTCTAGAGGCTACTATATGAGAGGGCTTGTTGTCATGTCAGTCCCACCACTCACCAATTACACCTTTTTGTCATCAATAATGAGTTTATATGATCTGATTAATTCATTTCAGATCACTGTAAACTCATTATAGACTGTGGAGACCTTTATTCGATGTGAAATTTATCTAGGATCATGACATATGATAAAATAGACATAGATACTTTTCTTCCATTTTAGCAATTTTTCAAAAATTTCAAAGATTATGAAAATATATGACTTTCAGTAAAAAATTATTATATTCTGCTCATTATGCAAAGTTTAATGCAGTGATTAAATTAAATGGGGCTCACCAAAACTTTATTTCAATATATTAAATAAGCTCATGAATAAAAACAATGCTTGTTTCATTATTATTAAGATGACATATTTGAAATGCTAATGTAAACATGAGTTTATCATTCATAAAAAAATAATAAGTTATTGTGAAAGACATAATTTACAATTTTTTATTGTGCCAATTAAATATTATTCAGAGTTATAAAACAAAGTAAAGTATTCTCTTGCATGATCTTTGAAATCAGTTTAAGGAAATACATATATACATATCCTTTATTTTCCTGATGTGATTGTCATCTCAAAGGCTAACTGCTCAATAACCTCATACTTTCTAGTTCTTTCTGAATTCTGACTGGCTTTTTCAACTCAGCTATTCTGGCTCAAACTCCTCTCCAAGCTGACTGTTTCAATCTCTCATCTTCTCTCTGAATTGCTCCACTTGGCCCAATCTAACTCTGGCAATTTGTTCTATTTTTCTGGCTCCTTCTTATTCTCTGACTTCAACTGCTTCTGCTGACCTTCACTGAACTGCATGAACTCAGACTCAAACTCAACTTCACTGCATCACACTCATCTGACACAACAGAACTGAATGACTCTCCCTGCTCTGCTCGTAAATAGCTTTTCACTGCAGAGTTGGGTGTATTCTATCTGTGACTCATTCTGTCAAATCTTTCTTTCATTTGTCTCTTTGTCTGCTGCTCTATAAGAACTCATGGTCATATCATACAGATCAAGAAGATCATTGGATGCCATGAGAGCAAACATGTTGCTAAATTAAAATTTCTCTACGCATGTATACACACACAAACATATGTCTATGATACAGACTCTCTGCAATACATATGTAGACACACACACACACATATACAAACATATACATACATATATACATACATGAAACACACATGTATCTATATTCAAATTTCTTATATTTTGTAGTCACTCTATTACTCTTGATGCTTGCAGATTCTTTTGCTAGGGAAGAAATCAAAAGATCCCATGTCCTGTAGGCTGGAAACATGACTCAATGGGAAGAACAAGCACTTGCTGCCAAGCCCATCAAATTGAGTTTGATCCCTGAGACCTGAATGGTGGAAGAAGAGAATTACCACTTTAGCCCCTTGGAATATTCATAGTAACAACTTTGAATCATCATTATACTTTTAGTTATTAGGACATAGTATTTAAAATAAATTCAAGGGTTATGATAAAATCACAGTGAATAATCAGCGATAAACTCTCTTCATGGAAAACGATTTTTGAAAATAATTTTGGTCAAAGGATTATTTTAATAATGAGTTTTTATTTATCCTTGTTTGATTTAGGCTTTGATGTAAAGTATTATTTAAAATTTTTTTATCTTTTCAACTGGAGTCACATTATTATTTAAAGGAGGAAAGTGATGGCAGTATGCACATATAGACATCATCATGAGCAAGACATCTTGTACTTATTTTTCCAATATTAAAGCTAAAAGTCAAAGCTCCTTAAGTGTAAATGGATCTTTCCAATCATGTTCTCATATGGTGATTAAAGAAAGACTTTTTAGAAGCAGGAAGATCACAGTAAAAACATATCAAAAAGCCAAGACTGAAATCAAAATCAAATCAATGACCAGGTTTGGTTGATTTTCTACTATATTTAGCTTCAGCATTGATCCAATATGAAAAGTATTCTGCATACTATGAAATCAACAGTATGCCTTTTATGCAATGGTATGTTAGATGAAATGAAAAATAAACTTTCACAGAAAACAGCAAGTTGTTAAACTAAATGGAAACAAAAGAATATTTTATTGAACATTGAGATAGGCAATAGAATACCACTACCCCCTCACACACACACACCACACATCCACACCCACAACCGTTTTCTCTCTGCAATGATTATTGTTTGGGAATAAAGTTACCAGGCTATCAAAATAAATGATGTCTTTCTTTTCCCACTTAGATAAAATATCTTGTTCAAATGATCCTGGGTATTTCTGATGGGTATTGGTGTAAATGAGTCAACCATTAATAGAAAATATTGCAAGTCTAACATTTTTGTGATATGGTCTGATATCATCATGTTCACCCTTAAATGGACTTTCAACATGCCAATCTGTAATGAGAACAGTCGCCTGACATGAGGCTTATTCGTAATAAAATTTTGGGCATTTTGTGAAAGTCATAGAATACAGTAATGACATGAAAATCCAGAGCCATTTTATAGCTTCATGTTTGTATCACCTTGGTAAGGTAGACAATTATGAAATCAAACCATTTTAATTTGAGAACCATGTGACTTTTATTATCACTTCTATTACATCAGGATGCCTACAGTTTAATGGTAAACCTTATAGATGAGAAAAATGCTATTTTTTATTAGGTTTCCTTGTCAACCATCTGCTCATGCTGTGGAGTAAAGTTTGCACTTCTATCTCAGCCATGCAGAAGATCGGTACAGTGACTAGATACTGTCGCAACAAGGTTATTATAGTTATAATTTACCTTATGGGAAGACAGGAAAAGTTCACTACTAGGCATAAGTAATAAGAACACAGGTGGGTCACAAGCTTTGTGGCTATTTCAAAATGAAAAGGTTAAAAATGCCATTTTGATATGGTCTCCTACTATGTAACCCCAACTGAACTGGAACTTGGTATATAAAACAGTATAGCTTTGTGTTCACAGTGATGTTCCTGTCTCTGCCTCCCAGCAGTCATAATTACAGAAGTGAACTCCCACTTGGTTTATGTGTAAATTTATATCCCAAACACCTGAGTATAATTTATTGCACACACATCAAAAGAAAAATAAAAAGCAATGTTACAGAGCTGGAAAATGAACATTTTAATTTATGTATCATACTCATGTATGATAACTGGAAGAGAATGAAGTTCAGTTTTAACTTGGAGCAGTGTTTTCATGTCCCATCTGCTTCCAGTTACCCCATCTCGGAAATAACCCCTTATATTTTTTAAGTACATCAAGGAAATTTAAAAACACGATATTATTCTATCATTTGCAACATTTGCCAAGTGAGAATAGGAAAATAAAATCTCAACTGAAATAAAAACAACAATTTAAGTGTTTGCAAGTCATCTCCCCAACAGGCTCCAAATCTCAATGCTTATCCTATAGCTGCTCACACAGGTTTTGGAATCTATGGAACCTTTAGGATGTATACAAAACCAAATGCTTGAGGTCACTCAGTAAGTTCAGGCGTCTGGAAGGAATGATCTGGTCCTAACTATAGCCCTGTTCTCTCTGCTGACTATTTTCCCTCCCTGGACAGAGCCTGCGATTCTTCTTCCTCAGGCATGCACAGAGTCATTCCACCAGCTCTTTCCCAACAGGAAGGCCTAAAACTGTGAAACCAAAATGAAACTTTGGTCCCTCTGTGCTATTTAACACTAATAGAACAAATTAGTAAGGAAGATTTGTGGGGTTTTTTTTTTCAATTAAACCTCACTAAGTGCTCATTAGGTCTTTGGAATAGGAAGACAAGAGGAATTTAAAAAAGAAATAGAAAAAGAAGTCTTACGACAACACAAGGTGAGGTTAGGTGGGGCTTCTGGTAGGAGTTAAGAGGAATAAAATGCTGCCAATGAGTAGACAATAAAGCCTGCACTCATGAGCTGTCAGGAGGAAATATGGACACTAATTGTTATTCAGACAAGAAGCCATTGATGTTGCTTTCTGGCCAAGTATATGTCTGTATTCTGCTCATGCCTTAAATAAGCAAGTCTTGCTGTACTCAAAAGTCATGCACTAATTAATGTGATGGAGAAAATTTCAAGACAAACTATCACCCATGGTATGTCATGGTTATTTCTGGATGCTTTTAGCCTTGTTTACAAGGAAATCAAGAAGAAAAGCTGAGCAGAAAAAAATGAGTTTAAAGTTGTATATGGCATACATCTGTACAAAAAGCTTAATGCCGTCAAGAGAGTTTTGTGAGCTAAACATCTTCAGTCCATAGAAAGGTGTCTGGATAGTATTTTAGGGAACATAATGACTCCACCCACAGAATTTTACAATGTATAAGTATGAGAAGACATTTGAAAGAATTATCTGAAAAGGAAATGCTGCTGATTTCTCAGTTGGAAAAGAACTAGACTGAGAATTTTTTTCCTGTTCAATGGCTAAGACTAGACATTTGATGGTGAGCCACTCTGTAAAAACATGTAAGATATACAATATCAAATTGTTTTATGCAAGTAAGAAAAGACAACCTTGATTACAGATGCATTTACAATCCTGGACCATTGTCTATCATCCTTTCACAGGTTCCAAACTCCTGCTCTGCTACGGGTCTACACTCACTTCCTGCATTTTAGAACATGAATTCAGCATGCATAGTACATGAAGGTCACAGTTGTTGAAGCCCATCACTATTGGCTCTTTAGACCAACACTGTGGAGGCTCATTTAGGACTCATCCTTGCCCTGAGGGCTGTACCACCATCTTCTGGTTCTGTAGCTTTTGAAAACTTGATGTAGATATCTGTGACACAAACTGTCAGCTTGGTATAGGGAAAGCTCAGCTTCTCTCATTAATATTAAACCTCTGAGTAGAGATGAGGGTTGTGTTGCTGATACAAGCATTTCTTTTAAGGCTGGAGAAATTCATATATTGCTATTGACATGATAATTGAAGTCATATTCAGTAAAATGAATGATGATGTTACACTCATGCATTCTAAAAGGACGGACAATGGTGGATCTGAGGAAGGAAATGCATGCTAGCACAAAATATGCAACAACTTTCACCCTTCCTGAAGGGAAGATACAATGAAGGGAGAGTTATCGTGGGCATCCATTACTGTCCTAATGAGCAACAAAGGGATTGTGATAAAGAAAAGTTATCGTCAGTCATTGCTACAGAATATAGCTGAATCGCTACATCTTTTTATGACAGTGCAGGCAAGTATAATTTGGATGTAAATCCTGTCTCCAGTGTACCACTTTGTAATGGACTTCAGTTGTACTTCATATAGAATTTAGAATTGAAAAAGACAGGACATCAGGTTATTGTCTCTAACAAATCCTACCACAAAACTCCCAGTGACATCCGAGGACACTAAAAATGTGGACAATATGAAACCTTCTCTTGGCAGCTAAAGCGAAATGCGCCCCCCCCTTTTGCCTTTTTTATTTTATTTTGCAAGTGGCATAAAAACTAGAGGCAATTTTTATTTTACTGTTTACCTCAACTCAAAGGTGTCTCTTTGAAGTCAGACATGGGTGGAATATTTTGTAACATTCTAAGTCATCTCTCCTCACCCCTTTTCCTTTTGATATATTCCATTCATTTGAAGTAAAATTTTTATTTTGGAACTAAATCAGTTTGAGTGAAAAAAAGAAGATACCACATTCCGGTAAGGTGGCTGACTAAATAAATAAAACTGTGTCATGTTCCATTTTTTCCCAGTTAAATTAGTACATGTGTAGAAAAACTTCTCTTCCAATCTAATCCATTTATCAATAGCAAATATATAAACTCACCTTATTAATGGCAAAGCACATTACCATCCTTTGTACCTCGTAATGCTCAAATAGGAATGTGTGATAGTTTCTACTTTATTATGACTTTATGTGTAAGGAAGCCTAGTTTCAAAGTCACACATTAACTTGCTGATTATTATGCAACTAATAGAAAATGAGGCTATGTGCCTTGTATTTAAGATTTACTTTTATTTATTGGTGTGTGTGTGTGTGTGTGTGTGTGTGTGTGTATGTGTGTGTGTGTGTATGTGTGTGTGTGCATGTGTGTGGTATTAAAGAAAGTGTATGTTACATGAGTACTAGTATCTGAGGCCAAGAGTGAACCCCAGATTCTATAATTACAAATAGCTGTAAACTGCTCAACAAGGATGTTGGAAACCTACCTCGATTTTGCAAGAGTTTAATTGCTAACCCATCTCCTGCTTCATGAGGTACATCTTAAAATCTGGAGATTTCTAATTTGATTTCTGGATTTAATTTTTCTATTATAGGCACTCTAGGTTAATTTTTTGTATTATACATTTTTTTTAAATCATCAAGTTATAAATGATTTAAAATTTTTAGCTGCCAATATTTTCTAGGGCTTAGCATTATCTAAAATAATGAGCATTATTTCCTTGCTGAATATAATTATATTTGGAAAATTGAACTTAACCTTGATTGAGCATGTAGAATTTGTCATGATCTGCCATGCAAAAAAGTTCAGTCTTGTCACTAATCCGTGAACACTGTGAATCGGGACATCACAGTGCTACTTTTGTGGGTTTTGTTTGCTTTTATGTTGGTTTTTTTTGTCTTTCTTTAGTTTTTTTTTTTTAATTTCTTTTGCCACATTAGGAAAACCCTACTACAGGTCATTGAGAAGTCAATGGCAAACTTTGTTATAGTTTGATCTAAGGGTCATACCATTTTCTTTTATTTAAAATCCATTTCTGCTTCCTTTGTTTTTTTCTGTTATTTTATCAAACTGATAGACTGCATTGTTCTCTTAATCACTCATTTTCAGTTTACCATAAGGTTCTTATAAGCTGCACATAACTACATTTAGAAAAAAATATTTTTAAGGCTGAGGAAATGGCTTAGTGGATCAAGAAATTGCCATGCAAATGAAAGGACCAGTTTGGTGACCCCAGAACTGAGTGATTGCTGGGCTGGTATATTTGTCTGTAAGACATCTACATCAACTAGCCAGTTAGACTAGTTGGGCTACTTAGTACTGGGTTGTAGTGAGAGATTCTGCCTCAATACATGAGATGAAGGATGATAGCATAACACCAATGCTAGCTTCTGCTGTCTATATCTACAAGCACACCCAAATGTCTCCACATCTACAAGCACAATTGCACATCCAGGCATACTGCAAACACATACACAAACACATTTTTTTATTGAATATATTTTTCATCTACATTTCAAATGTTATACCCTTTCTCAGTTTCTCCCCCTCCCAGAAAACCCCCACCTATCCTCCCACCCCCTGCTTCCAAGAATATGCCCCTCCACCCAACATACTCACATCTACCCCCTCCCCTTCAATTTGTCCACACTGGGGAATCTATTGAGCCTTCACAGAAGCAAGGACCTCTCCTCCCACTGATGCCCAACAAGGCATTCCTCTGACACTCTTGGCTGGAACCATGTGTACACCTTGGTTGATGGCTTTGTCCCTGGGAGCCCTGAGGCAACTGTTTGGCCGACATCTTCATTCTTTTTATGGGGCTGCAAACCCCTTCAACTCTTCCATCTGCCCTCTAACTCCTCCATTGGGGATCTAGCCCTCAGTCCAATGATTGGCCACTAGCATCTGCCTCAGCATCTGTAAGGCTCTGGGAGGGCCCCTCCACAGACAACCAAAACAGGCTCCTTTCTGTACACACTTATTGTCATCCATAGTAGTTTCAGGGTTTGGTGACTATTTATAGGATGAATCTCCAAGTAGGACAGACTCTGGGTGGCCTTTCCTTCAGTCTCTGCTCCACACTTTGTCTCCATAATTGCTCCTGTGAATATTTTGTTCCCTTCTCAGAGGAACCAAAGTACCCCCACTTTGGTCTTCCTTCTTCTTGAGATTCCTGTGTTCTGTGAAATTCATTTGGAATAACAAAAAAATCCAGGATAGTGAAAACTATTCTCCACAACAAAAGATCTCCTGGGGGAATCACCATCCCTGACCTCAAGCAGAACAATAGTGATAAAAACTGCATGGTACTGGTATGGAGACAGGCAGGAAGACCAATGGAATAGAACTGAAAACCCAGAAATGAAACCACACTCCTAAGGTCACTTGATATTTGACAAAGGAGCTGAAAACATCCAGTGGAAAAAAGACAGCATTTTTAACAAATGATGCTGGATCAACTGGAGGTCAGCATGCAGAAAAATGCAAATCGAACCATTCTTATCTCCTTGAACAAAGCTCAAGTCCAAGTGGATCAAGGACCTCTACATAAAACCAGATATGCTGAATCTTATAGAGGAGAAAGTGGGGAAGAGCCTTGAACACGTGGGCACAGGGGAAAATTTCCTGAATAGAACAACAATGACTTATGCTCTAAGAACAAGAATCAACAAATGGGATCTCATAAAACTGCAAAGCTCTGTAAGGCAAAGGACACTGTCAATAGGACAAAACAGCAACCAACAGATTGGGAAAAGATCTTTACCAATCCTACATCCGACAGAGAGCTAATATCCAATGTACACAAAGAACTCAAGAAGTTAGACTCCAGAGAGTCAAATAACCCTATTAAAAAATGGGGTACAGAGCTAAACAGGGAATTCTCAACTGAGGAAACTCGAATGGCTCTGAAGCACCTAAAGAAATGTTCAGCATCCTTAGTTATCAGGGAAATGCAAATCAAAACAACCCTGAGATTCCACCTCACACCAGTCAGAATGGCTAAGATGAAAATCTCAGGGGATAGCAGTTGCTGGAGAGGATGTGGAGAAAGAGGAACACTTCTCCATTGCTGGTGGGATTGTAAGCTGGTAAAACCACTCTGGAAATCAGTTTGGTGGTTTCTCAGAAAATTAGACATAGTACTACCTGAGGACCCAGCTATACCACTCCTGGGCATATACCCAGAAGATGCTCCACATGTAATAAGGACACATGCTACACAATGTTCATAGTAGCCTTATTTATAATAGTCAGAAGCTGGAAAGAATCCAGATGTCCAACAGAGGAATGGGAACAGAAAATGTGGTATATATACACAATGGAGTACTATTCAGCTATTAAAAACAAGGAATTCATGAAATTCTTAGGCAAATGGATGAAACTAGAAAGTGTCATCCTGAGTGAGGTAACCCAATCACAAAAGAACACACCAGGTATGCACTCACTGATAAGTGGATATTAGCCGAAAAGCTCAAAACAAACACATTTTTAAAAACATGGAGTTTCTTGTAGAAATTAGCTGTGTTATGGGGGTTCCTGACTCAAACAACTTGAGGGGATGAATTGAGGGGATGGCGGGGCTGGAGGATCAGGTAGTTGGGTAGAGGGTCAAATATTCTCTGCCATGCTACCAAAACAAAAATCCATTTACTCATGTTATTTCTAAATTTTATCATTTGAAAAATTGAAATAAAATAACTTATACTATAGTGATTTATAGAAGTAAAATAAGACATCTTAAAATCTCTCTGGTACACAATCATGGCACATGCTCCACAAAATCCATAATAATAATAATAATAATAATAATAATAATAATAATAATAATAATAAGTGCACAGTCATGGCACATGCTCCACAAAATCCATATAATAATAGTAATAATAATAATAATAATAATAATAATAATAATAACAACTACTATTAGTTTTGTGTTTTTGTTTTCCTAAAGTTGTTTTAGGAACATATAAGCTTCCATTAGCCATCTGCACTTGATTTTTCTAATATCTCCCAGGAATTATTAAATGAACAGATTTGAAAGCAGAGTTACTTATTTTGACAATTGGACTTAGGAGAATGGTGGCCAAAGGGAGAAATTTCCCTGCCACTCAAATACCACCAAAACCACCCCCAGTGTTGACTCCTCTGATTCATCAAATACTGTTCATTTCCTGGATGCCATATGTTTTTGTGTTATTTGAAGAATTTTATTTTTGGAGGTTATTGAGTTAGTTGTTTAGCAAGTTATAAAAACTGTCTAGGCTATCAACACTTGTGTACGCTCGAATACTAAAGGGTGTTTATTTGAAATGGAGAAGGATTGTTCATGAAAAACAATACATTCTCAAATATGTTTCCTTAAATTGAAGTTAGAGTGTACATTTGCACTGTATCTTCAACTAATGGAAGGACAAGTGCACAGTGATTATGTAAAATGTTAGCTCCTGGTGTGCAGACATTAACATTCACAGGGGATATGTGAGTAAACAAATCCTTAGGAGTGACATGCATTTCTGAGAAATTATTTTCTTAATCTTAGTACAATGGACTACTTTCCGTAATATTGAGTGTGTGTTGCCAATTTTGACAAAATACAATGAATATTTGTTAGCTATTGATGTTTCTGTGGCACTTTTAAATACATTTTTTTATTTAAAATGTTGACACTCTTGTAAGTATGAACATGATCAAGTCATGTGCACATCTATGAGAAACTTTAAAGCAAATACTGAGGAATGAGAAACATTAATGTAGTAAAATAGAAGAAGACAGAGAACTGTTAGTAGAAGTCTGAGGGAGGAATGAATAAATACGATTTAAAGTCAACACATTTCAATCTTACAATTGATTCTGACATCTAAATTGATCACTGTATTCCTTTTAATTTTATGAAGTCAGCTCACATATTACCTATTAAATGAGGCCATATCACCTTAGGAACACAAATTTTGTGGTATAACTACTAATTATTATTATTTTAAGTATTAAATAAATCTTCATCTACTTAGCAATGAAGAAACATAAAACTACGTAGTTAACCCTAGTTAAAACAAAATACCATGTATAGATATGTGTACAGCTGCACACACAAACACACAGACAGACTCAAGATATTTGGTGGAAGTCTGAAACATGAAATAAACACATGACATATTATCACAATGCAGTAGTTTGAGAGAGCTGCATGGTATATTCCCTGGAACAAATCTACCACTATGTGGCTGTTTAATGGGTAATGAGGCCAGAGCAGACTGATGTGTTTGATTTTTGGACCACTGAAAGATTTTAAAGAACCATATTACTTATTACATTTGAAATATATATAGGTCCAGTGCTTGATATATCTAATAAACATGTATACTATGTCTTAGTCTTAATAGTTTACATGACTTTCTCATTTTATCCTTAAATTAGCCTATGTAAGATAGAATGGAGGATTCTAATAGCCAAGGAATTAAAAAAGCAATAGATAAATACCTAATAAATAATTTATCTTAGATATGGTAGAGAGGAAAGCATTTATAACATGGCAATTAGAAGCCAAATGATTAAAAACAAGCAATTATAAACAATGCATGAAGATACATTAATATGGATTGCCTTGGAAAAAGGATAACTTTTAGCAATCAAGTAGGACTAGTGACTTTCTTTGATATAATGGGTAATTTTGACTCTAGTACTTAATCTATCCTCATCATTTTCCTTAATTATTTTATAAAATCAAGACCTATGTTGAGATATTTGATCCATATGGAGTTGAGTTTTATGCAAGTATAGTTCCATTTCTCTGTGTGTTGAAATCCAACTTCCCTAGCATCTTCGTTGAAGCAGTGTCTTCTCCAATTGCTCCTTTGGCATCTAAAATGAAGAAAGGGGATAACATTTGAAATGTAAATAAAGAAAATATCTAATAAAAAATAAAAATAATTAGGTAGCTGCATTTGTTTTGAACAGTATGTGGACCTGTTTTATTCAGTTGATCCATGTGTCTTTTTTATGCCCTTATCATGTGGTTTTTATTAGAAAGTTCTGTAGTATTTTTTGACATCAAAAAGTGTGATGACTCTTCAGTGCTATTTCTGTTTAAGATTGCTTTGGTTCTCCTTGGCTATTTTATGCCTCAATATAAATTTGAGGTTTCTTTTGTCTATGTCTTTACAGAATGACCCTAGAGTTTCGATTAGGATTGCATTCAATTTGTGGATTGCTTCTGGTAGGAGGGCCATTTAATATCTTTTTTTTTAACCAATGTTCATTGCAGAGCTCTATTGTATTCCCTTAGGGAGATTTAATATTAAGTATTTACATTTTTATTTCTTTGGGGATTTAAATTGTTAACAGGTATCTTTTTCCCTGTGTTTTGCAGTGATATATGGGAATGCTACTGATTTGTGTGATTTCACTTTGTATCTATACACATTATATGAAAGTTTAACATCTCTACAATTTGAATGTGGGGACTTAGTGGTTTCATTATGAATAGGATGATATCTAAAACTAGAGATTCCCAGAATTATTTTATTTCCTTTTCTTGTCTCATTGTTCTAAGACTTCAATATCATATTGAGTATGGAGACAAGAGAAACAGTCTCGTCTTATTCCCAAGCTTACTAGGATTCTCCTAGTTTAGATTCATTTGGCAAGATTTTGGCTGTTGACTTGTTGCACATAGCACTTATTTAGGTATAATTTGCCATGCCTAGCCTTTCCATGACTTTTATAATGACAGAATGTTTATATTTGTTAAATGACTTTCTGAATCTGTACAGATGATCAAGTCACATAGCAAATCACATACAAACACACACACACACACACACACATACACACACACACACACATACATACACACACACTTTTCATTCCTATGACAACAAAATTAACAAATACACTCAGCAGGAACGGATTGCTTTGCCTTATGGGTTTGGGGATACAGCTATCACGTTGGGCAGGCATGGTGCTAGTGCTTGCTGTTTATTACTTTTCTCCTCTCTATTCAGTCCAGTATCCCAGTCCAAGCAACGGAGCTGCTAGTATTTAAGCTATGTTTTCCCTTCACCGTTAAACCTCTGTGAAATCGTTCTCACCAAAAGTATATCAAGAGGTGTTTCTAATCCCATGAAATTGGCCATCAATAATTCAATTCTAATCATCATACGTAGATATAGGAATTATGAGCTCATAAATTGTTTTCATATAAAGGTAGGCAAAAAAAAAATGTGCCCTGCTGTGTTTGGCATTTATGGGCATCTGCTTCTACCACTGAAATCCTCTGAAATACTGTAATCTGATACCTACAGCTTTTAATGACATCATTCAAAAACTACAATGATTTTTCTCCATTAATGCACTCACTCACAGACACAAAATACTGAGGAATTGGGGCTGAAGAGATAGATAGCTCAGTGCTTAAGAGCACTGACTGCTCTTCCAGACGTCCCGAGTTCAATTCCCAGCAACCACATAGTGACTCAATCATCTGTAATATGATCAGATGTCCTGTTTGGTGTGTCTGAAGACAGCGGCAGTCTACATTTTATATATATATAAACATGAGTGTTTAAAAATACTGAGAAATTTCATCTTTCACAAATGAAATTGTACATAAAAGTCTGTTCACTCTTTTGACATTCCTGCACAGTGCTGATGTCAACACTTAGCAAAACAAAACACAGGAGCAGTTTTACAAGACAGGGAAGGGTTGCTATGGATTTGCTAAAATTCTTTATCACTTTATACCTATACTCTTAGAGATGGTATAAGAAGGACAATCATAGGATTAAAATTAAAACAAACAAACAAACATTCTGTCAAAAACTTAAAAGAGTGAGAGAGAAATAAAGGAAAGAAAAATAAATCAAAAAGTAAAAGAAAAGATGAAATTTTATAAATGATAAAATTCACTAGAGATAGGGTTGTTGGCAATTACATAAAAGTGATATATGAAAGATGACCAATTTTTATTTGAAATAATCATACTTTGAAGCATTGCACTGTGATGGAAAACTTTTTTGTTAATTTAAGAATTATTCACATTGATAAACATATTTGCATTTATTTTGCATGATTATTCATCTTGTTATCACAAGACCTGAGTCACTATACACTCTCACATCTGTTCATGCAATATAGTGTCACTATTGTTCCCAATATACAGTCTCATGTCTGCTCCTACTATACAGTCTCACAACTGTTCCCACTATACAGTCTCACATCTGTTCACACTATATAATCTCATGTCTGTTCCCATTATATAGTCTCATGACTGTTCCATGCTTCTATGTTGCTTTTGTTTCAAACAAATGAATTAAAAGTTTCCATTTGCTCTCTCTCATTTTTCTCTCATCCTTGCTCTTGTCTCCCTGTTCCCCTCTCTCCCCATTCTTTCCCCTCTTTCCACATGGTCATGGCCAGTTCTCATCTCTCTATCTTCTCTTTCTCTCTTTACTTCTCTATCTCTTTTTCTCTTCCTACTTTTCTATAATAAATCTTTGAAACTAAAAAAAAAAGTTTCCACAGACTGTGAAAAAAATAATGGTGCCCAAATGCAGCACTAAGTGGTATGTGTGTTGTGTTTGTGTGCATGTGCATGTGTGATGTTTTCTTCAATTTCTTCTTGACCTAACTTTTTGGTGTGTATTTATTTTATTTTATTCTTTTCCTTTTTTTTATAAGCATAAACTCTCTCAATAAACCAATAATTTACCAATCTGTCTAGATTATGAGTATGTGGTCAGCAAGCATCATTTTAGTTCAATATTCTATATTTTCCACCAATGAGTTAACTAAATGGAAAAAGAAAACCCTGGAAACCTTCTTAAATTTAGTTTTAGAAGCCTCCATCCTATCTAATATCAAATATACCATTTACATTTTGGATATTTAACTGAAATTGATTTTTTTTTCTGGAAGAAAAACGTAAAATCTTCATATATCTGTTTTAAAGTGCTCCTTTTCTTCCAGATGTTAATTCCAATACTGAAGAGATAAGTTCTATAAAACAGGAAGATTGAATAGTTCTGTGAACTCTGTTTTTCATTTTTTGTTTTTTTTTTTCTGTGAAGCTTGTGCAAGATTGTCTGCTAGTTTATGGAAAACATAAGAAGTACATTTACCAACATGTCAAATCAGAAATCAAGTGTCATTCCCTGTTGCATCTGCTGCTGAGTACTGGAGGAAGATGTCTTTCACTGCGTGGCTCAGAATGGCTGCTCCCCTTATTGAATTATTCTTAACCTCTGATGAGGGATGGTCTTTGAGTGTAAACAGGATGCTGGAAAGGAGGCTCAGACGTGGAGCACAGCTGAAAAACTTGGCAGGAGAAGACATTTACTTTCTTCCTTAGTTTCCACTCTTGCAAGTCTTTGCAAACTCATGCATGGATTGAAAAGGTAGGTGTGCCTGAAAAATCTTTAAAAATATGTGATATGTTTGACAGCATGATGAAGGCCTAGGTGTTGCAGTGACGTGATTATCTGTTTTTTTTTTTTTTTGCAGATCTGATAATTGGCTTTTGTACTTTTTATCCTTCAGTATTAAGTAGCATTGTGTACTTAATCATAGCTTTTTTTTTTTCAAAGTGAACAATTTGGCAGATCTCATTCTGTGTGTGTTAAGGAACTGAGTAAGAAGGAGTTATATTCTAGCTCCCTAGTGCAGAATCTTTATTAGGTAGTTTCTCAAGGGAGACAAAACTAATATAACGGGTATAAATTCATAGATGAAAAGGGATTTATCAGGGAAATGGTTCATGTGACTATGGTATCTGGGAAGTTCATTACAGCCTGTATGCAAACTAGACACTATGAGGCTGGCAGTGTTGCTCAGTCTACACTTAAAAACATGGAAACCTGGGGGGACAATGGTTTAAATCTGAGGATCTGCGAGATCGCTACTTTAAGTTCTGGATTACAGAATGTTTAGAGAATTGACATCAAGGCCAAAGAAGAAAACTTTGTCCCAGCTAAGATAAACAGACTTGTGCTTTTTCTTCTCAGAATCATGACTGAGTAGTCCTGCTGCACTGAGGGTTTATCTTTCCCATTTTGTTTCTATAAAATGATATAGAGATCTCTTCTCACAATTGCATCACCAACATGTGCAACATGATGTTATAATTAGATTTCATGCATTTGTCCCATAAACCGTGATGTTTGCCCCCAGTTTAGGCATGCACAGATATGTACATGTGCTCACTTACTCACGATTCACCACACAAGCATGCATACACACACAAACACACACACACACACACACACAAACACACACACACCAGTTGTCTACAGAAGGTGTCACCCTTCATAAATTCTACTTTATTTTATCATGCAAATATTTTCCAAAGTACTGGATACAGTACTCATTTTCTACATGAGAGCAATGACTATCAAATGATATTACCTAACTTGACCCACCTAATGCTGGATCAGTTTTGAATTTAAACTTAGCTGTTAAGCCTGGCTGCTGGGTAAAATCATCTAGAGAGCTTCTTAATCAGTATTTAAAATAATAATGATGCCTAGACCCATTCTGAGAAATTGTAATTTAATTGACCAGTAGTCTAGACCATAGTTCCTCACAAAGATAAGGTTAAAACTCATTGATTTTCTTAATTGAAGGAGTGGTTGTGAATAAAAATTAAGCTATTCAATAAATTTGAGTAAAGAGTAATAGAACTCAGGATAAGGATACAGTGAAGCTGGCAGGGCCACTGTGTGGCTGTTTCTCAGGATTCAAACACAGGGAACAAAAGAGGGTGAACCCTTCCCAGCTTACAGTCTTCGTATGAGAACATAAATATGCATAGGCAGGTTGCACAGTTAGTCGATGCTCTTGGCTCACAGTTCCCGTCTTTGCAAATTTGTCTGTTTTCCAGAATTTATGTGTAACCACAAAATGAATATGTATGCTTTCAGAGATTGTACAAAGAAAAGTACAGAGCAGCAGAGGAAAGAAAAAGGAATCCTTGAGCCATTCATTCTGAACATAGAACTGGTCCTAGCTTAGTTAATAAATATAAACTCTGCTTATTTCAACTCTACTACTGTTAAACAAGTGTCTCTCTCAGCATGCATTTAGTGTATGATTTTTACACTCCCTGCTCTCTTCTTTATGCTGCTGGAGGCAGAGGTAGTGGCTTCCCTGCCTCACATAGCTCTCTCATATACCTTTGAAGGGCCAGTAGTATTCCCCAGCACACAATGGCTGTGATGTTCCTTGTAGAGAAAATATGTGTAAACACTCTCTCTCAGGCATGAGTTATAGCTCTGTTGTTTGTAAGTTCAATGTTAATGGGTTAGCACTATATATTCAAAATGTGTCCTTCAGCCAGAATACACATTGAAACAGAATTTTTTTTATGACTAGTTGACAAAAAAAGTTGCATAATCAGAATGCCTGGAACATAATCCTGTGTTTTACCCTGACTCAATGGCTATGCATCTTATAAACAGAGTTCCCAGTGACCTTGAAGAATAAAATGTCTATGACAGTTTCCAGCTGTGTGTACAATTATTCCATTTACTGAATGTATTTAAATATAATAATGCTATACACAATATAATCATTAATTTATATGTCTATTTGGCAGTCCATACAATGTCTTGGCAGTTGATAGAAAACTGCTTTGGGTATGTGTTAGAGTGTTCCTGGATGTGATGAACTTGTAGAATTTTTGACCAAGAAAAGGACATTGTCCCCATTTAATGGCCTTGAGTTCATCCAACTAATTCTAGTCTTGACTATAGCGCAAAGATTAATATTCCTAACTGATTCTGAATATATATATTTGTGGAATGGAAAATGGTACTCCTGTAATTATACCACCAGGTTTACTTCAGATTTGTGTTGAACTACATAATAGGCTCCATTGAGTCTATAGCTTTAAAGGAAGAACTGAAATCCTCACCCCCCTGAGGGTTAGGCTATTATCAAGCAGGCACTAATAGTCACAGTTTTTATTGAATGAGTATCAGTATAGGCATTGTAGTTAGGGTTTCTATTGCTGTGATAAAACACCAGGAGTAAAATCGACTTGAGGAGAAAGATGTTTATTTCATCCACAGTTGCTTATACCACTTGATCATCACCAACAGTGAGGGCAGGAACTCAAGCAGGGCAAGAACCTGGAGGCAGCAGCTGATGCAGAGACCATAGAGGAGTGTTGCTTTCTGGCTTACACCCCTAGGCTTTTTCAGCCTACTTTTCTTAGAGAAACCAGTATCACTAGCCCAGGGATGGCACCACCCACAATTGACTTGGCCTTCCTTCATCTATTGCCAATTAGGAAAATACTTTACAGCTAGATCTTATGGAGCCATTTCCGGTAACTAAGGATTCCTCCTTTCAGACAACGCTTACTTGTGTCATGTTGTCAAAAACCTAGCCTGTACAACAAGTGAAGTTTTAATAATGAGGGCATTCTCACCATTCTCTAGGAAAGGCAAATATCTTTAACTCTTTAACATACTTAAATTTTTATGTTTGTTGATCTTTTAAAATTAACTGATTGCCCATTTTGGGGAATATTTTATTAAGTACACTATTCAAAATGAAATAATAGAATTGCTTTGACAAATTCCCAATTATGAATTTGCCTAAGACCTAAGCTTCTGTCTTTTTTTTTCTGCATTTCCTGGGTAGACAATAAAGAAATGCTATAGAAAGTATGTAATTATGACATTATTATTTACGTATATTATAGTCTTCATGTTTAAGATATTAAAATATCCATCAACTATTTATCTGTACATCTATATTTTAGTTTTAAAGACTATAGTTCTTACTTTATCTCTGTATCTGTTTGTTTCTCTTTTTCTCTTTTAGGAATAATGACCAAGTTCAATAATTGTTATTATACCTAGGACATTGATTTTGATTTGTAGGATCTTTACCAACCCTACATCTGACAGAGGGCTAATATCCAAGATATACAAAGACCTCAAGAAGGTAGACTCCAGAGAGCCAAATAACCCTATTAAAAATGGGGTACAGAGCTAAAAAAAGAATTTTCACCTGAGAAATATCAAATGACTAAGAATCATATAAAGAAATGTTCAACATCCTTAGTCATCAGGGAAATACAAATCAAAACAACCCTGAAATTTCACCTCACACCAGTCAGAATAGCTAAGATCAAAAACACAGGAGACAGCAGGTGCTGGCAAAGATGTAGAGAAAGGGAAATTCACTCCTCCACTGCTGGTGGGATTACAAGATGGTACAACCACTCTGGAAATCAGTCTGGTGGTTCCTCAGAAAACTCGGCACAATACTACTGGAGGACCCAGCTATATCACTCCTGGGCATATACCCAGAGGATTCTCCACCATGCAATAAGGACACATGATCCACTATGTTCATAGCAGCCTTATTTATAATAGCCAGAAGCTGGAAAGAACCCAGATGTCCCTCAACAGAGGAATGGATACAGAAAATGTGGTATATTTACACTATGGAATACTACTCAGCTATTAAAAACAATGAATTCATGAAATTCTTAGGCAAGTGGGTGGGACTAGAAAGTATCATCCTGAGTGAGGTAACCCAGTCACAAAAGAACACACATGATATGCACTCACTGATAAGTGGATATTAGCCCAAAAGCTCAGAATACCCAAGATACAATTCACATATCAAATGATGCCCAAGAAGAAGGAAGGATAGGCCCCTGGTCCTGGAAATGCTCAATGCAGCAGTGTAGGGGAATACCAGGACAGGGAAGCAGGAGGGGGTTGACTGGGGAACAGGGGATGGGGAGAGGGCTTATGGGACTTTTGGGGAGGGGGGATCCAGGAAAGGGGAAATCATTTGAAATGTAAATAAAGAATATATCTAATAACAAAGAAATGTAAATTAAGAAAATATCTAATTAAAAAATAAAGCAAAATATTACCTCTTAGGGAAAATCTGAATTCATGTTTGGGTCAGGAAATATCAACCAGAAGCTCAGAACAGTGTTTTCATTGTCATCAGCAAGACATTTAAAAGGTGTCAGTTTCATGTTTATAGTACACACCTTCCTTAACATAAAATCCATTGTCCCTAAAGAAAGACCATATAATGAACGGGAATATATTAGCTCGTTTGTCCTCATGATTGCAGAATAGGTTATTATATTTTTAGTTTACTTGTATTTATGAAATAACCCCAAATTAAATAGATTAACCTAAGGACAATTGTGTGTATGTGCTCCTTCATGCATACATGCCTGTGTGTGTGTGTGTGTGTATGTGTGTGTGTGTGTGTGTGTGCGTGAGTGTGAATTTCAAAGCTCCAGGGAGATGGTCTGCTCCAAAGCTTTTACTCCTGTTTCTCCTGAAAAACCTTGCACTCTTTGGTTGGTGGTTTAGTCCCTGGGTGGGGGAACAACCCTCAAAGAAGCAGCGAGAGTGGGGATGGGGTAGGGGGTTTGCAGAAGGGAAACTGAGAAGGGGCATAACATTTGAAATGTAAATAAATAAAATAACCAATTAAAAAAACCTTTGCCCTTTGGTCAATGACTAAGGACATTTGTTGATTTTGTTTTGTTTTGTTTTGCTTTGCTTTGCTTTGTTTTCTGTCAGTGAAGTTTCTGCACAGGGAACCTCACTAAATGGGGAGAGCTGAACTAAGAGGAAGAGATGGTAAGTCCCATGGTGTGTTGATCTAAAGACTGATTGAAAGAGCGATGAAGTGAGCACTTATCTCTTCAGAAAGATCCGTTGGTGGCTTCACCATGAGGCTGCCCTCCCAGCAACCTCACTGAGCATTCGTTTTCAGATATGTTCCATGAAATACCTTAACTTTTCTGAATCACTGTTTGAAGGCTCCTGTAGATCATAAAATTGATAATACAAATAGAGTTGAATTGTAAATAGTCTCCATGATAACTTTCCTCCCAGACTTATTTCCATAATTAGACCATTTTCCTGCCTCATCAATAGTCAAAATCTCTTCCCACCTTTGGGAATTTAGGTCAGTTAGTGAGCAGGAACTGAGGTGAGAGTGACTAATTTGCTCAATTGAATGGGGCACATGTGACAATTTGCAAATTTGAAACACTAAAAGAATGACAGCCATTTGAAATCCTCAATTTTGGAACAGTTCTTGGAATTCAAAATGGTTGACTCAAGTAATGAGAAAGGCAAGCCACACTGAGAGGCCATATATAAATATCTGGCAAAGACACAACTAAGTACCATGCCTTTACTGACCACCTACTACCAGTCACAGCAAACAGCCATTGTGGAGTTTCCCAGTAACAGAATCCAGGATTGCTGTGGCTTCAAGTTATGATAAATAACAAGACTATTAAAAGATGGTAAGGCACATGGATTATTACAACAATGTAATACTAGTAGAGATCTAAGGACACAGTATGACTGAGATATTGTTTCCACTACTTGCCACAGTTCAAATCAAATAGATTTTATTAGTGTCATGGTTTTATTAAAATATGATTTTTTTAAAGTGTAGTATATCTTACTTGTATTACACATAGTTCAACTACAAGCAAAGTTACAATCTTGCCCCAATAACAACAGATCTGTTTGTTCCTTTCTGCGGATGATCTAATACATGGTACAAACACCGATCTTCTTTCTCATGGTTTTGAAAGAATTTTTCAAATGCTAATTATGTATCATTTCTAAAACAGTTTATGAGTTGGTATAGATGAATAAACAATCGACAATACATAAATGGTAGTTCAAATAGTATTTAAGTGCACAGGTATGCAGTAGTTTTTTCCCCAATGTTTTTGGAAGATGGTAGTGTTTTGTTCTTAAGTTTTAGTATACTAGTCCTATTTCTTTGATGCTAATGTCTACTTACTACTTGGGTGATTCTTACAGTTCCAACAAAGTGTGTGATTTATATCAGAATTTGACTCAGATCATTCAAAATATACTTATTTTTCTTTGTTATAATTGACATTTTTAGGTAATAGCATATCAAAATGAAATGTTTTCAAATGGTACAATTTTCAAGTTGGTGAATTTTCATTTAGAAGTTTGCATAAAGGAACTAACTATTCATTGTTTACTTTGAGAATCTGTTTCCATCTCAAAATGTATTTTAAACATATACTGTCACTCAAATCCTGGTTTCTACATTGAATTTGTTTATCATCACTATAAACAAATGTGTAGCCAAGTGAGGCATTTGGAGGAAGTCATCAAATGTTAACTTCAACATTTTAACAAATACGATTTGATTTTTTTATTGTTGCTACAATTTTGCTGCAGAGATGGACTAAGGTTGTGCCCTTTTCTTTTCTTATAATCTTTGACTCAGGGAAGAGGAAGGATAATTAATGCTTCGTATAGTCTGGGCAATGCTATCAGCTTTTAGCAGACTTATTAAAGTATGGTTGGTTTTTAACAACATGCTGCTTGTTTTCATGGGCTGTCTGTTGAAGTTGGCATGGGTTCGCAAGGTCATATAAACATAAGAGGATGTAAATACTGCCTGAGAATCAAAGTGGGGAAAATGAAGAAGATCAAAGTGATTTAGTTTAGAGCTTTCATGGAATGCAAGGCAAGTATTTGCCTTCTTTTCCTGATGATATGAACCATATCCTTTGTAGACTGATGCCTGGGTGGTAGAGCATTGCTAAAAATATTAATGTATTGAAGTATTGGCCTAGGTCTTTTTAAGCTAAAATAGAAAAGTAAGAATCAAAACTGGAACAAATCAAGACTATGAGAATAATTTTCAAATAAACCAAAGATCAGAGTCTTTAAGAGTTCTTTGGTAGGAAGGAATAGTGCAGCATTTACTAAATCTCTGTAATGTGTGTGTGTGTGTGTCTTAGACTCTTTTTATTAAATCAATATTAATTAAGGAAGAAGGTATTCAAAGGTTATAAATTTGTTATGAAACCTAGACATGTCTCTAATAAAATCCAAGCATACATAGCAGCTATTCCATTTAGTCTCTGCATTTCATGTATTCCTTAACTTTGCATTTGCAGTCTGGACCATAGACAGCAAGAAATTGTTGAATAGGTACCACTATTAGATGGAGTCAGTACTCAGAACTGTCAGAAGGGAGCTTTATGATGGCAAAGATGACTTACTGGTCACTGGTTTCCATGATGCATTCTGGCTCAGCCCAAGGAGAATGGCTTTTGGACTTTATCGAGTAAGCATGAAAATCTGAGTTTGTGCTCTTCTTTCATATTTTCTATCAATTGAGATATGAAAAACAAAGAATTAATAATGTGTTGTTAGTAAGTCCAGCATCAGCCATAATACCTTTGTGTTGCTATATTCATATAGTGACAGTGGCTAAGGAAAACAACAAATACAAATACTAAAATCAAGAGTCAATATTTGCCAAACATAAACTTAACTCTCTTCAGGAATATGGGTGGAGTTGTTTTTGTCCAAAAAAAAAAAGGCGGGGGGAGGGGAATGTCAGTCATTTTCTAAGTGACACACTTCTGTTTGAATAAATGCACCTTCTAAAACCAAGTGATGTTTACTGATACTCTTGATGCTAGACTCTTAAGGCAACAGTATGCATTTATTTTTCACAAATGAGAAGTCTAATATGAAGAGTCCATATCAAATAAGAAACACCTTCAGTGTGGACCACCACCTTTTTAAAACTCAGTGTCCCGAAGGCATCATATTCTCAGAGAGTTTGTTGCTCATGAAAATTGTTCACCTTCAAGATGGCCACTAGGTAGGACCTTGGGCAGAGAGTTTGTGTCAGCTTCTCCACAGTGTGATTTTTGAACCAGAACAAAGTAGGCCCCAGTAGACTAGCAAACATCCCAGCGCTTCCCTTCCAGCAGATGTGGCTGAGAGGTAGTTGCTGCTAACACTATGCACCGGGGTCTGGTCCCTGCGGCTCCTGGGATGAAACATGAAGGTGAGAGCCGATCGATAGGAAGGAGCAACAGCAAGACAGAGGCACAGGGCAGGAATGGCTTTTTCATATTCTTGTATGAAATGTTTCTGTGAACTACGGCACAGAAAAAAAAAATAGATCGAGCAGGAATGTACAGCAGGGAGTATTGATGATACTAGAGTTGATTTTCCTTTCATCTCTTAGTTCAAATTTGACAGTGTCTGCTTATGTATGCATAAAATGACTCTGAACAAACCAGAATAGATGCCCCGAAAGGTTAAAGGAAATATAGACAAAATAATTTCCTAGTTTTTATTACTATATTTAAATAGTTTTCTACAGGGAAATGAATCTGCCATTGAAATACATCTTCATCTATTGTGTTTCTTTTTCTGTGTAAACCATTCAATATATAGAAAGTTTTAATGACTGTATTTTATGGGATCTATTTTTAAAAGAATATCATGGCTCAGGTAAAAGGAAACATTCATACTTTCTTCTCAAACATGCCCTGTGCACTTTTGTATTCTGCAATTTTTTGCAGCATTTATGATTCAATTCACTTGTTTCTATAGCAAATGTCAGAGATTTCTGTCCTCAGCTAATGGACACACTTTGGAGCTTTAAAGGGATTTTAGAGATTCTAGAGACACCTCAGCTCATACTGTGCTGTCTGAGGATTTGAATCTGATGCCCAGAAAGCACATGAAGATCTAGGTGCTGCAGTGGAGCCTGTTTGTAAACCTAGCACAAATAAGGGATAATTCCTAGGTCTTGCTGACCAACCAGCCTGTCCTCACTGTCCCTTCAAAGACTTTCAGTTCTGAACACACACACACACACACACACACACACACACACACACACACACGGACACACACACACAGGCACACACACGGACACACACACACAGGCACACACACGGACACATACACACACACACAGGCACACACACGGACACACACAGACACATACACAGACACAGACACACACACACACACACACACACACACACACACAAACATACACACAGTGTCTGTTGTCCATACCTGTTTCAAGAAGAAATGCCTTGTAGTAAAGCCATCCCTGACCTCAAGCATTACTACAGGGCAATAGTGATTAAAAACTGCATGGTACTGGTACAGAGACAGACACATTGTTCAGTGGAATAGATTTGAAGACGCAGAAATAAAACCACACACTTATGGATACTTGATCTCTAACAAAAAAGCCAAACATATACAATGGAAAAAAGAAAGCATCTTCAACAAATGGTGCTGGTCTAACTGGCTGTCTGTATGTAGAAACATGAAAATAGACCTATATTTTTCACCTTGCTCAAAGCTCAAGTTTAACTAGATCAAGGAACTCAACATAAAACCTGATACACTGAATCTAATAAGAAGAGAAAGTGGGAAAGAGCCTTGAACTCATTGACACAGAGGGAAACTTTCTAAACAGAACTCCAGTGGCACACACTTTAGGATCAAGAATTGATAAATGGGAGCTCCCGAAATTGGAAAGTTTCTGTAAGGAAAAGAACATAGTCAATAAGGCAAATCGGCAACCTACAGATTGGGAAAAAATCTTCACTAACCCCATATCCCATAGAGGGCTAAAATCCAAAATATATAAAGAATTCAAGAAACTAACCTCCAAAAAATCCCAATCAAAAATGGGGTATAACACTAAACTGAGAATTCACAACAGAGGAATCTCAAATGACTGAGAAGCACTTAAAGAAATGTTCAAAGTCCTTAGTGAAAAATGCAAATCAAAACGACTCTGAGATTCCACCTTACACCAATCAGAATGGCTAAGATCAAAACCTCAGGCAACAATTCATTTTGACAAGGATGTGGAGAAGGAATAATACTCCTCCATTGCTGGTGGGTGGCAAACTGGTACAACCACTCTGGAAATCAATTTGCAGGTTTCTCAGAAAATTGGAAATAGATCTACCTGAAGACCTATCTGTCTTTTCTCCTAGGGGGAAAGGTCAGTAGAAATGAAAAAAGGTATAAAAGTCAAGGGTCCCAGATGTCAACTACTTAAAGACACCCTCCTCCTTTCCAGGAAATCTCATGGTCTTTATATTTCTGTTCTTTTGCCATAGGAAAGATGACACTTTCTCTTAACTTTGCATCACATAATACCCTCTCTCTATTTCAAGAAAAAGTTAAAGCCTTGACCCTCTTTCTTCATGATATACAGAAAAGTAAGTAAAGACCAGTACAATTTATTTTTATTTTGCTTTGGGGGGGATATTAGAGTAGTTAGTGATCAATACTGTATGTCAGTTTAAAACAACTGAGATACATTCTATCAGACACAATGTGCTTCTTGAAGACTGTTTGCTATGACAGATATTTGATATCATCAATTTAAAGAAAACAAGATTCAGTTTCCTCCATGGTTCCTGAAATGCAGGCCAACAAGAGGGGCATCCATTCATTTGAACTTGAGGTTTTTATGCAGTAACATGTAGCCCAGTCTGCTTATCTAATTATGTTGGGTTGGAAAGTATTGGGATCTTTCAAGTAGGCTGTGCTAAGTTCATCTGGTCTGAGTAATAGGGACTAATTATGAATCTATCATTTAATGCATTCACTAAATTAGATGAGTATATTTGCCATTTTTCAGTGCTTGAATCCACCAACTGAAGACAGAACCTCCAAAATATGAGAGTTTTTGGGACTGATTCATATACAATTAGTCAATCAAGGCCATAAGCATGATCTTCATGTAGTTAAATCATCATTATGCTGAAGAATTGTATTATACCTAATGTATTCAGGATCCAGTATTTACATAGTCATTGTCTTTCACCGGGTGTCTATCTACACATTCTGAAGGTATGAACAGAAACAGAATAGTCTCATCATTTACTCTACACTTTCCACATAACAGAAGCTCAAATGCAGGAAAGAGTTAACCTTCAAGCTACTCTTATTTTGAAAATTTAGAAAATCTATGCTATACAAAATTTTCCACATTCAATTTTCTGCTGTCATTAAGCTACTGAAATGAAACATATTGTTTTATAAAAATGTTCTGTGTTCCATAGGAATTTTAGAATCTCATCCATTCTTAGGATATGTCCTAATATTAATCTCAGAAATTATCTAACAAAGTACAAATGTATAGCATGCTATAGCATCAAAACCACTAATAACAATAGAGTTCTGGTCCATATTATTGAATGTAGGGATAAATCATGTTGAAAGTATGTTTCTTTGTGGTTTTGTCTTTTATACACACACATATTTACATAAAATACAAGCAAATAGCTAGGGGTAATATATAAAGTATAATCAAAATGATTGGAGGATATGACTATGCAACTCTGTTTTTCCTTCTCATTAACTGGAGAAAGAGAACTTTGTTCAAATTAAATAGAAGGGAAAGGTAATTGTCTAATAAAAGTGGCAAAAGAAACAGATTACATAGCTGTGACTTTCCAGGACAATTAGTACATGTTGAAATGAAATCAATAATTTAATAATCATTGATATATTAAATAATTTGGAATTGTGGGGACATTTGGGGTGGTGTAGAAGTCTAGTAATGTTGAAACTTCCTAACAAAATCCCTCAACAATTAAAGGTGATGACAGGACACAGGGTTGCTCTCCACAAACAGTCAGTGGAGTGCATTTACTGAGGTCAACATCCAGAGGTCACTGAATGTAGAAAGGTGAAGCTGATATCTGCATGGAGTCTTTACCCCTACTTTCTTGTATCTTTGGCATGAGAAGGCCCTGGGCAGGCTACAGAAAAAAACAAACAACACAACAACAACAACAAAAAAAACTTGAACACCAACCCAGCCACAAAATCCATGACCTGTAATTTGTTCTGCCTGCAGGATATGCTGGGGCAATGGTGGAGCAGAAATTGTGGGAGTGGCCAACCAATGTCTAATTTGACTCAAGGCTTAGTCCCCCAAAACAGAACCCATGCCTGACACTGCTTGGGAAACAAGGAAGCAGAGACTATATAGCTTCGAAACCATGGATAAAGTCAAACACAATTGATCAGAGCCTTGTTTAATCATAACCAGAGAGGCTTCCTTTGGGAGAAGATCAGAACAGGTGCAAAGACCTTCATGTGAAAGAAAGTCTAAAGTAGAGGACTCCATCATGTCTCTCCCCTCTGAACTTAGGGAACCCCATGGAAAAGGGAAAGAAGATTGTAGGAGTCAGAGGAGAAGGAGGACATTAGGAGAATATAGCCCATTGAATCAACTAAGCGAGGCTCATATGGGCCCACAGACTGAAATAGAAAGCATCTGGTCTTCACCAGTTGGGGAGATCACTCATAACAACGAGAGCAGATTTATCTCTGACTCTTGCCTGTTCTTGGCAACTCTTTTACTTCTGTTGGGTTGCCTTGTCCAGCCTCTGTATGAGGGTCTCCCCTTGTTTTAGTGTATCCTGTTTTGTCATGTATAGTTTTTGTCTCATGGAGGCCCACTCCTTTCAGAAGGGAAAGAGAAGGGGAGTGACTTTGGCTTTGTGAGAGAGGGAAAGTATGGGGGATCTGGGAAGAGTGAAGGGACAGGAAACTGGTCGGCTTCTATTCTATAAGAGAAGAATCTAATTTCAGTTAAAAAAGCAATCAAATAATCGTAATGGCTTAAAGATATATATTTGATTTTTTTTTACTTGTAAATACACATGTGTATTCATGTAAATGTGCAGAAATTCACAAAGACTAAAAGCCAAACTTTGTTTATCATACTTCACCGACATGAAACTGAGAGAGGCTGAGACCTTGCCGGTTGTCCCAAAAGTATAAGATTATATGTAGTGGGATGTCGATGGGTAATTTGGCTTTCTTGTAATATGTACATATCGATTCATTTTCAATTGAAAAAAATGCTATGAATTTGATTGTGTGTTGGTTGAAATGCCATCCTGTGGAATTAATACAACTACAGAATTGTGGAACATGGAATCAAAGAAGTCACGATGGCATTCATGGCCAAATTTCCTGAGAACTTCAATCAGTACCCATAATATTAGATTAGTTTTATAAAGGTTATATTTGTATATGATCCATATGCTTGAGTGTCATATATTTTCTCAAAAGAATCTTACTTTTAAATGTGCTAACCACTTGTATTATCATAGCACACCAATGTGAACCTCCTACCTACCCATACAGACTATGTCACATGAGAAAGTGGCAAAACAAAGCTAAGTAAACACTTTAATTTTCTTAAAACACATATCTCATATTTTGTTTGGGACTTTTACCTCTCACCATATGCACAAAAATCCTTTGAAACAATTCCAGAAGATAAGGTTTATTCATGATGCAGTGTGTCTGAAAAATGATTCCTCTTCATAGTGGTCTTTTTTACATAGTAAAACAATTTATTTTCAAAACCTGAAACTGTTGACCCCTTCCATAAAGGATAATGGGTAATTTCATGATTAAATGTTCATGGAAATGAGACACATATTCACTTAGCCGAGGACTATGCTCCAGAGAATGAATTAACAAGCTCTTTGGAACATCTCACCTGATCCATCTCTCGCCTTTCCCTGTGGTGCTACTTCTAGTCATGAAAGAAAAGCTGATTAATTCGTGCCTTATTTCAAGCAGCTTTATACAGCTCAGGTCTTTATTTTAAATTGATTTTTTTAAATAATTATATTTGTAATTGTCCTCACTTTGCCGTGGTTAGCACTGAGTGCCTCCTGTTTCAATCAAGATAGGCAAAACTTAGGGCCAATTCTGCAGAAGAGTAAAAGGGGTCATGTTCAATTTCAAGCTACAAGCTGTCAAAACCCCAGTCCTCCTCTCCCTAGTCATTCTATACTTTATAAGTAATCCCACTTGAGGCATGTTTATATGCCTGGATGCATTCGGACACGTTCAGTGACAGAACACATTCTTTGAAGAAATATATCAAAACAGTTTATCTCCCCGAGTGTTACCCTAAGCCCTGTCAGTGCTAATGACATCAGGAAGAGGATTAAATAAATCCTTGGGAAGGAACTATGAGTATTTCTTCATTCAAATCACAAACATGGGAATGGTAGTTGCCAAAATGGGCAGCAGACATTTCAACCTGGGAAGAATTCTGTGGAAAAACTTGACCAGCGATTCAAGATCTGCAGCCAGTGGTGGATTTACCTTAAACTGTAGCTTCACATAAGCTGTAAGAACCAAAAAACACTTATGCAAAAACCCCCACAAATGAACATCAGTAAACCTTATCGAAGGAAAAGCAAATTCAACATTTTTAAAATCTTGAAAAGGCAATGCTGATTCGTTTGACTGCTTCTGTCCTAAGCTTATCCAGTCTTTAGCCTGGATAGATCATTATTTACCCTTTATGTTAGCGTGTTATTAATGAGTAATTTCTGTGAAATATGAGATTTTGTTTTAAATTTCAAAAAACAGTTATTTATTTGATTTCAAATACAAACGATATTTTTAAAAAAAAACAGACAATTTTCAACATCTTTTTTTCTGCACATAATTCACTGCTTATTTCAAGGCAATCCTTAACAAGAGTTTTAAAACAAGTATATATGTTTCCAACATACTTTAAATATATTGAATATCAAACATTTTTTTCCATAAAATTACAGAGATTTTGAGGCCTTTTGTTTAGTTTCATTTATTATACCTAACAGTGATTGAATATGTTTAAAGTGTCTGATTGACAAGAATCACCACAATTAACATGAAGATTTGAAAAAGAATTAAAATAGCTTTTGTACTAGACAACTAACTGATTTTACTCCTAAGGGCTTTGAAATAATGTTTTCTTTTTACCTTTATTTCGCAACATATTCAATAATTCCATGTGACTTATAAAAGTTGTTACTACTGCAATTTATATTCTGGAATAGAGAGCTAATTCCTTTAAATATTCTTTAAATTTCACAGAAAATATACCTTGTACTAGGTTCAGAATCTCCAGTTTGTGTTGATAAAACAGAATCTTTCTTCCATTTACTAATTCAAATATCCTATTATTTATTTTCCATTAGCATTAGGATGATATTATCATTTCCATTCCTTGCATAAATTATTGAAATATTTGGGAAATATTATGTAAATCTGAAACATCTCATTAATTTAAGAACTAACTTAATATTTTAGTGATATTGTGATACTTGAAATATTCATCTACTGACCTAAACTTAGCAGCAGTTTCCAAAGTTTGAATGAAAAACAGCTGAAAGTATCCAAATGATACAATTAGGGAAATGTATTTTTTTTTTTAGAAAAAAATGATATCTGTGTCATCTTCTTAAATATATTAGCTACTTTGTAATCATTTCACAGTGAAATAAACAAATAGTATGGGAAGAAGCTAACTTCACTATGTCTAATATTACGAATTAGCTTTAAGAATAAAATTACCCTGTGTAAAGTTGAATAATTAATCCATATTTAGCTAAAGTAAATTTCTAATATGAGTACATATTTTGAAAGTATGTTTCAGCCGTGTCTGAGTACATGTGGCTTTAAAATTGAAATCACAGAGTCCTATTTTCATTGTCTTTCTGACAGTGTCTATCTTTATTTATAAAGTGGACAGGAAAACCCACAGTAGAAAGCTGTCTAACAGCCCATTAAGCCAGAGTTCTTCCGCTTGCCATCACTGACTCTTTGAATCTGATGTGGCAGACTATGGCAGGCTTCACTGGAAAAAAAAAATGGAGTTCAAAAACAAAGAGTATTTATTCACATATTTTATGTTTTGGTATGCATTCTGTTCAGAACTAAGTTCTGAGCAGCAGAGAACAAACTTTAACAACAACAAAAATAGATATGTTTTTGATCACTGGCTTCAGCCAGACTGTTAGCTTGAGAGACAGAAGAACTGATAACTTACGGCTCCTAAGTTTGGTGTAGTGGAACCAGTAGAATGTTCAAATCCCACTGGAGTTTACAAGTTCTATCTTGAATGTAAAAGAGCAATATTCTGCATTGCTAAATTGAACAAAGATGAATTAAACTAGTTCTGCATGAAAAATAGTAACAACTTCAGTATTCGAGAATACATTTCTCTAAAAGGGACAGAAGTCATCTCTTTCTCTGATCCTAGAGGACATCTTTATTGTGAATTCTATACCAATCCTCAGCATAAATCAAGTGGTTACGCAAAAAAATCTAAATAGATAGCATAATGTATTTTACAATAATTTTAAAGATACATATATTAAATGAAAATAGATACATGCCATGCACCTTCCAGCAATCTGAGTCGGGTCTCTCACGTGGCTTGCCACTGTGTTTGGATGAATGTAAACTTTCTCAAGTAACCATTTTATCAACTCTTAAAAGGAGTTTTGACTTTTTGAAAAAATATTCAGTTTTAGCATAGAATTTTAAATGATTACCTGGACTAGATTATTCTCTTTATTTTTACCTTTTATTAATTCTTCTTTCACATATTACACTTCAGCTGCGGTTCCCCTCTCTTCTCCTCTCCTCCTAGGAATCTCTCTCCCCCCATGTCTCCTTTCACCCATCCACCGCCCCCCCTTCACCTTCCCTCAGAAAACAGCAGGCAATCCAGGAACCTCAACTACAACATCACAAGCTATAATAACAAGTCTGCTCCTTGTAACAGACACATATTCTCATATGATGGTTGGGCCAGGAAATCCAGTAGGAGAGAAAGGTTCCCAAAGAGAAGCAAAAGAATCCAAGACAGGTCATACTCCCACTGTTAGGAGTTCCTCAAGAACACTGAGCTATATAACAGTAACATATATTCAGAGAACCTTGGTCGCACCCATACAGGCTCTCTGATATCTATAAATCCAGTTGAGTCCCAGTCAGTTGATTCTGTGGACCTTGTTCTTGTAGTGTCCTTGATCACTCTGGCTCCTACAGTCCTTCCTGTCCTTCACAGGACTTCCCAGGCTTTGCCTAATATTTGCTTGTGAGACTTTGCATTTGCTCCTATCTGTTGCTGCATTAAATCTCTCTGGTCTCTCTTATGAGGATTATGCTAGGCTCCTGTCTGAGCATGTCCTGAAGGCATGGCAAACTGTAGATCTTTGAGGTTTTGTGACTGGATTGGTGTCCAAATCCCTCCACTTCAGGCCTTGTTTAATTACAGAGGATGCAATCACGGCTCCTGTGTCCCCCATTACGAGGAGTCATCACTAGTGTTACCCTCATAGATTTCATGGAGTTTCCATTGCACTAGGTTTCTACCTTACTCCTGAAACATCCTCTGAATTCCAGGCATCACTCCCAATATTCTTTCCATCAATCACCTCCCCACCAGATGCTGCCTGTTCTCATTCCCACCTACCCCACATTCACCTGCAAAATCTATTCTATTTCCCCTTTCCAGAAAGATTCAGGCATTCTCCCATAAGCCCATAAGAATGGCTAAGATCAAAAACACAAAGGACTTCACATGCTTGCGAGGATGTGGAACAAGAGGAACACTCTTCCACAGCTACTGGAAGTGCAAACTTGTACATCTACTTTGGAAATCAATATAGTGATTTCTTAGAAAATTGGTAATTGAACTACCTCAAGACTCAGTCATGCCATTCATAAGCATATACCCAAAGGACACTCTATCCTACCATAGGAACACTTGCTCAGCTATGTTCATAGCATCCTTATTCATAATAGCCAGAATCTGGAAACCACCTTGATATCTCTCAAAAAAAGATATATAAAGAAAATACGGCACATTTACACAATGGGGTTTTACTCAGGTAATAAAAATAAGGACATCATAAAAGTTGTTGACAAATGGATAGACCTAGAAAAGATCTGCCTGAGTGAGGTAACTGAGATCCAGAAAGACACACATGTTATGTACTCACTCATAAGTGGGTATTAGCTGTAAAATAAAGGATACTTTTGCTACAATCAGCAGATCTAGAGAAGTTGTTCTCTTTATAAAGGCAGGTACATGTTTCACTTACTGATATTATAAAATTTTAAAAAACTTCAAATAGGATATTATAGCAAGGTAAGGCTGAGCATCATCTGAGTGCATGTTTTGTGGTTTGAAACTATGTCAATGCTATGGTCTTAAGTTTTTTACATCTTGTGTTGTATTTTCTTGAGTTCTTATACAGGACAGCAGTATGCACTGATGGTGAGAGGCAACGGCTTAGACATCTTCTTTTGACATATTTGTTATAAAATTCAAAATGAAAGAAAGGTGGGGTGGTTGTCCTAAGCAGCAAGTTTTCCTGGATTCTTGACATACCTTTTAAAATGACTGTTTATGGAAGCAATTCACACAGAATTGAAAAACTGGTTATTATTTACACAATTTGCTTAATAGGTCTAGCATTACTCAATATCTTTGGAAAGTTTTCTACACTGTTTAATAGCAATGTCAGATCTCTGGTCCTTGTCTGCAGTGAAGATGTCTACCTATCTACATCCGGCATCTATCATTTCAAATCAAATCATCGATTATGTGTCTATATATCACATATGTGTAACCTTTTTGTGTATCACATATTATCTATTACATATCCATCATTTATCTTTAGTAATTGATTATCTGTAATCTATATAATCTAAAGTTCTTTTTAATCATCTGTTGTCTCTCTATAATACATGTATAACCCTTGTATCTCTTCCCCCCTTCTCTTTCATCATCATCATTATCCTCTATCTACCTTCTATCTATCCACACATTTACCAACTCATCTATCTTCCCCTCTACCTGTCCAGAAATTTGTACTTTTAAATATTTTATTGTATTTTTAGCAATGTTTTTAAGTCACAGAAGACAAAGATATTTGAGAAACTTCCATTAGCAATACTATAATATCTTCAGAAATAGAAATGTTGCTTTGAATGATAAAGAAAAATACCATTCATTATGAAATGTGGTCTCAACATTGTAAGGAATTTTTTCTAAGAATAAAACTTTTGGCATTTCTCCCAGTTTATGTATACCTACAAACATCACTCTAGGAATCAAATATAATATTTATCTTTTAGCCAGTTATTGTGGTATGCAATTCTAATCTCATCATTTAAAAAGTAGAAGATTGTGAGTTCTAGGCAAGTTTGAGCTATATAGTTAATTATAGGCCAGCATGGCCTGTGTGAATCTTTATCTCAATAAACAAAGAACAAAATACAAATTATTAATCTCTAAAGTCTTATCCTCAGCCTTCTGATATACACATAGGAAACACACAAGGGCCTTATTGCTTTCCTTGCATATGACACACTTCCTACTTGTATCTGAGGACAGATTTGGATATTCTAATGCTTTTTCAGTGTGTGAGATTTGTAAACACAATAGCCCAATGTGCTGTGGTGAAATTGTTACCTTTTCCAATGGATGATATGTTTATTATTTTTCATAACATAAATTTTTGAAAGTAAAACATCATGTAAATGAATGATATCCACCATCTTAGGATGGGAGTACATTTTTAAGGGAATATTAGTTTTAATTATTAGTCTATTTGTTATTGCTGCTAAGTGTCAAAACTGGGGGAAATGTATTGCAGGCAAGAGCTCTATCACTAACCTATATTTCAAACCCCATAGTGAACAGTCCAGATCCTGAGAGAATTAGTCAAGGAGAACCAAATATATTTGTCTCAGGACAAGGGATAAAGTACTGCTGAAATGCCTAAAACAAACAAACAAAAAACTGTTGGCTGAACCAATTTAGCTGATTTTTGGTGATATTGATGCTATTTTCCACATATTAGGTACCTGTTGGTAGAGTAAAAGTTTGAAGTAATGTTGCAGGTACCTACATTGCAAGTTGCTGCACAGTAGGTACTCTAGGTCAAATGGGAATAATCCTCATTAATTTTCAACTTATATTTTATTTCAATAATAAGATTTAAGATTTCTAACATTTTGCTATCTCTGCCATTTATAATCTTATTTTCCATGTCAATATTTGCCTGTGATGAACTATTCTGAAAGTAATTATACAGCTATGAATTACTTTTCTAGAAACGTGTTACACATACACAACAAGAAAACTCAAACACAAAGACACTTTTAAGTCTCAGTGCCTGGAATCTTTCAAAACTTTACGTAAATTCTGGATTAACTATTGATAATGGTTATAGGTGACATAACACATTAAAATGGGCATTTATGCATAAACTGTCTTATTATCAGGCATATTTCTTCATATAATTTGATAATTACTCTTCAAAATCATAAAGGAATATTTATGCAAGTGCAATGAGGGTTTTGAGCCCCATGTCATCCATTTTCATGAATATTCATTAATTCAAAGTTTGAACAAGCACACCATTCCTTTTTTTTCTTCCTTTTTAAAGTAGAAAGCAAGGGCATTCTACTTGAAATTACCATTAACACAATGTGATGATTGAATGTTTAAGTGAAAAAAGTCAGGAAAATCATTTTCTTATGTTCCTGGTACTCTAGCTTGGCAGCATGTTCTGTATCTCAGATCATAAACCTGCTTAGAAACCCGAGCTCTTCCCGTGTAAATTACCATCATTTCCTATTCTTCCACAAATATTCATAAAGAGAATGAAAGGAAAATCTCAAGCTACTGACAAACTAACATTCTGAACACATCACACCAGACAAAAAGTTCTTAAATTTTCCTAGTCTATTCCAAAATGTTCTGCCTAAGGCATGTAAGGTACAGATGGTTCCTCTGTCTCTGATTACCCAGAGTGGAGTCTATATGTCTGGCATTTTATGTCTAATTATTTGTCCTCATTATTACTACAGTCCCTAATTAATGGATCTAAGATTAAATAAATAGAAGAAAGTTTTATAGACCCATTTAGAAATCTAATAGTAATACATTCCCTTTGGAACCTTTGAGCTCTCGAGTCATGAGTTCTTGGCTAGATTTTCAGTCATAGGTCCCTTCTTTCAGAGTGGATCTTCAATTCATGTAGGAAACTGTTGGCTACTGTTGTATCATTCATACCATTGTTGAAACAATGGGCATATCTCATCAGATTAGCCTGACTGTAGTTCACAGAGTTCGTAGCTGGGTTATTTTTTTTTCTCCACCAACAGCCTGAAAATCAGCTACCACCCAGGATGATGAGACTTAGACATCAAGGATAATTCTCATCTTATTTTGGGCTTTGGAGATACAAATACAGATATGCATCCTTTTGAAGCAAGCATATTATTGTCAGAGCAATCATAAGAACTTTAGACATGTCCTCTACTACAGAGATTGGCTGCCAGGAGTTACTGTTCATATAAGAAGAGGTAATTTAAACATCAAGCTAATTTATCTGATGGTGCAGAAATATGAATGTACACTGGCATGTATATAGGTAACAAACTGATGCTTCCACGTACGTGGATTGTTGTCACTTAACAGAAAATGGGTACAGAATCTAGCTACTTGTAGCTTCGTCTCATTGACTGCACCATGACTTGGTTTCTTTCACAAATCCTGTCCTAACTAATTTTGAGAGACATTTATAGGACAGCATCAAGGTAAAGAGATCTGAGCTTGTTTCCCAGTGATATTCAGTTCCTTCCAGCTTTGATTTGTATTGAGATCTTTAGTGGTACCTATTGACACAAGCTGTATTCCAGTGGTATTTTTGTTTTGTTATGTTTTGTTTTATGTTTTCCAGTTCTCATATTTTCTCATCTTAGTATCCTAACTAAATATCTATTTGTGTTCAATCCTATCTATTTCTCCTGCTCACAGAGGATAACAACACTTTAAAGATTTCTAGAATGAAGTCATTAGAACCCTAGAGACTATATTAGACTGTTTGTCTAAGCTAGGGAGCTCCAAACAATTTTACATGGAACCAGTCAGATCCATGATAGATTACTATTTTTTCTTAGCTAAGAATGGTTTTAACAATTTGAAATAGTTGAAAATTATCAAAAGAATATTATTTCATAGTGAAAAAATATGTAGAATTCAGATTTCTATATTGATAAAAAAGGTTTTTTCTTTATTATTGTCTATAGTTATTTTCTGTATACAAGACTACAACTGAGGAGTGGCAACATGGCTGTGTCACTCATGAAGTCTAACAGTTGCATTTTGTAGAAAGAGCTTAACTCATATAAGCCATTCCGGACTAAATTATTTTTTTGTATTATTCCAGTATTCTTGAGAAGGGGTAGTAGGGTAGGGTGTCCATTCCAGGAAGTGAGGTAACCACTTTAATTCTGAGATCTGAGCTTATAGGAAGCTTCCATCATCCTGACTCACACTGAGGATCAGACCAAAGCAACAACCAAGTCATCAGCCATGGCTTAGCTCACATCACCTCCCTGTTACCCCCTTCCTTATGTCTCATTTAGCTGTATAGTGTCATGTTCCTCCTGTTTCTATAGCCTGCCCCAAGAATACTTTCTCTTTGGGGTGTTGAAGAAAATAAAGTAGAGGGTGGAGTAGGTGGGTGGAGGAACACTCTAATAGAAGAAGGGGGAGGGAGGATGGAATAGGGGGTTTCCAGGAGGGGGGAAATGGGGAAAAGGGTTAACATTTGAAATGTAAATAAAGAAAATATCCAATAAAAAAATAAAAATAAAGAAACTAGAGTCCTTTCTCAGTTACTCTGAAGTATGGATCTTAAAATAAAGTCTTGGGTGCGCGTGCTCCAATGACCTGTTAGATTTGGAAATCAGTTGACAGTCCTGAGAATTGCCAAATTGTAAGTGTCATTCTAAGGCTCAGCAATTTATTTGATAATGATAGTGGTTCAAAAAGAATACCTACGGAAGCCAGGCCAGACATCTACAAATTCCCTTTGCTGTTTTTTGTGGTCATTAACTTGTCTCACAAGTCCTCCAAGAAATAGTTTACCCATGATATATATAATTTAATTCTGACAAAACCCTATCATTTATAATCTATCATTATATGATTTTACCAATGAGGCGGAACACACAGATATTAATTATACTGACAGAGCTTGTTTGATTCATAGATGATAAGGACAAAATTTGTTATTTTTGTTTTGCTTTGTTATTTGTTTTTGTTCTTTTTTTGTTATTGGACAGGTGCAGATTTCTAGATCTGTGTGTGCTTGTCATAGTGATGATCATAAACAAACAAGAACATTGAGAAACAGACTGAGGGAGAAAGACAAGGAGACAACGATGTAATCTAAAGATTTCTGAAAAAGGCAGATTAATCTGAAGTAAAAAGCATTTTAATATTGTATTTTATTATTAAATTAAAATTTAATTACATTTTCTCCTTCCTTTTCTCCTTTCCAATCCCTGCCATGTTCCCAATTTTGAAATCATAACATCTTTTTCTTTAATTGTATGTATGTATGTATGTGTGTGTGTTGTGTGTGCGCAGAGGTGCGTGCATACATGTTTGCACAAGTGTGTGTAACAATAACACATATATAAATATACTGAAATATATAAATACAAGTTGCTTAGTACATTCAGTGCTACTTGTACATGTATGACTATAGAGTTGAATCATTTTTAGGTATTTAATAG
Source organism: Tokudaia tokunoshimensis (assembly GCA_036184795.1). NCBI lineage: Eukaryota > Metazoa > Chordata > Mammalia > Rodentia > Muridae > Tokudaia > Tokudaia tokunoshimensis. The sequence continues at coordinate 9,941,307 of BTHU01000003.1, read as the reverse complement.
TAATTATAGGGTTCGCCCATGGGGAAACAATTTTTTACACCCTCAGAATTTCTTAGCTGTTATTTCTTTGTGTGTAGGTGGGGCACCATAGATTTCCCCTTTCCATGATAGAATGACTACTTTAAGATATATAGCGTGTGAAACCATCTTACCTAGTCTCCTTAGTGTCAACTTTACACAATCACATTATTTTCAAATGAATACTTTCCTTTGGATTTTTAGCCTGAAAGTTTTTTTTTTCCTCATAATGTAGCACACAGTCCAACCTTAAAAATCTTCACAATCTTTAAAAATCCCAGCACTTTAAAAGACCAGAGTCTCTTAGCTGAGATTCTTATAAAGTAAAAACAAATTTCATATTTCTAACACATAATGCTCTAAGTAAACATTGTTATACGAGGGGAGATTTAGGGCACAGCAGTAGCATCAAAAGAAATCCCAAATCCATGCAAATAACACATCCTGCAGCCCCACGTCTAGCCTATGGGTCTCAATGTATTGTCTGGCTCTAAGTGGCTCACATGCTCTGCCCTCCTCCAGCTCTGAGACATGTAGCACACACATTCCCCTTTAAGCTAGCACCACTCTGCTACTCTGACTGTCCTTGGCAGGTATCTCACAGCCTTGGTGTATTCAATATCACTGCATCTACTGAGGCTTCACCCTGACTGCTCTATGCAGTGTCTCTCAGAGCCTTTCCACGGGCAAGGGACTACAACACTGACATACAGTACACAGTCTCAGCTGTTCCCCATAAGTTACTCAAGCCTTCAAAACAAGTATCATGTGGATTACCGTTTTGATGTTGCACATCCTGCTAAACCACAATGATTTCAATCTCTTTAGCACTGAAAGCTACTTGCTCAGTATAGGCCTGAGATTTTTCTGTGAAACACACTAATCCATTATCTTTAAACTCAGGTTCATACATATTTTTAGAACAAGAGTAGAATGAAAGCAGATGCTTGGCCAAAATGTCTCAAGGAAGACCCCATCCACTTCCAGACAGAGTCCATCTTACTTACCCTCTGAAACTGCTTCCCTTGTTCATGTTTTTCTTTGTATTCTTGTCTTCCAGGCTCCCTCCACAATGGTCCATTAAGCTTTGTTTGCAACATTGACTCATTTTTCAACCAGTATGACAAAGACTTTGGCATTCTTTGGCAAACTATTTCCAAAGGCTTAAAGGTATCTAGTCAGGTTTATCACAATGGCCCCACTTCTCAGTACTATTCTGTTTTAGTTTCAGATCCCATTGCCAGGATATAATACTCTGATAAAAATGAAAGAACTTGTAAGAGTGCAAGCTTACTTTAACTAACAATTCCAAATTACAGTCATCACTGCAGGGAAGTCACAATGGAAGAAACTTGAAGCAAATCATGTGCATTAAGCATGTATGTTTAGGACTCAGAATACTCTCCTTTTTTATGTTCATGAAGTTCAGAACATAAACACAGGGAGTGGTGTCACCCACATTTAGGCTGGGTCTTCATGATTAGTTAAAATAGTGAAGCAATTCCCCCACAGATATATCACAGGCCAACCTAATCTAGAAAACTCCATATTGTGATTCTACATTGATCTGGTTGAGAAAGAAAATTATCCACCACAGGATGTATGGCACAATGTACAACCAGGAAGTTCCAAAATATTTCTTTTTATCGAAAACAAAACTAAAAAACATCAGCGATACCATTGTTAACTTCCATAAAGTTTTCCCTTATGGTGGTGGACTTTCAAATGCCTAAGTGCTTTCTTGAGCAATATGTTAATATTTTAGAGATTGATGAATGAATGAATTGAAAAATTTTGGTATTGAATGATGGCAATATTTCCCTTGACTGAATCTTGGCAAAATAATACATTATTGTGATCTGATTTTCTTAAAATTACAGTTCGTCCTCAATATCCTTTCAGAGAAATATGGATAGTAACATTACATTTTAGACTAAGCAAATATCTTTATGTACATCTATAAATCTCAATAAAAACATAACCTTGCATGCAATGTTTGATACAAATTTATTGTGATACCTTTTATGCATTTAGGACTCAAAATGTGTATCCATAAAAATATTTTATGTATGCTAAGTAAAGGAAGAAAAAGAAAAAAAGATATATCCATTATCTCTATAAAATAGTATCTGGAATTGCTGAAGTTCAGACTAGTTTCCTGGAACTGAGAAATGATGAAACTTTTATTATGTTATGAATAGGAAATTGTGGAGAAATTCAAAAGTGAATTACTCATTGGGGTTTAATATACTTTCTTATTTTTACATAAGAGATTTAGGATACATTGAGTAGCATTCAAGGATACAGTTCTATTTGTTTCTTAGGACCTTGAAAAGGTACCATAGATTTAGAGGCTTAAAAGATCACAGCTTTCCTTTCCTAGTTGTTGAGAGCAATGTCAGATATTGGCAGAGCCATTTTTTTTTCCCAAATATCCCTGGAATGTGTCATTCTCTGTTCCTGCCTTAAGTTTTGAATGGCCTGTTACCCTGGATATTCCTTGGCGTATTTATGTACCACTCCACCACTGCACCATCATATTGTAAAATTCATCCTATCTCATCTGTCGGTCTGTCTGTCTGTCTGTCTGTCTATCACTGTGTCAAAACAACCCATTCCTTTTTAAAGACAGCATTCTTGGGATTATGGCTCATGGCAATTTATTTCTATGGCCATTTCATTTTGCAGACGTGTAAGACCTTGTTTCTGAGTGACTTTCTATTGACAAATAACAGGTGTTAGGGTTGTGGCTGGCACTGGATCTTTGATTTGATAGCCTGTGATAACCTTGAAGGACATCTTTGCTCTATTACAGATTAAGTGCATTTTAACTCATCTGAAATATGTATGTATATGGAATTTTTTACAGATCTTCTACAGTACTAGATTTCTGCATGGTGTTTTCAAAGGTATTTATTGCTAGATATTTTTTACCTAATGACTTATGCTATACCCTCCCATCCCCCAATTCAGTTACTCATCCCTAAGTGATTAGTCTTCCTTTCTCCTTTCCATAATCATTCTATCCTTTTCTTTAAAAAAAAAACAAATATTTATTATATGTGATACACTGTAGCTGTCTTCAAACACTCCAAAAAAGGGCATCAGATCTCATTACAGATGGTTGTGAGCCACCATGTACTTGCTGGGATTTGAACTCAGGACCTTCAGAAGAGCAGTCAGTGCTCTTAACCACTGATCCATCTCTATCCTTTTCTTAAAGCCTGCGTCCACTCACTGTCCCTCACTACTTTTCTGATTTTGATGGGTAATGCACTATAAACTCACTTAAATAAAGACTTTAATCAAGCAATCACATATGATAGAAACCCTGAAGCATTTTTCTTTCTGCTTTATGAGTGAATTCACTTAAAATGTTTGTTTATAGCTCCACCCACTTATCTGAAAGTTCCTTAACTTCATTTTTATTTTTATTGGTATAATTCATTGTGTATTTACAGCATGCTTCCATTATCTAGTCACCAACTGATGGACATCCAGTTAGTTTCAATTTTTTTTATTTAACCATCTATTTATTTATTTATTTATTTACTCTCCAGATTTTATTCCCCTCCTGATCTACCCTCCTGTTCCACATCCTATACCTCCTCTCTGCATCCCTGTCTCCTCGAGGATGTTCCCACCACCTACTCACCCCCAATCCATCAGACCTTTAAACTCCCTGGGGCCTCTAATGTCTTGAGGGTTAGGTGCATCTTCTCGGACTGAACCCAGACCTGGCAGTCCTCTGCTGTATATGTGTTGGGGCTTCATATCAGCTGATGTATGCTGCCTCGTTGATGGTCCAGTGTTTGACAGATCTCGGTCTCAATTAACTTATTTCAATTTCTTGGCCATTGCCAAGACAATGATGAACAAGCACAGCCATTGAAACTGCATCTGTGGGCTGAACTCTTTTTTTTTTATTTAATTTTTTTTTAATTTACATTCCAAATCATTTCCCCTTTCCCGTTTCCTCCCTCTCCGAAAGTCCCATAAGCCCCCTTCCCTCCCTCTTTTCTCCATTCAACCCCCTCTCTTTTCTCTGTCCTGGCATTCCCCTACATCCAGTCTTTCCAGGACCAGGGGTCTCTCCTTCCATCTTCTTAGAAATCTATTGATATGCGGATTGTGTCTAGGGTATTCCAAGATTCTGGGTCAATATCCCCTTATCAGTGACTGCATACCATGTGTGTTCTTTTGTGATTGGGTTACCTCACTAAGGATGATATTTTCAAGATCTGACCATTTGCCTAGGAATTTCGTGAATTCATTGTTTTTAATTGCAGAGTAGTATTCCATTGTGTAGATATACCACATCTTCTGAATCCATTCCTCCGTTGAGGGACATCTGGGTTCTTTCCAGCTTCTGGCTATTATAAATAAGGCTGCTATGAACATAGTGGAGCATGTGTCCTGAAGAAAGAAATTGAAGAAGACCTCAGAAGATGGAAAAATCTGCCATGCTCATGGATTGGCAGGATTGATATAGTAAAAATGAACATCTTACCAAAAGTAATACACAGATTCAATGCAATCCCCATCAAAATCCCAACTCAATTCTTCATAGAGTTAGAAAGAGCAATTCAAAAATTCATCTGGAATAACAGAAAACCCAGAAAAGCTAAAACTATTCTCAAGAGTAAAAGAACCTCTGGGGGAATCAGTATCCCGGACCTCAAGCTGTACTACAGAGCAATAGTGTTAAAAACCGCATGGTATTGGTACAGTAACAGACATGTAGATCAATGGAACAGAATTGAAGACCCAGAAATGAATCCACACTCCTATGGTCACTTGATCTTTGACAAAGGAGCTAAAACCATCCAGTGGAAAAAAGATAGCCTTTTCAACAAATGGTGCTGGCTCAGCTGGAGGTCAACATGCAGAAGAATGCAAATTGACCCATTCTTCTCTCCTTGCACTAAGCTCAATTCTAAGTGGATCAAAGATCTCCACATAAAACCAGACACACTGAAACTAAAAAAGGGAAACTAGGGAAGAACCTTGAACATATGGGCACAGGGGAGAATTTCCTGAACAGAACTCCAATAGCTTATGCTCTAAGATCAAGAATAGACAAATGGGATTTCATTAAATTACAAAGTTTTTGCAAGGCAAAAGACATTGTCAAAAAGACAAAGTGGCAACTAACTAACTGGGAAATGATCTTTACCAACCTTACATCCGACAGAGGGCTAATATTCAATATATACAAAGAACTCAAGAAGTTAAACTCCAGAGAGGCAAGTAACCCTATTAAAAAATGGGGTACAGAGCTACACAAAGAGTTCTCACCTGATGAATATCTAATGGCTGAGAAGCACCTAAAGAGATGTTCATCATCCTTAGTCATTAGGGAAATGCAAATCAAAACAACCCTGAGATTCCATCTCACACCAGTCAGGATGGCTAAGATCAAAAACACAGGAGACAGCAGTTGTTGGTGAGGATGTGGAGAAAGAGGAACACTCCTCCACTGCTGGTGGAATTGCAAGCTCGTACAACCACTCTGGAAAGCAGTCTGGCGGTTCCTTAGAAAACTGGGCATGACACTCCCGGAGGATCCGTCTATACCACTCCTGGGCATATACCCAGAGGCTTTACCTGCACGCAATAAGGATACGGGCTGAACTCTTAGAAACACCTTTCCCACACCCACGTCAGCATTTCTTGTTGTTCGGTTGTTGATTGTTGTTTTTTTTTTTCCATCAGCACTGTAGTTTATTAGTTGCTATCTTTGGGAAAATTAATTACAAATTTCCTTGACATGAATTTTATAGATATTATTTCTTCCAATCTTCATTCTAATCTTTTTTATTGGATATTTTCTTTATTTGCATTTCAAATGTTACCCCCTTTCCTCATCTCCCCTCCAAAATCCCCTTATCCCATCCCCCCTCCCCCTGCTCACCAACCCACCCACCCCTGCTTCTCTGGCCTGGCATTCCTTTACACAGGGGCATCGAGCCTTCACAAAACCAAGAGCCTCTCCTCCCATTGATGCCCAACAAGGCCATCCTCTGCTACATATGTGGCTGAAGCCATGGGTCCCTCCATGTGTTCTTTTTGGTTGGTGGTTTAGTTCCTGGGAGCTCTGGGGGTACTGATTGGTTCAAACTGATGTTCCTTGTATGGGCTGCAAAACCCTTCAACTCCTTGGGTCCTTTCTCTAGTTCCTCCAATGGGGATCCTGTGCTCAGTCCAATGGTTGGCTGAGAACATCCACCTCTGTATTTGTCAGGCACTGGCAGAGTCTCTTAGGAGACAGCTATATCAGGCTCTTGTCAGTTGTTTTAGTCTTAGTTATTACGATTTGGGTGAAATGAAATCTCAGAACAGTTCTAATTTTCATTGTCCTGATGGTAAATATGGTGAATATTTTAAAAATATTTCTTATCAATTTGTGTTTATTCTTTTAAGAAATTTCTCTTATATTCTAGTCTCTTTGGCCTAGAAGATACTCTGAAGGGCTCAGAAAGAGAAGTATGGATACCAAGTAAGCCACAAAACCATCAACCTTCAATGTGTCCTCCCTGAAAGATGTGCTTGGGCAATGGTGGCACAGACTTTGTGGGAGTGGCCAACCGATGGTAGATTTAAATTGAAGCCCATGCCATGAGAAGGAGCTTATACCTGATACTGCCTGGATGTCCAATAGCTAGTCATCAACAACTGGCTAGGTCTTATTGGAGACTGGATAGCCTAGAGACTTAGGGTAACACCAAGCATAACTGACCAAAAAAATTCCTATTGATATTGATATTGATATTCTTCTATACTCATCCAGTCATCAGAAGGAATGCTTCTTCTGGAAGTAGATGGGGGCAGAAGAAGAGACCCACAGTTAGACAGTGTTGAGAGAAAGAGAGAGAGAAACTCTTCTGTTAGTTGTCTCCATTGGGTCCCTCCCCTTAGAACTCAAGGTGCCCCACTGAAGAGAGACAAAGAGTATAGGAGTTAGAAAGAATAGAGGATGTCAGGAGAACATGGCCCATTTAATCAACTAAGCAGGGCTCATATGAGCTCACCAAGATGAAAGCAGTAAGCATCAGACTTACATGGGTCTGCACTAGGTTCTTTGTGTATATGTTATGGCTGTTAGCTTGGTGGATTCCTAAGAGGAGTGGGAACTGGCATAGTCTATGATTTTTTGTTGGTTTGTTTGTTTGTTTTATTTTTTTGTTGTTGTTTTTCGAAACAGGGTTTCTCTGTGTAACACTGGCTGTACTGGAATTCACTCTGTAGAATAGGCTAACCTCAAACTCAGAAATCCACCTGCCTCTGCCTTCCAAGTACTGGGATTAAAAGTGTGTGCCACCACTGCCCAGTATCTCTGACTCTTTTTCCCTGTTATTGGAACTCCTTTCATCCTATTGTGTTGCCAGACTAGATATGAGAGCCTTTGTCATGTCTTGTTCGGTTTTATTATTTGTCTTATTTGATATTATTTTGTGGTGTTTGATTGTTGTCTGTTGGAGGCCAGCTCTTTTCTGAAGGGAGATAGAATAGAGTGGATCTGCGGAGACAGCATATGTGAGGAGTGGAGGGAGAGGAAACTGTGATCTAGATATATTGTAAGAGAGATTAATCTATTCTAAATTACAAAAATGAAAATTAAAAAAAGAGAAATTTTCATTTAACTTCATGCCCTAGTTTTTTTCAGTATGGTGGTATTTATTTATTTAGTGTTTAGAGTTTTTTTTTAATGATATTGTATGCAACAACCTTTTCTTCTGGATAGATTGTAAGTACTTTTCTCTTCTATAAGTTGCCTCTTCAGTCCAAAGGCAGTGGTTTTTAAAGAAATCAAGCTGATAGTATCATAGAAGTTTCACCAAACCTGACTAGTTTAAATAATTCTGGAATTTGTCATGCATGCATTTCAAAAGAAAAATAATTAGCAGTTTTACCCAGATGTGGACCCTGTTAGCTACAATAAAGACTGCTCTGTCAAGATCTGCTCACCAGTGCTACAGTAAGTTAGGGGGTGACCAACCACATTCTCAAATTTACCATTTAAGATAGAACCCCCACAACAGGACCAGAACCCATGACTACCTAGGTCACGGATCTTATGGGAAGCACTTATGGTACTTATTATTTAGTTTTCGTTACTTGTTATTTAGCTAAATAATGTATGTATTCTGTTCACAGTAATTCACAGTAATGAATGACCTCCTAAGTTCTTACCTGGATACACTTAAATTAGTGCTTCTTTCAATCCTTATAAGAAGTGCTCATTCTTACCATGAATAGTGATTAATATCCAAACCCACAACTGGTCAACATTCAGCGACTAAGAGACTGTAAAGAGCTCCCCTCTGATTGGATCTGCTAACTCATACCTCATCTGTCCTACATAGTTCACTTTGAACAGGAATTGGAAGGATTGAAAGATCTACAGACAGTTGCTGCCATTGTCAGCAGCTAAACAATACTGTCCCAATATTTACAGCAATATTAAACATACAAATGGTGATTATGCCATCATGCACAATATCTACACACAATCAAGTCAACTAAAACCCCATCACAGATGAGGGAAGGGCTCATGGAGTTCTGCCCTTCACAGATGGGCTATTGCTGTGGTCTATTGGCAATTTATTTTTTATCATGGGAGGAAAAGTCGGCTTTTATTCCATGTATAGTCAACTAGTCATATTCCAACGGGTGCTCCTTTACCTGTGAGCAAATACGCAGCTCTAAATGGACTCAGAAGGTCTAAGAATAAGAGAGCAAGAAGTTCGGTGGGGAAATTTTTGGGATATAGGGAAAGTTGGAGATAATGAATAGGGTGACTTGATAAAAACATATTATATGCATATATGAAACTGTCAAGTAGTAAAAATATAAAAACAAATACCTATAAATCCTTAAACACTAAGTTACTTATCAGTACCATGATGCTACTGGTACAACATGAACCAACAGTCAGTAAATATAATGCCACAGTCTTTGTTAAGTTGCAGTAATTTAAAATATTTATAAATTATTTTCAATAAACTTAAATGTATTAGTATTATTAAAAACACAGCTACAAATGACAATGTAATTTAAACATAACTTTAAGTATATGAGTTAGAGTGGGCTAGGATTCCATAGGCTAATCCTCCAATCTAAAGCTCAATGGTTAGAAGTACCCAGGATTCTATTCACCATGTATGTATTTGCTCAAAAGGTAGATGCTCTTCATTCAAGCTCCATGGAATGACAGTTTGAAAATGCTCATGCATTGTGAATTTTGCTCATTATTAAGCTAAAGCAAACATATTTTGTGAATGAGATGCACTAAGCATCTATAGGGACCTGGTGTCACATTTGCTTCATTTTTTTTTCCTAGATCAAAGCACATTACAAGTCATAACTGAAATCAAAAGGCAAGGAAGTCTTGCTTCATCACTAACAGAGTAGAAAAGAACATGTTTTTTGTTTGTTTTGTTTTGTTATTTTTTCAGTTGCAGACATATTTTCTACTATGCTGTAATGTGTTGTACTTACTGATATTCTTCAGTATAGCAAAAGAAAGACATAAAGTAATATTCAATGCCATTTAAAACATGTCACAGATACTAAAATAATGAGCTTTAAGTGGCATTTTCTACCTTACTTCCATATGAGATGTAATCAGTTCTTCCTATATTACAACCTCCATGTTGTGAAGTACATTTATTTGGAAATTTGTAATTTTCATGATGCCAGCTGACACAGGGAAATTCAATATTACATCCATGCAAATTATTAAATACTAAATGACAAAAGATGAAAGTGAATATTAAATTAATCTGAAATAAAAAATAGAGAAATTAAACTCTAAAGTTTGTTCTACTTAGCCATGTTAAATGATACAAAATTAAAAACAGGGAAAAATGACTGTTTTCATGATCTTAACCTATTCAACATCTAAAACAAAATGTTCTAGTCTGGTGCCTGACAATATAACATAGAGGTTGCAAATGGAATCGTACAGAAAACCCTACAGCAGAAACCTAATTAGTGTGTTGACAAAACTGTCAGCTGAGACTTTTTTATCAGTGGAAAATAAATGAAGGTAGATTTGAGAGATATGCAAATATAATTCGGTGTCACAATACTCATATGAATATCCTTTATCTTGCATTTTTGAGAAACTAATAAAAGTTGTTTTAATTTGCTACTTGTTCTTGATAAGTAGAGATAAAAAGTACTCATATGAAGAAATCATTATTTTATTCAAATATATACTAGATGTAAAGTTGTAACAAAGCTCATAGCAACATGCCTTACAGTATTCTATCAGTTTAGAGCTCACCAAGAATGTTTCATCATCTAACGCGCAAAGGACCTTTGGAACAGATTTGAGTTCTTTGACAAAGGTGATGGACATGAGAACGTGAGGGTAAGTCACGTGCCTAGGGCTGAAAGTTTGGACAACAGGACATTTTTCTTGCTAATTGAGTGGTTTTGGGTCCAGGCAAGCAATCACTAACTAATCACATTCAAAAAAAAAAAAAAACAAAACAAAAACAAAACAAAACAAAACCCAGAATGTGCAACTTAAGTCCCTTTTCACTGACTTTATAAATATCCAGCAATTATTGCTAGCTTTTCTCTCTCTAGAAAACTTTTTAAAAAAATTCTAGAATTTTCACAAAATATTGGTATTCCAGGTGTGTAGCATGAATTACTCAATGATGTTACCTACATTTTCAAGGTTTGCCGTAAGTAGCAATTTGAATTCAAGGTATCCAACATAGTTAATCATTGTCTTAGTTGATTTTCTTTTGCTGTGATAAAGTACCATGGCCGAAGCAACTTATAGAAGAGTTATTCAGACCTATGTACAGTTTAGGAAGTTTAGAGTTTGTAAAAGAAAGCAGAGACGTTGGCTGGAGAAGAAGCAAGGAGTTCACATTTTGGAATATAAGCACAACCAGGATCAACAGAGAGAAACAAGAGAAACTAAAATGGTGCAGAGGATTTTAATTCTCAAAGCCTGTCTTGTTAGCTGTTTCATCCCACAAGCTTGTACTGCCCAAACTCGCCATCCACTAGGGGCCAATTGTTCAAATCCCTGAGACTATAAAGAATACTTTCATTCAAACCAACAGAGGTCTGTCTGTTTCTAGTTTGGGAATATTCAAATAATTTTGTTACCTCTGGGATAAGAACCTTTGTCTTCCACTCAGTCTTAAAAAATTGCTGGTTTTGTCTTTTTTTTTTTTTTTAGCTAAGCAGTAGCCTTGAACCTAGTGCCTGGACCCATTTCCAGAAATTAGAAAGTCATCATGTGGTGAATCAAATGATTCCCAAAAGATATTAGCATTCCACTACTCCCATATATACAAACAGTACCATTCATGAAGGAGCAGATGTGCTCCTATAATTTAATTAAGGATCTTGAGATAGAAGACATTCCCTGCTTATCTTGGGGGTCCACATATATGTTCCTTACAAAAGGAAGCTGTGGCGATTAGAGCGAGTTTGTGTCATGTGAAGTCACTAGGTTGTGGCAATTCTCCACATTGTCAGATGTGCTTAGCTCTTCACAATCCAGTAGAACCATGCCATGTCTCTCCCTTCACGAGCAACAGTGGATTGTGGAAGTGAAACAAGCTTCAAGATATTTGGTTCAGATGTGCTGAGACTCTTATTTTTTTGTTCTTTTGCAAGCTTTTTTTGCAAGAAAGTTTTATTTACTTTTTATAAGTTGACCATCAAACACAAACAAAATATGAACGAAAACCTCATAATGAAGAAGAGCCAATTTCTAAGCTGATTTAAAATTTTCAGAAAATTTCAATTGTCAAGTTAAGATTTGTTTTTATAATGCAGGTTTTCTGTGTGTAAATGTTAAATGACAGAAACAAATGAATTGTGTGGTGATTAGAAAACAAAACGTTACTTCTGGAGTAAAAGTCTTGCGAATATAATTTGATTCTTTACTTGAACATTTTTACCTAAACAATCTTGCTACCTTTCCCTTTATCTAAGATGAGAACACTTAATTAAAAAAAAAAAATCAGTGTAGCCAGACCCAGCATTTCCATTCTGAGAACCCTCTAATATTGGCTGAATATTTAGGGGGATAGCATTTTTCTAAACTATTGTCTGGAAATGGAGTAAGATAAAGAGGGTTGGGGATGGGGGGAACTATTGAGATAAAGAAAAAAATAGCAAGGATTTTTAAGGAGGCTCAGAAGAAAATACCAGAATGACTCGCATATCGATACACATGTGTCAGATTTTAGCCGTTTTACTCTCAGGCTCATGTTTCAACTTCATGATTTATAAATGATATTTATGGTTTTGTAATACACTCCATTTGAATAAAGTCACATTGTCAAAAACTGACAGGTTTAGGTTTACAGTTCTGGTGGGTAGTGAATGAGACTCAAAGTGAGAGTCATCTATGTCCTTGCTCCTAATCGTTAGTGGAGGACAAGTATCCTATTTAACCATAATGCCTCTTTGAAACAGCTTGTCAGAGTTTGACAGCAAAAAAAATAAAAAAATAAAAATGCCCGTTGTTTTAGAATGCTGTAGGCATTTAACCAAAAAAAAAAAAATAGTGTTTTAATGATTGTCCAGATGCCTTTATTTTAGTTTGTTTTGAGTTTTGATTTTTGATCGGGTCTCACTCTGTAGCACCAGCTGGTTTGAAACTAGCTATGTCTACAGAGCAGGCTAGCTTGAACCCTCAGAGATCAGCTTGCTTCTCCTTCCCAAGGACTGGGACTCGAGGCCTGTGCCACCACACCTGGCCCAGCTGCTTTTGAGGAATTAAAGCCCATGTATAATAAGCCATGCAAAGTTGACAGCTAATTTAATCCCCTCTTCTTCATTTTAAATCCCACTTTACTTTTTAAAGTTTATTAATAGTGTCTGTTGCTATATCTCCATGTTCCATATATACCTACTAACACATGTGCATGCACAAATACATGCATCTACACACAGATATACTCTGGCATATACTTTTGACATCGACTACTATGTTAAATAGTTTATTTATCACAGAATGAACTCCATGGAACTTCAATGTCGCTTTCCTCCTTCATGCCTTGCTCTGTGTCTTTTTATTTCTATAGCATCTGTAATTAACTTTGAACACGTGGAATAAAAACATAACAACTCTTCATCATCTTCTCTGCTTTTGCTAACACCTGTGTTGGTTGTGAATTTCCACTCATTGATTTGGCTCTTCTATTTGTTTTTCTGCCAAGCTTTCTCAAAAAAATGTAGTAGTTTTATTGGTTTTTTCCCTATGATTTTTAGCATATCTTATTCAGGATATACACAAATATATGTATATGTGTATGGATATGTATGTGTATATTTTCTAAAGCCATTCTTGGAAACTATCTACTTTATGGTTAAATAACTTAGGAACATTTTAATGGATTCTTATTTGGTGTGCTATATTTTCCTCTTTATTGGGGAGAGAACCATATTTTGTCTGGCTGAAATGTGTGATAAGGGCACACATTATTTTCAGTGATGTCTGATGAAAACATTTCTACTTAGATGCAAGTTCAGCTGTCTTCTTCTCTAATTCTTCCTTTGGTTCTCTCCCTGGATTTGGTGAGATTTTCTTCAAAGTCATATGTGTTCATTATCAAAAAAAAAAAAAATGCTCTCAATATTAAGGAGTCTGTGCTCTGTGGTGCTTGGAGATATTTTACAGAACAGTCCCCTACCCCAATTCTGTACTTCAGCTTGTAAACACCACCTGCTTCTCACTTTCTTCCTCACAAAAAAATGAGGGTGTTTGGAATAGCCATTTTCTTAGACAGACAAGAGAATTCCCCAGCTAATAAGCTGAGACATATGCAAAACACAACTCATTTGCCCACACTTCTCCTTATTTCACAGGATTTTTCTTGATATAATATGTTCATTATATTTGATATTTTACAAGAGTAATTCTGGCACTTGTTAGCTCATCTTGGCTAGATCTACAGATTCTGTAGAAAACACATTTGTCTTACTGTTCTTCTCTTACACATAATGGTATTGTAAAAAGTTAGGCCAGCCATATATTGAGTGCTCTATATGAATACACATGCACTGGTATACCAATACATATACACTAATACACATACACAAATAATACACTAACATACATACACTAGTATATAATGCATATATACTAATACACATACACTAATACACTAATGCACATACACTAATACACATACACGAGTATACTAATGCATATACACTAATACACATACACTAACACACTAATACACTAATGCACATACACTAATACTACATTAATACACATTCACTAGTATACTAATCCATATACACTAATACACATATGCTAATACACTAATACACATACACTAATACACTAATGCATGTACATTAATAATACACTAATACACATACACTAGTACACTCAAACATATACACTAATACACATGTAGTAATACACTTATACACATATACAAATATACGAATATACTAACACAATACAATCCACCTAAATACCAAAGTAGCTGATTGATAAAGTAGAAATTTAGTAGTCTTCCTAAATTCCTCCATCAGTGAACCTTTTCATTGTGGCTTAGTACTTATTCTTCAGTGAAGACGAGAGAAGAGATTAAGCAGAATGAGAACTAGTTTTTTTCTTTTTTTCACTTCTGAAACCCTGTGATGGAATGCTGCCTCTAAAATACATGCGAACTATACTATAATTTTCACATGTGAACAACATATTAAACAGTGAACCCAAAGTTTTGAAAAGCTTTTCAGATGATGAGTCAAATACTGCAATAATGCCTAATATAGTTTTCTCTAGCCATGTAACTGGACAACTGTAATGAAGTTATGTTGGTTAATCAATTAAATATTTAAAATAATTTAAATCAAATAATTTACATTTTAATTTACAGCTGAAACACTAAATATGATCATAATCTTAAGTTTGTAGATGTAACAAACAAATTTTATGAAGACTATGTACATATTAGATATTTCTAGAAAGAATTTACTATTTATATTTCCAAGTTGAGAAATTTTCTTTGTGTACCACTTTGAAGACTTGCAGGAAAAAACGTTAATACAAGTAAATTTATATGGACTCAACACGATATGTATAAGAATATATACATATTCAAAGTATATATGTTAAAATAATTGATATAGAAAGAGACTGTGAATTTTAAGGGGAGTAGGGAGGGGTATGAGAGGATTTAGAAAGGGGAAAGGAAAGGGAGAAGTGCAGTTAAAATGTCTCAAAATTGAACAAAATACTGAAAATAAGAAACATAGTTAAATATCTTTTACATCATTTTATAATGATTACATGCTTAGGTGGTATTTTTACTGAACCAGTGCTAACTGTATCACTAAAATAATTTAATTGTTTCTTATTTCTTTAAAACACATACACTAACAAATCTACTCACTTGGATGGCTTTTATAATATTTCTTACGGATTGTTACTGGCATAAACTTTTATGTTTTGATGTACATATCCAATACTCATTCTATTAAAAGATGCTCTGAAGTCTAGATGTCTCTAGCTCTAAAAAAGGCAAAAGCATTTATCTTCTCAACCAAAGTCTACAGTACTATAGATTGTCTTTGACTCCCAAATTGGAAACCAGATGTTAAACTTTTCTGCTTGGGATATATTTTAAACTAGAGCATTAATTGCCATAAATCAATCAAATAAACACGGCACAACCAGTATATCTTTGTGGACTCATTCAAAACAGATTTCATCATTAACAATAATATTGCTAATTGGTAGTTTTTCAGCCAACAACTGACTCCTAACCTGAGTCCTTAGAGAATTTGAGTGGGTAGTACTTAGTATCTCTCACAGACTATCTCATGAATCTAAAATTAAATAAAACAGCCTGTGAAGAATGTGTGTTGTAAATAGATGGTTTAAGTGGTAAGATTTAAACAGAATGATTTGTGAGTTGATAAAATAAATATGGCAGTTGGTTGAGACACTGTGAGATGTTCATAAATATGGTTATAGGGAACATGAATGTCTATGATAACTTAAAATATTAGTTATAGGCTATAGAGGTACTCAGTTCTTAAAGCATTGTCCCTATATGCTTGAGGCTCTGAACTGGAGCACCAATGGACAAGTAAGACAGCCTGACAAGGAGGAAACAATTACAACTCCAGAACTGTGGAAGTGAAGACAGGTAGACTCCTAGGCCTGTAAACCTACATGAATCAATGCAATATAGGCCAGTATGGGATGCTCTGTCTATAAAACAAGGAGGTATGACACTCAAGGTAGACTTTCAGCATGCTTTTGCACACAACCACCTGTACAAACATGAACACACATAACCATGTACATAGACACACACACACAAACACACACACACACACTCAGAGAGAGAGAGAGAGAGAGAGAGAGAGAGAGAGAGAGAGAGAGAGAGAGAGAGAGAGAGAGAGAGAGATATGAGTAAATGAGATTGACGTTTTCTTTCAACTTCTGTTTGGTAGTATACTAAATTGTGGCTGGGGTTATGTCTACACTATATTTTTGCCCTACAGTATATTTATTTTTGCCTTAATGATTAAATCATGATTGTTCTTAAGGGTCTTTTTCTCCTCCCCCATTAATAAAACAGATTTTTAAATAGGTTTTATTGTTCTTCTGTAAAGCAAAGGACACCTTACATCAGAAAAAGAGTCAGCCTGCAGTTCGGAAATATATTTTCATTGACTCCAAATCCAGTGCAGAAGCAGTATACAAAATATATAAATAACTCAAGAGATTAGATAACAAAACTCCAAGTAACTCAATTTAGAGAATGGGAGAATGGGGTATAGATCAGAACAGAGAATTCTCAGTAGAGGAATCACAAATGGATAAATACTTAAAGAAATGTTCAACATCTTTAGCCGTCAGAGAAAGGCAAGTCAAAACTACTTTGAGATTCCATCTTATAACTGTCAGAATGTCTAAGATCAATGCCACAAGTGACAGCTCATGTTGGAGAGGATGTGTATCAAAGAGGAACAGTTCTCCATTGATACTGGGAGTGCAAACTTGTACAGTCACTACGAAAATCAATATGGTGGTTCCTCAGAAAATTGGGAATCAATCTACCTCAAGACCCAGCTATATCACTCTTGGCCATATACCCAAGGGACTCTCCATCCTACCACAAGGACACTTGCTCAACTATGTTTATTGTTGCTTTATTCGTACGATCCAGAAACTGGAAACAACCTAGAAGTTTCTCAAGTAAAGAATGGATAAAGAAAACATTATATTTACACAATGCAGAATTATTCAACTGTTAAATGAATAGCATGAGGAAATTTGTGAGCAATTGAATGGAATTACAAAATATCATTCTGAGGGAGAAAATCCAGATCTACAAAGACAAATGTGACTATATATATATATATATATATATATATATATATATATATATGCTGATATTAACTTTTCAGTAGATAGTAATCGACATTTTCTTGTTCTGTAACAAAATTTCAGAGCATTTTCTTTGTTAAATGTTTGCTACATATTAAATAATTAATTAGGTGAATGACAAATGTAGTTCAAAAGGTAAAAAAGAAAATGTGTAAGTGAGGACAAGCAAGGGCAGGTGGAAACTGTGATCAAAAAGTAAACAGCTAATCCAAATTAAAAATAAAAATACTACCATAAATTTATGAACATGATAAATCATAGCAAAGTACTGCAAATTCAAAAGATAAGCTAGTGCTTAAAGGTGTTTCTAATGTACATGTTTCTATCCAGAAAAACATAAGGAACCTACAGAAGGAACCTTCAGCTGGAAGCCCAAAACCAAGTCTAAAATCTGTGCAATCAGCTATTATTGACAATATGGAAATGCAATTAGTTTACAATTTCACTTTATAAAAACCATCTAATTATTCTGTTATATTAAAGGAAACTTGCTGACTTTTGCAGAGGGATTTACGGAGGGATTAATTGGAGTTCTATTGGCCCTTAATGGTCATTTACGGTTTACTACCTTTATAATGATTATTTTAGGATGAGTGTATTTCAATTATTTTTTTCTTTCTAAAAAATATTTAATTTCCATTCTTGTTTGTAAATCCTCTAATTTGAAGCACTGGGTGAAAAAAAAATAGTAGATGCAATTTGAGTCACGTCTCAGGGTTTGAGTAAAATATATAGAAATGAGGTGATTGTGATCTTGGGCACCAAATCAAAGCAGGCATTGGAAAAGTCACCCGATTCTCTGTTCCAAGGAATTGCGATTCTGTGGCATCTGAGACTCAGTTTCAGCACCACAGGATATTACTCACCCATTCACAGTCTCACAACAGTGATTTTCACTGAAGAACATCATACTATATAGTTTCGTTTCCTGTGGAAAGTGAGTATAATTGCAATCAGAGCAAATAGTGTTAGAATTCATTTGAATTTGGGAACACTTCATGTTGGCCAGACAGAATTTCCAGCAGGAATTTAAAATGAGATATTTGTAGGAATTTTAGGTGCAGTGAACTTAATGAAATCAAGGTGTCCTGTTTATTGCTAACAGCTGAATTTTCTTCATCTACACTAGCTATAGAGTAGGGTTAATATTCTTTCCCCATGGCTTCAATTCATCTTCAGAAAAAAAAAAAACTTGATAGAAATTCTCATAGCTTTCAATATAATGCTGACAGTTTCAGAGTTTAGTGTGGCTACATATTTTTATTGATTCCTTTCTGAGAAAAATAATTATTCTCTGGATTGTAAGAAAGCATAGGTTCTCATCTGTTATGTACAGAACAAGGAACCTATGCAGGATCTGTTTTATTAAAGGGAGAAGAAAAAAACCCTTGACAATTCTCACCTCTGAAGATGTGTGTTTATTATTTGACATTTTCTTGGCAGTAGGTTATTGAGATGTAATAGGGAAATGTGGCAGAAAATGCATAGATTTTTTGGCTATTAAACTATTTTTATTGAACTTCATGCTTTGTTTTAAACAGCTGGTATCTGGAGGAAGGATATATACCCTTAAAGAAGATTGCCTCTTATGACATCTTGACATTTAGGCTGTATAAAGTAACAATTCATAGTAATGAATTATTATGAGCCATGGAGACAAGTAATGGCTATTGAAATAGTGAAAATTCATTTTTCTAAATTTTAACTTTTAATTTTTGAGTGGCTCTAAACTTTCTCTTTAGCTAAAGAATCAGACTATCAAAATGTATATTTGCTCATGTAATTCAAAGTGATTATGTATTTATTGCACTACACAATTATTTCATTGATAAACCTATTTTACATATACATGTAACTCATTAACTGATTTTTTATATATATATCAACAAACTTTACGGAGCATAATATCAAGGACTATTTCATCTTAAAATAAATTGTTGTTATAAAGCTATAGGTTCAAACATTAGAACCTTTCATGTTACCATAGTTTTGCCTTGTTTGTAAAAGTGCAGATGTCCCTAGTTCTCCCCTGGGGTGCAGTTAGCAATTAGCCACTGTGTAAAAAGACTGTCTTCTGTGTGTAGAGTGGGTGTCAAAAGGATTCTGTCCCTTTGAGGCTCCCTTTCTAAACTTTGTCTTGACTTTAGTCAAGCAATGTTATTCATGAACAAGACTCCAACTAAATGTAATGTCAATTTGCAGAAATCAAAGAAAGCAATATTTGGAGAATGAAGATCATGCTCGGCTAGTGTTTGAACTTGTAAGAAGGGAGCTAAAATCTGTCTTTTTTTTTAAATTTTATTTTATTTTCTAAGTTTTTTTATTTACATTCAAAATCATTTCCCCTTTCCCGTTTACTCCTTCCCCGAAAGTCCCATAAGCCCCCTTCCCTCCCTCTGTTCCCCATTCAACCCCCTCTCACTTCTCTGTCCTGGCATTCCCCTACATCCAGTCTTTTCAGGACCAGGGGCCTCTCCATCCATCTTCTTGGAAATCTATTGATATGCGAATTGTGTCTAGGGTATTCCGAGATTCTGGCTTAATATCCCCTTATCAGTGACTGCATATCATGTGTGTTCTTTTGTGATTGGGTTACCACACTAAGGATGATATTTTCAAGTTCTGACCATTTGCCTAGGAATTTTGTGAATTCATTGTTTTTAATTGCAGAGTAGTATTCCATTGTGTAAATATGCCACATCTTCTGAATCCATTCCTCCATTGAGGGACATCTGGGTTCTTTCCAGCTTCTGGCTATTATAAATAAGGCTGTTATGAACATAGTGGAGCATGTGTCCTTATTGCATGCAGGTAAAGCCTCTGGGTATATGCCCAGGAGTGGTATAGCCGGATCCTCCAGGAGTGTCATGCCCAGTTTTCTGAGGAACCGCCAGACTGCTTTCCAGAGTGGTTGTTCAAGGTTCTTCCCTAGTTTCCTTTCTATTAGTTTCAGTGTGTCTGGTTTTATGTGGAGGTCCTTGATCCACTTGGAATTGAGCTTAGTGCAAGGAGATAAGAATGGGTCAATTTGCATTCTTCTGCTTGTTGACCTCCAGTTGAGCCAGCACCATTTGTTGAAAAGGCTATCTGTTTTCCACTGGATGGTTTTAGCTCCTCTGTCAAAGATCAAGTGACCATAGGAGTGTGGATTCATTTCTGGGTCTTCAATTCTGTTCCATTGATCTACATGCCTGTCACTGTACCAATACCATGCAGTTTTTAACACTATTGCTCTGTAGTACAGCTTGAGGTCCGGGATACTGATTCCCCCAGAGGTTCTTTTACTCTTGAGAATAGTTTTAGCTATCCTGGGTTTTCTGTTACTCCAGATGAATTTTTGAATTGCTCTTTCTAACTCTCAAAAGCCTGTATTCAACACAACTAGAAAATCTTGAAGAAATGGACAATTTCCTTGACAGATTCCAAATACCAAAATTAAATCAGGATCAAATAGACCATCTAAACCATCCTATAACCCCTGAAGAAATAGAAGTCGTCATTGGAAGTCTTCCAACCAAAAAAAGCACAGGTCCAGATGGTTTTAGTGCAGAATTCTATCAGACCTTCAAAGAAGACCTAACACCAATACTCTTCAAACTGTTCCACAAAATAGAAACAGAAGGAACACTACCCAACTCGTTCTATGAAGCCACAATTACACTAATACCAAAAGCACACAAAGATCCGACAAAGAAAGAGAATCTCAGGCCAATCTCTCTTATGAATATCAATGCAAAAATACTCCATAAAATTCTTGCCAACCAAATCCAAAAACACATCAAAACAATCATTCACTACGATCAAGTAGGCTTCATCCCAGGGATGCAGGGATGGTTCAATATAAGGAAATCCATCAATGTAATCCGCTATATAAACAATCTCAAAGAAAAAAACCACATGGTCATCTCATTAGATGCTGAGAAAGCATTTGACAAAATTCAGCATCCTTTCATGCTAAAGGTCTTGGAAAGATCAGGAATTCAAGGCCCATATCAAAACATAGTAAAAGCAATTTACAGCAAACCGGTAGCCAACATCAATCTGAATGGAGAGAAACTTGAAGCAATCCCACTAAAATCAGGAACTAGACAAGGCTGCCCTCTCTCCCCATATCTTTTCAATATAATACTTGAAGTTCTAGCTAGAGCAATTAGACAACAAAAGGAGGTCAAAGGGATATAAATTGGAAAGGAAGAAGTCAAACTATCACTATTTCCAGACGATATGATAGTATACTTAAGCGACCCAAAGAACTCCACCAGAGAACTCCTACAGTTGATAAACAACTTCAGTAAAGTGGCCGGATATAAAATCAACTCAAGCAAGTCAGTAGCCTTCCTATACTCAAAGGATAAGCAGGCTGAGAAAGAAGTAAGAGAAATGATACCCTTCACGATAGCCACAAACCATATAATGTATCTTTGTGTGACTTTAACCAAACAAGTGAAAGATCTGTATGACAAGAACTTCAAGTCTCTGAAGAAAGAAATTGAAGAAGACCTCAGAAGATGGAAAAATATTCCATGCTCATGGATTGGCAGGATTAATATAGTAAAAATGACCATCTTGCCAAAAGCAATATACAGATTCAATGCAAGCCCCATTAAAATCTCTTAAAATCCAGATTTTTCACTATAAATGAGAGTTAGAGAAAACATGATTTTGAGTGAAATATGCTGGACTTTTAACCCATTTTTATCTGTTATACTCTCTTGGTAATTTGCTCAGAAAAAATTAAATTCTCTTACAATACTGAAAAGTTCTATTGGGTTGTCTTTGGCTGCAAATTTCATATATTTCTCAAGAGCTTAACATTAGAAGGAACATTCAACTAAACGTACAGATAAAATAAGTGTGTTCTGTTGTCAAAGACTTATTACTAATTTAACCTATCAAAAATAATTAGGGCAGATTTCAAGGACAGAATCTCAAGAGGTTGAGCCTTACAAGTTGGAGAGTAAGTAGATTCAGTCTATTTCTCTCTCCCTTTCTTTCTCTGATCTCTGATCCCTTTTCCCAGGATCTAACTATATAGCTGCATCTGACCACAATGTGCTATACAGCTTGAAGTGGTCTTGAGTTTGTGATCTTCCCTCCCCTGACTTTCAAAATGCTAAGATTATCAGTATGTGCCATCAAATCTATCTGAGTATGAAATTTCAGACCTGAAGATTGAGACAACTAAAAGAAATTAAAAAAAAAAGAAATTCAATTTCAACCTGAGTCTTGAAGATATTGAAGGCATAACAGTTATAAACTAGTGCATGCAAGAACACTGTATGACTACTGACAGTATGCTTTAAAACAAGATATCAACCCCAATACTCAGAAATACATTCTGTGGAATGCTTAAAATAAGAATCAAAATAAATTTAATATTTCTCTGCATTTGGAACTCAAAAGCTAAATTAGTTCTAGAAAAACAGCAAAATTTTGCATTTTATTAGAAATGCCTGCAAGGACTCAATGCCTAAGCGAGTCTAAAGAACATACAACCACCTTCCCTCCCCTGAAGGAGAGCATTAAAGCAACCACTAACCAAATACATATAACAATCACTCTTCTCCTCACCATAAGAATTATTTATTTTCTGCAAAAAAAAAATCAATCTTCTAGATGTATCTTCTATCATTCAAACTTGGTTTGTCATATAGTACTATCAGTTATTATTATTTTTCCTTTGAAACATAAATTAAAACAGGCCATTCTCTGAAGCATGATCACATTCAAGTTTTCCAACATATAGAATCCTAAAATATGCTAAATTTGATTCTCATTATGACCACGGGGAACTTGTGACTCAAGTGGGGGGACTTCACACAATTTCACAGCACAGCTCCACTATGCAATATACTGACTGAAGAGAACTGGAACCCTCCATCTTTCTTATGTTAGTCTCTGCAAGAACCCTTTTGGGTTTGGCATAAGTTGCTAGAGTAGATGCCAAGTTTCAACTGTCATCCTCTGTGAGACACAGAGAGTAAGTGCCCGTACTCCTTTCACTACTTTCTCTTCTCTGTAAGTGAGCCCTCTTCTGTTTCATTCTGTGCCATCCTACCCTCTGTCCTCCTGTCTGCTCTCCTCTGCTCTCCTCTGCTCTCCATTCTTCCCCTTTCCTCTATGAATCTCCTTTTTATTCATCCTAGGTTCCCTTATACTCTTCTTTCCCAATTGTTTGATTTTTATGTTATAAAGGTAATATAAACACACACACACACACACACACACACTCTCTCTCTCTCTCTCACACACACCCTACTCACCTGAAGGCATCATCATATTTACCCACTGCCTTTCATTACAATTAACGAATCTATTGACTGGGTCCTTCTCTTCTCGCTCATGTGCCTTTCGTGAGGATCTGAGCATTTGCCCATCTGTTTAGGCAAACTTTATTCCTTTATTGTGGATTCTGCTTTTTCCTCATCTTCCCCAATTGAATTATCTCCCTCTAACAACACTTTCCATGACACATCAATTCTTTCTCAGAATGTCTCTAACTTTGAAGATATATATATATATATATATATATATATATATATCTTCATTCTTGTGGTGACCTGTGAAATGAATATATGAGGAACTTCGCTACTGTTATTTGGATATTTTGTCTCCTAGGAGTTTATGTATTAGAATCTTGGTCTCTAATAAAACCATGTGTCCTTTGGAAGTTGGACACTGAATAGGTACATAAGCTTCTAGTATCTGACCTCCATGGGACTGAGGAAACTTCACAAGACCCTGAATTGGTCTCTGAGAACTGCTTGGATAAAAATACTGTTTGTGACCAATCCTCAGGCTTCTTCCTTTTATTTAGATTACATCTCTTCCACCTCCTCTTTACCACATAGACAATATAGGACATGAGATTCTTACCAGAGCTGGCATCAAACCTTGAATTTTAATGAATTCTTTAAACTTCATTCATATTAAGATATTTCAAAAACAGACAAATAGTATCATACCATTACTTCAGTGTACTATTATCCTTATTTCATGTGTTTTGAAACTTTGGTTATAATTTAAAGATTAATTATTAGTGGTACACAGTTCTGTGAAAGTTCAAAGAATTAAACTCAGAGAGGCTATGGGAATACTCTTGTCATAAATACTTCCTCTCTGAATGAACTAATTTCCTTTACCAGGACTACTTTTTTTTTTCGAGACAGGGTTTCTCTGTGTAGCCCTGGCTGTCCTGGAACTCACTTTGTAGACCAGGCTGGCCTCGAACTCAAAAATCCTCCTGCCTCTGCCTCCCAAGTGCTGGACCAGGACTACTTTTAAACATGAAAAAAGTTTAAAAAAATATGTCTAATTTTGTCATCTTTGTGATCCATTTTGGCTCAGTTTTGCAGCTTGGAAATTAAAATAAGATGATTTAACATGATCCAAAATTAGATGTGGATGCTCCTTCAGGCATTAAGAAAGTGTGAAAGCCATGAGATTAGTGACCCCAAGTTCCCACTGTTGTGTTTTGCCTATTTTATGTTCAGAATCACTATAGGAAGAAAATAAGTATGCAAACCAAAACAAATCACTTCATCTTGTTCCGGTACACATATCCATTCACTTATGAGAAACTATTATTTTTGCACTTGAGAGATCAAATCATTAGCATCTGTCTTGCAGCAAGGGCCAGTTTTCTTGTCTTCCCATAATAGAAGACAAAATAAATTCCAAAACCCATGCAGGTTATGTCCTGCTATGGTTGAAGAGTATCCACCGTGTCATAAAACTCCTTTGGGGCAGCATTATTCTACACAGGAAAAGAGAGTTCTCATGACTCTAGAGCTTCCTTCGCATATTTCATGGGGGATAAGAGTTCCAGCATATATAATTGAGAGCATGGCCAGCTAGAGAGTTTTGAAGTTAATTTAGAAACAAAAGAATATGATGATGCACACAATGTAGTGTCAGCATTGTGCTAGGAAGAATTGTAGGAATTTAGATAATAGTCAATATGGTTTTTGACTTACTTCCTTTTGCTACTTAGTAACTATACATACACACATGCACACACGCACACACACACACACACACACACACACACACACACACACACACACATATATATATATATATATATATATATATATATATATATATATTTCTTTGGTATATATATACATTGTGACATTTCAATACATGTGTAGTGATCAAATCATGGTATTGACATATCTATCAAACATGATTGATTTTTGCTAAGAATATTAAATTCTCTCTACTATTTTAAAATATTTAATTAATTTAAACTGAATTAATAGATCATAGGTACCCTGTGTTTCATACAGGTAAAGATATACGTTTGAACCCTAGCATACAAAAATTTACTCAAAACCAAACCAAACAAACAAAAAGGATGAAAAAACATTCAATTGACTGCTTAATCATATTAAAACCATGTGCTATAGTGAACATATGAAATGATTGCTTATATATGAATATAGATGTGTTCATTTTTCTATTTATTTTATTTATTTTTATTAAGATGTAATGCATTAATATTTCTCCTTAAAAATATACAAGACTTGGTTTTATTGATACAAACCAAAATAAATTTTCAAAACATGCTAGACTGCAAATTTGTTAGGAATTATATGACTGATTTCTGAATGCATGACACTTACCAGCCTTAAATCCCATGGTGGTAAGACTTATGAATTGAATATGTAAAGCATGCAAGCTTTATTCCATGTTTACCATTCTATTAGGTAGTAATTATTAAACTCATTACATTAGCAGTTTTATTTTTCCTTAGGCATTCTTTTGGTAAATTCTGAAATTACAAAATAATAAAATAATTAAGTAATTTGAAATGCAACAAGAGTTTCTTTTCCTTTTAATTTTTGTTCTTGACATTCTAATTATGCCAAAATAAAATAATCTATTAATTTTGCACTAAATGTTATTAACAGTATGAGAGTCCTCAAAGAGCCTCCAAGATACCAGCAAGCACAGAAAATGCTAAGATATAAATTGCAGCTGACCTGAAAATTTGAACACAGAAGGTCTTCAGAATTTCTAATGTTATTTGGAGGTAAAACTTCTCCATGAAAATATTTGAAAGAAACGCAAGGACACAGCTTATTTCTTACTGTTTTTCTACCACCTTTTAACTATATTTGTTTCTGAGGACACAATCATGGAGGCCTTACTCATTGTAAAGTTCAAGTGATTTGTTAATGACTGCATGTGCTAATGTTACATAATTTCGATGTTATATCACAAAATGCATTTAGAATGTAAGTAAAGCAGAAATACAGTCAAGGTCTATTGAGGGCACAAATGTAAAGAGTATCTCCATCAGGCCTAGAGTGAATGTGTGAAGTGGAAAGAAATCCTTTACAAGCAGGCAAATTAATGCAAAGTGTTAGCTCTCAACATACTTTTGACCAGATCAGAGAGAAATCATTACAGCAATGATCATCCAAACAGTTTATTAATGTTGAATTATATTTGCATAAACATTTGCTTATGATAGAACAAAAAATTGCATGTTGGCAAAAATTACTTTTAATCATTTTAAGAATAAATATGAACTGATAGGACAAAGCATTGGCTGTGTTAATAAATTGCACCCTCTTCTAACACTACAGCAAAGAATTAGCATCTGAAATAATCTTTAATGTATCTAGCGCATTATTTAATAGTTCTAGAAATCACGCGACTTAAAAATGTGAGAATTATTTTAAGTCTTGAACACAGCTGAGATGTGAAAAGATTGCTGGTTTGGTCGTTGTGTCTCATGCTGCTTCTAAAGTAGAAGAAAACAAACAAAAACGTGGTGGGAAACATCGAGAATTTATAAATAAGTAATTTTTACATTTTGATATACAAAGAATTTGCTGTTCCTTTCCTCAGGAAATCTTCATCTTATGGCTCACAGTATTTTATACAGACTCAGGGTGCTGTGAGCAGATGAATTTATACTTATAAGGAAACATATGCTTTCCTACTGGTTTTACCATAACAATTAACCAATGTTCAAGCAGGAGAGCACCTATTCGCCATTGAAATAAAGAAATGATGTTCCATGTCTGAACATCTGTCATTTCACAACTCTGCAGACAGGAGTACACCAGGACAATTGTTGAAAACCGTGGTCATCCCCTTGCCCAGCAGACCCATGGCTTTAGAGAATCAACTTGTAGCCTTGAGAAACTCAGCATCATTGAAATCCAGTGATAGGCAAGGGGGCAGTTGTGATCCTGGGTGCTTCAATAAAGCTACACCTTAAGTGAGAGGTGAAGAATTTAAGCTGCTCAGAGTAATTTCACAAATGAATGGTGTGCAAGAAGTTTGCATTCAAATGAACCTCAGTTAACATGGGCTCATGAATGTGGTAGATGGTGTTTCCAACTCCCATAAAGGGACTTGCAAAGTGTAAAACTTCTCCAACACACTTCATACTTCTCCCTATATATTTATGTATATCCAATATATGAGTTTTAGCAGGAAAACATCTTGAAAGAATATTTGGAATGAAAAGTATATTCATAACATGAATTAAACAAGAGCTTGTTTGATCTTTCTTGGAGAGAAGTTCATTTACATTTTCAAATGTTATCGTTTATTTGAGTGCCAGAATTTGTGTTAGACGTTGTAGAAAAGATCATACTTGCTTGCCAGAGAGCATAGTTTGGCTATGAGTGAAGAAATGTATAAATCCTCTGTGGACACATTTCTAGTATTCTTTTAGTCGTTTAATTCCTTGTCAATTACAAGTGTTGAAACATTACCTTGATACACATATATGGTTTTTAATAAGCAAAGATCATTATTTAAAAGTGTTATATTATTTTCCATGAATATCCATGATGATATTTTGATATTATTATGCCCACCATATAGGTTTATCCTTCATAAATAAATACACAGGCACACTCTTGAAAACCTGGATACTATATCTAATGTATAATAAAAGATTTAAGAGACGTTTTATTAAGAGAACCTGAACAATAAATACTTGTTTTACGAGAGCATTCCTTTTTATTGTTTTAAATGAAAAGATAATTATTTCACTTTTGCGTAGTGAAATAATTACCTACACATGAAGGTGTTTTCTAAATGTGAATTAACTTTACATACCTTTTAAAAATTCAGCTCACATCAAAAAAGTTAAATAACATTCAGATTTCTGTGAGTTCTCTCCATGACTTTTACAAGCTTAAAGTTTGGTCCTGTGATTTAGAGTTAATAATTTAACATGTTAATAATATTTTATATGTGGATTGTTGAACATCAGCATGGAGATTATTTGAATGAATATTTAATTTTTATTCACCTTGCCAGAAGACAGAGCATTTGTTTAATTGCCTGATAAAGATGAAAGAAGATCAGTACAAGTGTTAATATAGGAAAAAGTTGTGAAATAAAATAGACATATGTATCGTACATATTGGGCAACAAATAAATATTTGTCATTTGTTATCTTATAATAAACTGCACAGTGCAAGTTCTTATTTTCTACTAGGAAAAATTAGGTCTATAGGAGATATGCATCCTTTCAAAATGTTCATTTTAATTTGACCCTGTTTTTTACGAATATCTAAAATAACTTTATGAATATTTTATTAGTCTAAGACTGTGCACTGAATGGATACCTGATAAATAATATTTTTGTGTGTCTTTCTTTTGCACTAACTGCCAAGAAAACACTCCAGAGAAGTTGCCATTAAGGCAGGAGAGAGCATCAACCCACAGATAGACAAGCAAGTCGTTGCTCTGAGCAAGGTTCTTTGAAACTTGCAAAAAAGAATATTTTAATACTAATATGGAAAGAAGGTGAAATTCAAGGGGCAACTAGAGTCTGAACTACACACACCACATTTATGTGTATGGGATGATATTTTTTCTCTTGTCGGAAACTTAGTGATTGAGGGGACAATGTATCATCCAGTTACATACACGCACACCAGGAGTTCATGTGGAACAGGAACTTAGGTCTTGTGTGTTCTGGAAGCACATGCAGGGCAATTAAAGCAATGTACTCTTACACATAAAAGTTACTTGACTGTCACTCAAGCTGCTCTACTTTAAATACTGAGCTCTGCACAACACAATATCACTATTTTATGTAGCTTATAATGAGCTAAATATGAGAGCAAACATGGGCACAACTACTCCATAGAGTTAGCAGATCAAGACAATATATTCCCCAGTGTATATTGTCATTTACCCTTTTCTCTGTGATTTTTTTTCATTCTTGCTGTTTAAAGTTTAAAAGTCCACATTGTGAGTAAAAGGCATAACCGTTGCCAAGTCCCTTATTTCCATCCCCAGTCTAATCCATCTTTTCATACCCCAATCTTGTCAAGAGTTCATTTCCAAAATCCATTCTTTTGTACAAAAAAACTTAGTTTACTCAGTAATAACTTTGAATATTTATTAGTAATGAAGCCTATCCTATAAATAGCTGTAATTAAAGGAATGGAAACTCATGCTTATTATTTAATTTATTTGCATGAGGTTGTGAACATACATGCATATGTGCAAATGCCTGTGGAGTACAGAAGAGAATGGTTCTTTAAAGTAGGAGCCATAGGAAGTGTGAGCTGCCTCCTGGAAATGGGTCGTGAAAAATTAACGTGGGTCTTGTTAAAGAGCAGCAAGCATTTTTAACCACTGTGCTATTTCTAAAACTAAAACTTACTTTAAAAGTTTCCTCTCTGGATGCTTGCAGCCAACCATTGGACTCAACACAGGTTCCCTAATGGAGGAGTCGGAGAAGGGATAGAAGGAGCTGAGGGGGTTTGCAGTCCCATGGGGGGAGCAACAGGGTCAACCAGTCAGACCCTCTGGAGCACCTGGGTACTGGACCATCAACCAAATAGTACCTATGGTTCCAGCCACATATGTTGCAGAGGATGGCCTTATTGAACACCAGTGGGAGGAACAGCCCTTTGGCCTGATTAGGGGGTTAGATACCCCAGTGTAGGAGAATGGCAGGACTGGAAGGCAGGATTGGGTAGATGTGTGGAGGAGCACTCTCACAGAGGCAGGGGGATAGGAGATGGGAGGTTTCCAGAGCGGAGACCTGGAAAGGGGATAACATTGGATATGTAAATAAAGAAAATATACAATAAAAAGTCTCCTTTCTCCAATCTCTGTGTGTCTCTCTGTGTGTATGTCTCTCTCTCTCTCTCTCTCTCTCTCTCTCTCTCTCTCTCTCTCTCTGTGTGTGTGTGTGTGTGTGTGTGTGTGTGTGTGTGTGAATGTGGAAAAAGAATCTGTCAAATTATTTGCCTGAAAATATGCTTGTAATATCTTGAATATGAACTGATTGGATAGAACTGGAAAATATCATCCTTAGAGAGGTAACCCAATCACAAAAGAACACACATGGTATGCAGTCACTGATAAGGGGATATTAACCCAGAATCTCAGAATACCCAAGACACAATTCGCATATCAATAGATTTCCAAGAAGATGGAAGGAGAGACCCCTGGTCCTGGAAAGACTAGATGTAGGGGAATACCAGGACAGAGAAGCGAGAGGGGGTTGAATGGGGAACAGGGGGAGGGAAGAGGGCTTATGGGACTTTTGGGGAGGGAGGAAACAGGAAAGGGGAAATCATTTGGAATGTAAATAAAAAATATAGAAAATAAAAAAAAAGGAACTGTTTTATCATGTTCAGTTAAGTTACAGATAAATTTAGTTTCAGTCACTTGTGAACACCAGGGAATTTGTCATCCTAACCTCTACAGTATCAGTCTTATGAGTGAACCCTGTATTTGATGAACAGAAAAACCTATAGCTGTAATAATGAGAGCAGAGTCATTATTTCATGTCATAATTCACTTGCTTGAGCTACATAGAGCTCCTTTCATGTTCATTTCTAAAAATTCACAATTATACATCTACTAAAAGTGAAATCTTTCGAATTGCATGCTTCCCCATGGGCAAAACACAAAGAACAATACCATATAAAATGTTTACAGCCAGATGGACTGGTAGAGGATTATCTTTTCCCAGTTCAATCTAAATCCCGAACTCCCTTGAAGCTTTCACAGCAATATGTCATGTGATGTTTCAGCTAGGCTTTGAGCTACTTCATGCCTGGAAACATGTCCAGTTAGGGTTTTTGTATCAGCCCTCCAGAGTAATTGTTATTTTTCTGAATCCCCAAAAGAATAAGAAATTGACATGTCAGTTGTCTTTGGTCTTTTTTTGTTTGTAAGTGAAAGACAATTGATGTGTCATGGTGAGAGGCCCTGTTAAAATTTATAGTAGGATCATTGGGTGCTTTTATTTTTTTTTTTTATTCTAAACAGAAATGTGAACCACTGGCAAGTGAGCCAAGAGTTTCCAAGTTGTATCCCAGAGCTGTCATTAATTTCCTTTGCTGTAACGAATATGTCATCTGAGTCTTGTCTTCTTCGCTCTTCTTATCAGAACTACCATGAGATGATAATACTCACTGACTTTCAAGGAGTGAAGTAGCATGAATTTTAATAGAAGATATATGTTTAAAATGTCTGGGAAAATTGCCTAACTTTTTAATGTATACAATGGAAATGTATTAGATGAACTCATCATTTTTTGATAGATGTTCTATACAGCTATCACAGAAGATAAGGTATTGTTATTCATGGGCTCAAAGGAAGAATAAACGTATTTTCTTTTAGAGTTTCTTAGCATTCTATACAAAGGCTTAGGAATGAAACTGGAGACTCATGTGTTTGTTGAATCAATCTGGATATGTGTGAAATTGACATTTCATAAAATAAATTGCTATTATTATTCTCATATGATTTCCTAAAATTAGATGCTTTGTGCATTTAATGAAGAGTGGAAGCTCCAGTGGTTAAATCTATTTAAATGCAAAGAAAATAAATAATTCTAACAAAGTTAACACAAGCACAAAAAAGACAACAGAATGCAATATTTGAAGATATTAATTGCATAAGGGGGTCTCAAAATTCATTAAGCAATACTATTGTAACTTGGTCAAGGGTGTATTGGACTTTTACATTATCCAATATCTTCAACAATAACTCCTCTTAAGGATCTTGAGAATTCAAACTATTCTTTGTGTGACATTCACTCCTTTATAGATTAAGCTAAAGTGAATACAAAAAAATACCAAATTTCAAGGAACTTTATGTTAGTGCTGATATACTATTGTATAAGATATTCATTGAGCTAAAAACATTGTGTGTGGCTAAATAATCATGCTGGTGACATTAGTCTGTATCTGATAAAGGAGTATTGTAATTTTCTTCATTCTGAATAATAATGAATTAAACAAACATGTCCACAATTTGAAATTTATTATTTGTAAAATTGTCTTTTATTTGCCAGAAATAATTATCATCTTCAAGGCTTACTGCTCAATAAGATCACATTTTCTAGTTCTTTCTGAATTCTGACTGGCTGTTTCAACTCAGCTGTTCTTTCTCAAACTCCTCTCCAAGGTGATTGTTTCGATCTGGGTTCCCTCAGCTTCTCACTGAATTGCTGTTTGGCTTCAAACTTACTCTGGCAATCATTCTAATCTTTTGGCTCCTTCTCATTCCCTCACTCATTTTGACTTTGCTTGCCACTTGTCTCTAGTAAAGTGATCCTGGTAAAAATGCCTTCTCTGACCTGCACTAAACTGCAGGAACTCACAAACAAACTCAACTCCACTACACTGACTGAAAGGAACTCACTCAACTATAATTTGCTCTGAACTGCACAGAACTGATTCAACTGACTTGCATTCATTGAATTGCCCAACACTTAGAGGTGATTATTTTGGATTAAAGGTATATACTAAAGGCATCTTTATATTCTAGCCAGAGGGATCATTCCAACCAGCTCACACAAACCTAGAAATACTTTGGATGTGGTTCCTTGTCAGAGCAGCCATGATACGGGATTAAAATTCCTCTACAGCTAATTATCTACATTAGTCTAATTTTGGAAGTCTTTTGCACATAAAGAAGCTATAAAATTACAGAACAAGTTGGACAAGTTTTAGAGACTTTTCTGATCTTTCTGTAACTATAGAAATCCATTGTTTTTTAGATAATATTTAATATATACATTAAATAAACAGTTCTTTCTATTTCTATTTCTAAATTATGAAGTGTTAATCACAAAAAAATAATTGAAAGCATGAAGCAGAGCTTAAACAGTATTTATAGGCATAGAAATTATTATTTTATGGCATTATTAAGTATCTATAATATTTTGTTGAGCAGATGAATTATTCATTTTGGATTATGTATATCAGTTAATATTGGAAGATTTAAACTACATATGAATACAATATGTGTTCCATAAACTAGACTGAAAGCTACATTGATAATTCAAAAGCCTAGAATATATTAAAAAATTCATTTTTAGGAATAATTTCAACCTCTACAAAATTAAATATACTACATGGAAGGCACTAGCTTTTTAAAGAACAGAGCAAACTATAAAGCAGAGAGAGTAAAATTTCTTTAATTCCTCATCTCTAACTTTGTAAGTAAGCCATGACCCAAACAACCCTAGGAACCACGCCTTTACCCACTTTTGCATAATATATTATTAATTTTTGTAGCATGTTTAATAAAAATTAATACGAACATTTCTGAAGAATTACAACCCTAAATACAACCACGTATCTCCATTCTGTCTCTCCCCTTAGATTAAGGACCCATAAGTTAATTCATCCAATTTAAAAACAATAAAAAGAATAACTGATTAGAATTAGAGAAGATTATGAGTTTACAGAATATTATTGTGTAATTAAAAAGTTACTGAATGAACTGCATATCTGAGGCTAAGTCATTTTCAGTTGTAAATTCAGAGTTGGCAAAGCATCTTTAGTGACGCCAGCTTGTAATTATTAGCCTTCCCTCTAGTCCCAGGTTAGTGGTTTTCTAAAGGTGACATAAACAAAGTCAAGTATCTGTTAAAATGCCATTTCATAAATAGTTTATTAGTACTAACTTTTAAGATTCTGAAAATTTTATTTGAAAAATATTTCTATGAAGCTTTGAAAACTTTAGACTTTATTAGTAGATTGGAGAGGGTAAATTGACACAATACTTCAGAAGAGAAATTAAGGGAACCCAAGAATGTTGGCAAGGTTCCTGTCCTGGGTCAAAAATAAGAATCTTTTCTGTAAAAAGAAATGGAGATCAAGCCAGATTTGTATTCAAAGGTTCTCATGAAAGAATTATTTAAATTGTCTAAATGGCCAGAAAAAAAATGAAAATGTTATTAAAATATATGTAGATTGTTATTAATTTGTCACCAGTATGTCTTAATGTTAATTTATCAATTGAGGAAATTTGGCATTGGCCTGGAGAGCCTGCCATGAATATATAAGAAAGGAAAAGAAACATATGAGTCTTTTATTTATTACAATGTCAGCAATTCCTAAGATTTTACAACAAAATTGAAATTTCCAGATTACAGAGTAGATTTTTTCCAAAGTAGGAAGAATTGGGTTTGTGTGGACGCATGCTACATGCATGCACACACTCGTATGTACATGTAAATGCACACCCATACACAAGCACGCACCCTCAGAATAATAGTTGAATATATTAAATTATGAGTTTTAAAAGTAATACTAGTAAATGTGAAATGTTAAGTAATAGTTTCTTGTAATATTTTATTTCGTATTTGCCAAAGACTATAATGATTGTATCCAGAATTTGTAACTTTAAAAAAAATTGATTGTTTTTGGAAGTAGTTCTTTTTAGATGAACTTTACTAATCAATTTCTATTCCCTGTGCCTTGGTTTCCACAAGAGAAGACAAAGCCATTGGTGATGAACTGCCTCCCAGGGATGTGTGTGAGCGTTAGTTAATGTTTGTAAAGCTTCCACTGAGAATTGGGGCTCAATAATGGAACAGAATCTCAGTGTTGCATGAGCATTTTTGTTTTGCTCAATGCTCTCCAAGAGGCTTCATGCCAACTGTTAAAGTTTCAGTTGCCAGGATGGGGGTTTCTCTTTTAATTTTGGAAAGAAAAGTGAGCATTCTTGAACATCTGGGGCTCACCTTGGCATAATTCCAACTGTGCTTCTTTGGAATCAGGCAACAAAGTGTGATGGACAGCAAACACTGAGGAATTCATATCCAATTTTAAGCCTGCTGTTTCAATTCATAATTTAGCTCACATATTAAACCTATTAGGAAAAGCAGAATATCAGTAACACACTTGAGATTTATTGAAGTTTTTATGTGAGAAGATTTTGCTTCAAATAAAATCTCATTAAAAACATGTTGTGGGGATTTGGCCAGCAGAATGGGATTCAGGTTTTGGACAGCTCCATCCAGTGTAGTTTTTTGTAAATGCCATATCCAAGAAATGCATAAACATCTAAAGTTGATTTTATAATACATTCATTCAAAAGTATATATTAGAAATACTTGTATGTGTGTGTGTACAATGTGTATATGAATGCATGCATGTATTCATTTGTGTGAATGTGTGTGCTTATGTCATAGTGTGTCATGTGAAGTTCACAGGAAAATCTCAAGTGTCCTCCACATTGTTCCATATAGGTTCTCTTGGTGTGTATTCCAGGGTGGTTCCTTGGCCTCTGAGCTTCTGGGAATGGTGCTGTCTCATTTCCAGCTAGAATGCATGGGTTTACTGATGTTCAGACTATGCATCTAGATTTTCTATGTGGGTTTTGGGGTCTCTTCCTTCAGATAATCATGGTGGCATTTCAAGAAATTTCACCCAGTGAACCATGCCCAGAGTAAAGTTCTTGTTTTGAGTCAAATTGTACTTGATAGACTGGAGAGTAAAGACAATTAAAGTCATGTTTTATACCACCTATGCACATCTATATGTCCCTGAAGGGCCTGTCATCCTGTGTGCTTGGCTGGCCCCTGTGTTGTCACCTTGTGTGTATGTTCTAGTCACTCAGAGCATGTTTTATGAAACACTCAAGTAAGTGCACCATATTCAGGCACAGTTGGCATTCTCATTTGTATTGATGTGTGTGTGTGTGTGTGTGTGTGTGTGTGTTTGTGTGTGTGTGTGATAATAACATTGTACCATTGTAAGCCAATCAGAATTAGCTCAATTTTATCAACTTCAAGTTAATAATGTTCTTTTAAAGATCGAAGTCTTCTAATCGTGGATTGAATGGTTCATTTGCAAGAGCACATTGATAAGAATGCTTGTAATATATTTTTCCAGTTTCAAAAAGTTAATTCTAATGAGAATTAGCTATGAAAGTAGAGAGAAAATAATACAAAATTCATTATGACTCATTAGTTCAGAAATCATTACAAGCATTTATGTTGCAAGTTGGTCTATAGCACATCTCCTAAGGTTTTCTTCAAAAAAAAAGTGGATTCATGAGGCTACTTGGCATGTGAAATGGGCAGATGAAAACACTGAATACTTTCTTTAAAAAAATTTAAAGATCCTATAGAGTGTCCCTGACATCAGTCCAATGTTTGGCTGTAAGTATCTGCTTCTGTCTCAGTCAGCTGCTGGCAGACCCTCTCAAAAGACAGCAATGATGGGGTCCTATCTGCAAGCACAACATGGCATCAGTAATAGAGTCAGGGGGATGCAGGGTGGTGAGGTTGAGATTGGTAGGCGGGTGAAGGGTAGAGGTAGCTAGCGGGTGGGGTAGCACTCTCTTAAAATCAAAGGGAAGGAGGGAGGGGGTGAAGAACTTTTTGAAGGGGAGACCGGGAAAAGGGGGCAATATTTGGAATGTAAATAAAACAATTTACAAAATCAATCTACCTCTGAAAACATAGAGATTATTTTATATTTTTATCTTGTTAATAATTCTGTACATGGGTACTGTTATTCCACCCTGTTTAACTCTGCCTCTTCTCCTCAAACTCCTACCATGACACCTATCACTCTTTCTCAAACTAATTACTTCTTTAATTTGAACTATTATTGTTACATACTGTATGTTGTACTATATGGTGAGTCAGAATGACTAAAAGGATGCTTTAAGTGAAGGAAAATGAAATCATAAATAAATATTTATAATTTTAATTATAAAAATAAATTATAAATAAACAAACTAAGAAAGGAGGAAGGAAGCAAGAAAGAGGGAAACAAAGGCACACAGTCTAGTAGGGAAGTTTCCAGCAAGTTTTGCAGAATGCTGTGTCTATTGGGAACTGTGCTAAGAAAATCTCTAATTTTCTATGTGGCTATGTATACGATTTGTCGCCTGTTAGGAGTTTTTGTTTCTGAGAACATCAGTTCTCAAGCTTCACTTCCTCCTTCTTCTACAGCACTTCTGTGTATTGTCTGACATGACATACTTCTACAAGTGTCTCAGACCCTGGGAAGCAACCTCCAACCCGTGTGACCTTCTCTGAGGAAACTGTGTAGATACAGCTGAGTTAGGAACACAATTAAAACAAGTAGAATATTTCATTAAGATAGAAAAATAGCTTCCCAACAGCACTAGATTTCTCCTGATGTGAATGCAAGGCAAAGAGAAGTATGTGAGCACATTTTGTTTACAAATAGATCACAGTGAAACTCGGAGATATGAGGATCAAACCCATGTGTTTGGCATGAGAGTGAGGTAGGTTAGGAGCACTGGGCACCACCGATATTTGATTCCTGGCTGTTTATTTAGGCTTTTCAAATTGAGACGTCATTTTTTTATATTTGCAATTAATATAATCTTTTACTAATTATTAGAGAATTCATGCAATATATCTTGACCATTTTTTTCTCATTCTTGCATTCTAACTACTCCTAGAATAACTCAGTCTCTCTCTGTGTTGTCTCGCAGCTGATATTCTGGTCCTCTGCCTCTTAGATAGATAGATCGATAGATACATAGATAGATAGATTGATAGATAGATAGATAGATAGATGATAGATAGATAGATAGATAGATAGATAGATAGATAGATAGATAGACAATTGTTATTACCTCTGATTGATGTTCCCTGAGCCTTAAATGTAGGGATTTTGTTCTACAGTTGCAGATGAAATCTCTATGATCAATAGCCACTGGAAGCTTTCTATAAAATGCTCAATCTGATGTCAAAAGAGGATTCTTCAATGAGAAGTGAGAGATGCACTTATTTGTGGGTATAAGGATAAATGTTTAGATGCAGTTAGTGATTATACTGGTTTAGGAAAATGTTAATAGTGGGTTCTTCTCTAGTTGGTTTCCATAGTTTCGCTAGTCATGGGTACTTAGTTAAATTTACAGTGCTAGGCTTGAATTCCCTCGTACTGAGTGAACCCTAAATCCTGATAGGTGACTGCCAGTTACACACAGGTTATAAGTGCTACTTTTAAGGATATTGTGCCATGGTGGCTTTTGTTGTGCTTTGTAGGCATTATAGCTGTATAAGATTATTGATTGCTTTTCTCCCTTGGCGGCTTGAATGGCTCCTGCTGAAATCTTGAGAGTAAGCCTTCACTGAGGAGGCTTCCAGGTCTGATTCTGATTGATTTCTTCACATCTTGTGTCTGAAGTAAATGTTGACTGCAGCAATGGTCTCTTACCTTCTTCTTCAGGCACCAAAAGTAAAAATAGTTCTACACTCCAATAAATTTTATTTTATGTATTAATATTGAGATGAGATATCTCTTGATCAATTGAGATTAACTTACACTAGGATCATGCAGGACCAAAAGCAAAGTGAGTACAGACCCAGGAAGACAGAAGCAAAGATTAAGACAGAATGAGACATGATGGAAAAGATGTGAAAAGAAAAAGATGACATAAATCTGCTTTGTTCTTTTCCATTTTGGTTTTTTGTGTAATATGTTTTTGTGAAAGATATTTGTGAAAATGGCACACAATGTGTTGCGTAAAAACAAGAAGGGGCCAGAAGTTGAGCAAGAAGGAGGAGATGCACTACTAGCCACATTAAAAGCCAAGCATGACTGACTGTGCCAGCCATGCTGTAACCTGGGAGAGAAGTCAGAGGGTGTAAAGGGAATAAAGCATGGACAGATAGAGAAGGACATTCAGCTTCCCCTAGACTGTGATCCTACAGTCATGAGCCCTCACATGCACATACATACACAGGAGTACCACATTCAATACTCACACATAGTTAATAGGAAGTTTTAAAACTATTGATTTTAGAAGTATGCGGAGAACACATTTGTTTATGGGGTTAGTTATAGAGTTAAAAATTTAATAAACAAAGAACTGTGACTCACAATACTTGTGCATAATAATGAAGTGTATTTACTAAAATCGTATCCTTCCCAGTCTCAGAATATTTGAATAATGTTTCCACCTGTTCTTGAGTGTGAACAACCTCAGTAGAATAAAAAGAACAGCACTCGTCGAATGGGCACAGTCGAAGCAGAATTTTGATATTTCCCCATGTCTGCCAGGAAATTCTGACTGCATTCGCATTAGAAACATGACTGCATTGATTCACATACATCATGTTATTGGCAAACAAAGGTACCTGTGGGATGATCACACTTTGATAGCAACAGTCATTCATGAATATGTGAGGACTGCTGAGAATTTGAAGGTTACAAACAAGCAGATATGAACATGCTTTCAGAGTTTTCTGATTCTTATTGTAATTATCTACAGAGTTAATCTTTAAAGAATATAAGACTCTTAATGAATTTCAAAACTCACATTAAATATTATTTTATTCTTCCTTGTGAGAAAGATTCAAATATGCTCACAAATTATCACAATTATCACAATTTGTTACCATTGATAACTTCTAAGATAACCACATAAAGACAATTATTTGTGTAGTATATTTGAGCTCCCTAACACTTTATGATGCAGAGGTGTATATATAGAAGCACACCAATGTCAATATTCTTTCCCATACTGAGACTATAGTGTGCTTGCTAAAACACATTAATTTCAACTAAAAGAACAAAATTCACTGTTTTGCTTTTTTAAAAAAATTCATTTATTTATTCCCTTTATTCAGCCCCTCTCATCCATGTAACCCTCATGCAGATACACTCCCTATTCCCTCCTTTCCTTCTCTTCTGAGAATGGGGAGCCCCTCTTGTGCATCACATCCACTCCTTACCCCCTGACACATTAAGTCACTGCAGAACTAGGCATATCTTCTCCCACTGAGGCCAGACAAATAAGACCAGTTATGGGAACTGCACAGTCAGGCATCAGATTCAGGGATAGCCCCTACTCCAGTTGTCTGGGGACCCACATGAAGACTG
The DNA here is from genome assembly GCA_036184795.1 of Tokudaia tokunoshimensis. Lineage (NCBI taxonomy): Eukaryota > Metazoa > Chordata > Mammalia > Rodentia > Muridae > Tokudaia > Tokudaia tokunoshimensis. The sequence goes on along the minus strand of BTHU01000003.1, from coordinate 9,900,765 downwards.
AGCCGCCCATCTGCTACATATGTGCAAGGGGCCTAGGTCCAGCTCATGCTCACTCTTTGGTTGGTGGTTCAGTCTCTGGGAGACCCCAGGGTCCAGGTTAGTTAACTTTGATATTCTTTCTGTGGAGCCTATATTCTCTTGTTCTCTCAATTCTTCCTCCAAGATCAGAGGTGGACTGAGGGAGGGACTTGGGTGGGAGCAAGGGTCTATAGGGGAGCAGGGCAGGGGCTAGGAGGTTCAGGTGAGAGAGAAAGGAAATCAGTGGTAGGCAGTGGTGGAGGATGGATGGAGGGAATAGTGGTGGCATCTCTAGGACTCCAGGACTTGCCAGAAACCTGGGACAGGAGAGGGACAAGGTTTATATCAGGGAGACTCTCTGAGACTCCTAACAGTGGGGGATATGGATCTTTCAGTGGCCACTTCCCATAGCCAGGCAAGACTCCCAGTGGAGGGATACAGGACAACAATCCACTCACAAAAGTTTCAAACTAAAATGTGTCCTGCCTACAAGATGTGCCAGGCAGGATAAAGATAGAAAAGAGACTGAGGGAATGGTCAGTCAATGACTGTCCCAAATCAAGGCCCATTTCATGGGCAAGATTCAATCCTTGGCACTATTAGTAATACTCTCTTATGCTTGTAGACAGGAGCCAAACATAACTGTCCTCTGAAAGGCTCCACACAGCAGCCAAAGGAAACAGTTGCAGAGACCTACAGCCAAAGATTAAATAGATTAGATGGAGCTGTGGGGAGTCTTCTGGAAGGATTGAGCAATACATATATATATATACTCATACATATAGTCACACATATATATACATATATGTGTGTGTGTGTGTAAATTGTATATATAATATATTATATTCAATACCTTAACCCTGCACCCCATCAAAAGCCTCACTCCCAATTTTATATGTGAGATCACCAAAACAAAATCCTTATAATTAGCTTTAATCCTGACATTAAGCTAGTACTAAAACCTTCCTATGTATTTAATCATTTATTTATTTACTTAGTATCACTTATTTTATATGAATGAAGTTCTGGGAAGATATTTAATTTCATAATCATTTGCCCTTTGAATTAGAAAGTGGTTACGTATATAAGATTCAATATGCATGAAGATATAAGAATATAGTTTTAACCGTATCAGATTGGCTGAACTGAAATGCAACATTGCCCAACCTGTACAACCTTTGGCTAATGAGACCCTTTGCACTTAAGGTGCTTCATCTGTGAAACAGGAAGAGTTCATCTCTTGATAACAGTGATGCTGTTAGTTTTGTATTAACAATTAGGAGTAAGCAAAGACAGGGTGCTAGCAAGAGTTCTTCAGTGTGCCCACACATTGGCTGTCCTGCCTTAGAGACTGTTATAATGGATGCTACTGGCTCTACATTAACACAATGGACAATGCGGCTAAAAATCAGAGTTTTGAGCTTCACATACTTTCTAACACTGTGGGGAAAATGTCTGCTTGTAGAAACAATGAATTTGGAGTACTATACGACATAAACAAAAAGTAATTTAACTGTACACCTAGTAAGTGACAACATATGGATATCAATCTAGGGCAGAAAGAAACAAAATAAACAATCACAGACTACCAATCATCTGCTGTGCTCAGTAAACAAACGCAATTCATTAGTTCAGAACTACTTCACTAGTTCACAAGGCTTTGAACTGAGATTCTCATTACATAGTGATTTTGCTTCCATTGAAAGGACATTCCGCTGCAATCATTGTTGGACATAACCCTGTGGCCAGTGTTCTGCCTGGACTCCACCCCTACAGTCACCTGGCTACAGCCAGGTTTTCCCTGCCCCACAGTTACCTGACAACAGTCAGGTAACCCAGCCCACTATAAAAGGGGCTTCCAGGCCCCTCCTAACTCTCTTGCCTTTTCTCACTTTTCTCTCTTTTCTCTCTTGCCTCCCCTGTTTCCCTGTCTCCCCATTCGTCTCCCCTCTTTCCACGTGGTCATGGCCAGCTCTCACCCCTCTATCTTTTCTTTCTCTCTTCTCTATCTCTTTTCTTTTCCTATTTCTCTATAATAAAGCTTTGAAACCATGAGCTGCCTCTTCTTATCAAAACCCACTGTGTAGGAGACAACGGAACAGGCCTCAGTGTCTCCAGCTGCCGGAAAGGACCAAAGACACTTCCCAGCCAGGCTCCCTCTACGGGTATGCCCCACTTGTTTTCCCTACAAAGCATGATATCACCTGTATGATCATTGGGTACTGGTGGTGTTTAGTGTATGAAGTCATATAGGCAGCTAACCATCTCTGTGCCAGACAATCACTCACAACACGGAGCTGTCTGACCCATGTCAGAGGTATAATGCAATAGAAAAATTATGCTAGACAGTGGAGCCTGACCCTGGAGTGCTGACTTGGGTTATAATTGACTTTCCAATAGCCTCACTACTCAATTATACTACGCTGTGAATGATAGTCCTATGTAAGGGATGAAATGGTTTCCCAAGGTAGTAATGGTTTTAAGCATTTGATAACTGATACAAAGGAAATTTAGCTTTTTGGAGTTACTTTCTCAAATCAGGAAAATCCCCTAAACCTCTATTAGCATCTTTTTTCTCTTTCCTTAAAACCAGCTTCATCATCTTTATAGTTAAGTATTCTGTCGCAGGTACCAATCGACATCCCCAGCAGATCTTCCCAAGCAGCTTCTTCAACACTCTTCCATTTATGACAATCCTTTCCCTCTGACTCTTAGGGGCTTCTTCTTCCCCTGAGTCTTCAGGGCTCCCCTCTCCCACAGCAGATGTTCTTGTGCTCTGAGGCATTCCCTTTACTTGATTCATCTTAGTCTTCGAAACACAAGTCTGTTTCATGCACAGTTGTTTGTCTTTCTTAGTAATGGCAGACACAAAGAGGCCATGGAGAAAAGGGACTAGCTATGGGGGATCAGAAGGCGTGTCACTTTGAAGGCTGGGGCTTTTTAGTTAAAATGTTTCCCTAACAACACAGGCTAGCTGACTAAAGGAAGGCACGAGCATTTAGAGAGCAGGAACAACAAAACCACAGCCTTTGCTGTTTTCCAGGAGAAAAATCAAAGTATAGCTGAGGGTCTTCTGCTTCCTGCTGATTTTGTTTTTCTAAAAACCCTGTATTGATTTCTTCCACCTCACAGATTCATAAACGTTATTAAAAATGAATGGCAGCCCTGATTTAAATTAAATGTCAGATGGTTGATAGGTTTCATAATATGTTTTTTTAAAAAATTTAATGACATTCTTGCCTGATTTGGTATTAGAAGCATGCAGGACATGAATGCCAAATCAAAGTCGACATTCAGCAGGAGAGTGCATGAGAAATGGTGCTCATGCTCTTTAAAAATAAGTAAAGGAATGGGATATCATATTTGTTACAGCTCTTTCCAACAGAACACGGGCTAAACCAGGCCAAACAGATTCCATACACTTGGCCTTGTCATTCATTTTCTTACCTTACTTACTTAAAAAAATCTTTAGTGTATTTACATACGTGTGTGTGTGTGTGTGTGTATGTGTGTGTGTGTGTGTGTGTGTGTGTCCTGTTTTGTGCAATTGTAAAGATCAGGAAACAATTTGTGGGGAGTTAGTTCACTGTGAACATCCACAGGATCAAACTTGGGCTGCTAGACTTGGTGACAAGCACCTCTCACAATGAAGCCATATCGCCTACCTTTTCATCTCTTTTTCATCAGGAGAAATATCTGACTGATATCCAGTCCCATGCCAACTGAGGAGATTCTTATATCAGACTATAAAAATTAAGATGAAGGGCTACACTTTATTAATGTCTATTATAATCCCTTCAGGATTAACGTCAACCTTTCAAAATACCACATTCGTTGGGAAGAGGAAATAAAAAAGTTATTTTATTTGCCCAAAATGGCTTGTCACCTCCTTTAAAGATCTGGAAGAGTAAAACAGAATTTTTGTGTGCTTAAAGGCACACAGTTTACTTCCAGACCCTTTCCTTTACCCAGATGAGTGCTCACTGGATGTAATAACTTCAACGTCATACATTTCTAAGTGGATTGCACTCACACACTTCATGCCTCTAAGTATCACCCCTGCACCTAGTCACTCCATGTGGAAAGCCCTCAATTGACCAAAAGGAAGAAGCAACTTTGAATCTGGGTCTTGACTAGTTTACCTCCGGCAGACAATTTGTGTTATTTTCTCTCTTTGTGGAGTTCACCCCATGCTGCTCCTTGTGAGCCTAAGTACCACTTTCATTTCTCTGACAGGGCTTAGGAGGATGCTGGCCACTCCGCCATCTGCACTCCGCCATCTCCGCTTAACTGTGCCATTCGCCCCCCTGTGAATTATCTCTGTTGAATTTTCTTTTTCTTTTATCTCTTTTCTTTCTCATTTTTCATTTTTTTTCAGCCCCTGCTGACAAGACCTGAAAAGGCAACATACATCCTTAATAGACAGAGCGTCCTGTTCCCAGCAGGGTGACACAGACATTCGCTGCTCGTGCATGCTCATGCTCCTTAGGAGGGGGAAAAAAAACAAACCAAAAAACAAAAACTGTCTTTTCATCACAAGCCAACTGAAAAATGTTTCTGCCTTTCAGGGGTCCCATCTATTTATTCATCCATGCCAATTATTATTATTTTCTACAAAATGAGAGAGAAAGGGTACAGTGTTATTGCCACAATTATTGTCTTAAAATCTATATGATTTGCAGTTGTGGTGCAAAAAATGCAAAAAAAAAAAAGAATTCATTTTCCCCATCAGATGAAGAATTAAAAGGAAACAGCTATGTGTTTTGGCAAACACAAGAGACTTGTAGCACAGATCTTGGAAGACCTCTGATTGTAAGGGCATTTGGCCTTTTCTTGGACTTTGGGTGTCGCAGTTGATTATTTCCCTTCTTCTCTTCTTCAATTGGTCCAAATGTGACAATGTGTTTGGTCTTTGCTGCTGTCTAGATGCAGAGAAATATCTGATTTGTTTATTGCTTAGATAAATACAGGCAAGCCAACATTGCCCTTTATGGAGAAACAGATATGAAAAACTAGCCCTGGGTGAGGAAAAGCTGTCTGTGTTTCAAAGAAATAGACACTTAATGGAGAGATGGAAAGAGGAAAAAAAGCCACAAAGCCCCTCAAACTCTCTCTCTTTCTCTTCCTCCTACAAGCCACAACTTCATTATACATTCTTTTATTTTGCCCCTCTCTAGATGGAAATAATTTCACTCTAGGGTGTGTCACTAAAAGTATAAAAAGGACAGTCAAGAGAGCTTACCTGCTGCCAAGCTATATGACCTGACTTGGAGCACTGGAATGAACATGAACCAAAAGAGGAACTTCTCCCTCATGTTGCCCTCTGGGCTCCACAAGTGCCCACATACATATATACACATAAAATAAATAAGTATCACTTGTGATTAAATCAAAATGTCCTTAGTTACTCTTCTATTTTTTCTTTTCTTTTTTAATAATTCATTTTCCCAAGAGATCTTTAAAATACTATTGTTGGAAAACTCTGCTAGTAAGTAGCAGTCCACTATGTTCAGATAGCTTTCTATTCTTGATGCAAAATGGAGGACTCTTTCTCAGTAGGGCTTCCCCTTCTTCACTGAAGTTTTCTGGAGACAGTGTCTAAACACTAAACACTGGAAGATGATCCTTCACAGAGCTTCCTGCAAGTGCTGCATCATTTAGTACATTAGTCCTGCTCAGGCCTTTCGAACTGTATGATAATTAGGTACCGTGTTATGACTAATCAGCCCTTCCCACCAAACGATAAATATTGTGTTATGACCAACCGGCCCTTTCCACCCACACGCTTACTTACCTTAGCCCTAGAACAAAGAGCTGTCTCACTAAAGCTGCCTCTGGAAGTCTTTTACCACATTCTGAATCCTGCTTGCTACTTCTGGTCCCTCCACCTTTGTGGTTGGGTGGCTAGTGAACCCGAGGAAAGGTAGACCCAGAGAGTACTATTATCTACCGTGTAAAAAGGAATAATCTGACAGGTTCCACTAGAGTGAGAAGCCTTACTGCTTTCCAGCTTGATATAAAACAAGCCTGATTTGCTGATTAGAATCAACAGATGTAAACGAGTTTTTTGTTTGTCTCTTTGTTTTTGCCATTTCTCGTTCAATATGAGCAGATGCAAATTCTTTGATGTGCCATGGGTGAAGATTGTGTTTATGTGTGTGCCTTTGTGTGTGTGTGCATGTATGACTACTTGATGCAGGAGGGAGAGGGGAATGTATGTGTGTGTGTGTGTGTGTGTGTGTGTGTGTATGTATGTATGTGTGTGTGTGTGTGTGAGAGAGAGAGAAAGAGAGAGAGAGAGAGAGAGAGAGAGAGAGAGAGAGAGAGAGTTTGTGTTTACAGAAAGTTCACAACTCTTCCAAACAAATGAACAAAGAACTAACTTGTTCTGATTGAGTCTCATTTTGTCATCCATATAAATCTTTACAGTGAAATTGATTGAGTTCTAATTCACATTCATCAAGAAATTATTGTTCTTGGAAACAAAACCATTAGATATGTGTTCAATACCTTTGAACAAATAGTCTTACAATGTTATAGTCACAAAAATGTGAGAGTGATTAAAAGTACAATGAGGTATTTTCACAAACGGTTCATGCAAAACTCTGAAAAGAAAGTTGTAATGTCACTTAACACTGACTTCCAATCTTGACCAAACTGTCACATTTTTAGCTTTTAATTTGACCTCATTTAGGGAAAAAAAATATATGGACAATTTTCTGTTTGCTCTACCAGATTGATCTCAGCAGGATAACTTCCCCCTGTGCTTCACAAACTCTTATGGGTTGTTCAAGTAAGTGCCATATGCACCTGCCATCCTTAATATTCTCACAAGTGGCTCAAAGGTGACAAATACAACCATTCCTAAAATGCTTAGATTCTGAAGTTACTAGAAACAGTCTTAGACTGAAATTTACATACTGCTAGGTTTCCTTTTTCACTGACTTGAATGTTTGTCCTTTAGTTTGTCTTTATCTTCCTTGAAACCATTTGATTTTCATTTTTTAGCATGAATTCAAATTCCATGCTACAAAATACCTGATGAATATTAGGTAATGTTCTCAGTTCTGCCATTTCCTCCAGTTCAGTGTTTATTCCTGTCTTGACTCAATTATTTCAGTCACTACATTTTTGCCCACAAAGCATGATAATTTTTTTGCTATTCTTTTTGTTTGTTTGTTTTATAAGTATAAAATATAAACTTGGACTTTATTCTTCTCATGCTTAAAACATCCCATGGCAAGTTTGGAAAATATACTACATTTCTTTTATTCATGACTTATACACTAGTTTCATACTCTGAATGGTATTGAATGCTGTATGGCCCATCACTGTGTAATACATGTTGATGTATTTAAAAATCACTGAATTCTATTGATTGATTCTCACCTACTATGTCTATGTATTGTCATTTCACGTATATGCCCAAAATATTCTGTGAAGGTCTTATTTATCTTACTGTGTGTGTCAATATTTTCTTTGATTTATCTTCATGGTCACTAATCCTCTATTAATTTTTGTCTATTGTTTTAGTTGACCTCTTCATTTTTGAATAGACTTTCTTGAATTTAAGATGGTTTCACTTACTATTTTCAAATGTTATGATGCAAAAAATTAATGTAGATTATATCTAAAGTGGTGTTGAATATTGAATTTTGTGCCTAGGATAACTATGTTGCAAAAAATATTTCCATGTTGCTAGTCTGGGGCAGTGAGCTACAGAAGTCACATTCACGCACATAATCACTAAGATAAGGAACTGATGGTCTACAGAGGATGAGTTTGTCAGTATTCTTCAGATAAGGTGTTTTATTGGTTACAAAGTCTATTCAACACTTTATTTTACGCTGTGTTTGACTATTTTATTTAATGGCAGGGAACTGGTCTTGAGAATGTTTAAAATCAATGTTGTTAAATAATAAAATTGAGTAGATTAAACACATTTCAGCTGAAAATAGGTGTGTTGTAGAGCTCCATTTTAAGTTCAAGGGGATTCGTTGTATCTGGTATGGTACATATGATTGTTTTGACTGTAATGATACTCTATGGTTCATTGTCTCTACTACTTTGAGAAGTTGTAAAAATTTGGAACTTCAATTAGTGAAAATATTGATTTTGTGTAGAAAATATAATAGAGCATGTATATGAGAGGAATGGGACTGAGACAGGACTATTGAAAATTTGATTTGAATTGATGAAGAACTTAAACAGTATCCCCAGTTTGTAAAATGAATTGCCTGTTTAGAAACCTCACTCCTTTCTCAAAGATGGCTAACTGATTTGAGAAGAAACAGTATTATATGGGTGTTAATCTACTATGGTTCAACATATCAGTTATTATTGGTCTTTGCAAATACCATCACTGCAGCATCAAAACTGGAATTTAAGACTAGTCAAGCCACAATAGCCAAGTCTAGTTGAGATATAAAGCTGAACAGAACATTAAGCAAACAAAGCTATGAGCATACTAATTCATTCGAGAAAAAAAATCTCTAGTAAAAGTGCCATTAAATATGTAATAATTATGATAATTAGAATCATAGGAAAATAAAGTTAAATTAATATATATAAATGTCAGATATTAACACCAAAAAGTTTGGAAAATATACATATGCAGCAAAAGAATAGAGCTTAATTGGCAATTCTTCCAGTGTGGAATTCAGCATTCAGTATCACAGCTATAAAACAATACAAAATCTACTTAAATGTACATGAGAACATTTAAAGTTCAAAAGAAGAATGACACCAGAACAACTGAAAAAATGAAAAGAGAAATGAAAAGAAATGAAAGAGGTAAGAGAAAAGTGCAGGAAGAATGGTCCACACAACAAAAGAAAGACTTTGTGAAGGAAGGAATTGTGATAGATGAAAAGAAATAAAAAATGTCAGAGTGCAGAAGGTAGACACTGATACAGGTATACTCTTTTCAGTTAAATATATTTTTAAAATATTTGACCATAAAGGTCATAGAAGGCTTTTGATCTCCCTGAATCTGAAGTTATAGTTGGTTGTGAGATAAAATGTTAGCGGTGAGAACAGAGCCTGGGTCCTTCCCAAGAGTGGCAAGTACTTTTAACCACTGAGATTCTCTCCAGCCCTAATAGGAACATACTTTTGACCAAAACTATCATTAAAAATAAAACATAACACTTTCTTATTATAGGGAATCATTGGGAAGATATAATTAATGAAATTAACTTCCAAGTTTTAGAGGTATAGAACTTACTAAAGAAGTAGACTCAGGAGAATTGTGATGCCATTAACTTTAAGAGCTAATTGATTACAATACATTAAAGATTTATTTACCATATACAAAGTTCACACAAAATGTTATATCTATTTCAAAATGACTTTGTGTAGCATCAATAATATATGTATAGAAATTATGGCTGAAATGAAGCTGGTGATGATTAATTGTCAGTGTCCTCTAGACTGGAGTTTGGATCAGGAAAGAGACACATCTTAGGTATACCAATGAATGCATTTCCAGAAGGATAAACTTGGGATAAAGACCTACCATGATTGTGAATAGCTCCATTCCTTGGACTTGGATCAGAGAATGAATAAAAAGAAGAAAATGAGAAACATATTGAATGCCATTATTGGTCTATGTTTATTATGGGGGATACAATGTGGCCAGCTGTTTCGTGCTTGCTCCTCCATGATGTAATATATTCTCAAACTGTACTTCAAAATAAACCCATTTTCAGAAAGCGGCATTGTATCTTTTCCACTAATGCTATAATAATCTTACATATTTATTTATACATGGAAGCTGAGTGAAGTCCTTAAAATCATATAATCTAAATGACTCATTTATAAAATATAGTTGTTTTTCTCACAATAGAAGGTAATTGTCCTAAGACAATTTTTCATTGAGATCAGATGAAAAATATCTAAACTCTGAAAATCCACACAACTGCTTTCACTTCCCATCTCAGAGATTTTATTGTAAATTTTTAATGGAAAGCTGTAGTCTCAGTCCCTCAGAGTTCCAACCAGTTAGGATAGATCACACATCCTAATATATCAATTAAAACTAATGATCAAAGTTGAGAAAGTAGATTTAGTCAACGCAATCAAACTGAGATATAAATGATGGAATTCCATGATCTCTGATTCTGTCTTTGGGACTCTTACATGAGCTTAATTTAAAGAATCATGAGAGGGGACAAAGGTGTTTATAATTAAACAATTTTGATCAAGGTATAATGGTGATCATTATTTCAACTCTAATTATATAACTTGGAATAAATAATCCTTATTGCTTGAGGTATGACTTTTCTATAAGGTGATTTCCTTAGCATAGGCACACCTTTTCCATCACAGATCTTTGCCCTCATCACAGTGGCCTGATTTGTTTGTACTGGTTTATTAGGACTCCATGGTTAAAGAAGACTGTTGTACTTTGTATTCAAGTTACCTGCTGAAGTCTAGTAAAATGGATGGAGACATTCAGATATTTTTGTAAGGTCTGGATATGACATTGTAAAACACTAGAGTAAGATTTCCAAATGTGGGAGGAACAACATGAAGGCAGAAATACTGTTTTTATCTGGCATTTTGTCACCAGTGGACACAAGTGCAGAATCAAAGCTTTTGAGCAGTGCCGGTGTTCAAGTACATATTATGGAAACCGACTCAGTTTTTCTCTGAAATTCTGGCTTTGCCTTTCACCATGTAAATGTCTGTCTGTTTAAATCATGCAGACTATCCTAAGTTGATAGTTGAGTTCTCAGTGATCTTCCCAGGTTGTGACTGGGAAGAATTAAATTGCAATATATTCTAATACCGTTGTCAGTTTCCACATCAAATATTAAGAAACATGTTAATGTGCCTTCCCATAACATAAATATGGAGTAAGTAAACAAATGCAGCAGTCTACTTCTCAGGTTATAGCTTGTGAGATAAACTATCTCTTGTCTTATTATTTTTCTTTTTTCCTTCTTCTACTATGTGGGTCTACCAAATCAAACTCAGGTCCTCCTGCTTGGTAGAAAGTTCCCTTGCCAACATAAACTTGTCTCATGCTTTCTTCTCTCAGTCTTAAAATATTTTGATTTATGTTATCAGCAATAGCTGTAGAATTTATGGGTTTCCCATGAACTTGGCAACAGCACTATCATTGGTTTAGGTGCTCTCAACTCTGAATTTTCTTCACATTTTGGCATCAAAGTCAATTAGAGTGTTGTTTTGGTCTTCAGTGTTTTCTGTGTAAGATTTCCCAAAGTCACAGTAATTAAACAGAATGCTGGCTGACTAATCATCTCTCCAGACTCTCAGTTTTTCCTCTTTGGCAATATATTATGTCTTTACTAATACCTAACTAATGTAGAAGTAGAAAAAGAAATTCCAAGTTAAATATAGAGCTATTTCAGTAATTCGAATTACAGCTACATAAAGCTTAGAGAAAATCAAAATGCATTTTTGGGGGAGTGAGACGAGAGACAGAGACAAAGAGGAGAGAGAGAGAGAGAGAGAGAGAGAGAGAGAGAGAGAGAGAGAGAGAGAGAGAGAGAGAGAGAATATATAGCAGGGCAAACAGTACAGTAACTTACCTCATATATAAGCCAGATATTTGAAATACCTTCTTTCCTTAGAAATGGAGATGTGGTATATTTACACAATGGAATACTACTCTGCAATTAAAAACAATGAATTCACAAAATTCTTAAGCAAATGGTCAGAACTGGAAAACATCATCCTTAGTGAGGTAACCCAATCACAAAAGAACACACATGGTATGCAGTCACAGATAAGGGGATATTAACCCAGAAATTTGGAATACCCAATATACAATTCACATATCAATAGATTTCCAAGAAGATGGAAGGAGAGACCCCTGGTCCTGGAAAGACTGGATGTAGGGGAATGCCAGGACAGAGAAACGAGAGGGGATTGAATGGGGAAAAGAGGGAGGGAAGGGGGCTTATGGGACTTTCGGGGAGGGAGGAAACGGGAAAGGGGAAATGATTTGGAATGTAAATAAAAAAAAACTTAGAAAATAAAATTTTAAAAAAAATTGCTTTTACTATGTTTAGATATGGGCCTTGAATTCCTGATCTTTCCAAGACCATTAGCATGAAAGGATGCTGAATTTTGTCATATGATTTCTCAGCATCTAATGAGATGACCATGTGTTTTTTTTCTTTGAGATTGTTTATATAGTGGATTACATTGATGGATTTCCTTATATTGAACCATCCCTGCATCCCTGGAATGAAGCCTACTTGACCATAGTGAATGATTGTTTTGATGTGTTCTTGGATTCGGTTGGCAAGAATTTTACTGAGTATTTTTGCACCGATATTCATAAGAGAGTTTGGCCTGAGATTCTCTTTCTTTGTCAGATCTTTGGTATTAGTGTAATTGTGGCTTCATAGAATGAGTTGGGTAGTGTTCCTTCTGTTTCTATTTTGTGGAACAGTTTGAAGAGTATTGGTGTTAGGTCTTCTTTGAAGGTCTGATAGAAACTTGAAGCAATCCCACTAAAATCAGGGACTAGACAAGGCTGCCCTCTCTCTCCATATCTTTTCAATATAGTACTTGAAGTTCTAGCTAGAACAATTAGACAACAAAAAGAGGTCAAAGGGATACAAATTGGAAAGGAAGAAGTCAAACTATCACTATTTGCAGACGATATGATAGTATACTTAAGCGACCCAAAGAACTCCACCAGAGAACTCCTACAGCTGATAAACGACTTCAGCAAAGTGGCCGGATATAAAATCAACTCAAGCAAGTCAGTAGCCTTCCTATACTCAAAGGATAGGCAGGCTGAGAAAGAAGTAAGAGAAATGATACCCTTCACAATAGCCACAAACCATATAAAGTATCTTGGCGTGACTCTAACCAAAGAAGTGAAAGATCTGTATGACAAGAAACTTCAAGTCCCTGAAGAAAGAAATTGAAGAAGACCTCAGAAGATGGAAAAATCTGCCATGCTCATGGATTAGCAGGATTAATATAGTAAAAATGACCATCTTACCAAAAGTAATATACAGATTCAATGCAATCCCCATCAAAATCCCAACTCAATTCTTCATAGAGTTAGAAAGAGCAATTCAAAAATTCATCTGGAATAACAGAAAACCCAGATTAGCTAAAACTATTCTCAGGAGTAAAAGAACCTCTGGGGGAATCAGTATCCCGGACCTCAAGCTTACTACAGAGCAATAGTGTTAAAAACCGCATGGTATTGGTACAGTAACAGACATGTAGATCAATGGAACAGAATTGAAGACCCAGAAATGAATCCACACTCCTATGGTCACTTGATCTTTGACAAAGGAGCTAAAACCATCCAGTGGAAAAAAGATAGCCTTTTCAACAAATGGTGCTGGCTCAACTGGAGGTCAACATGCAGAAGAATGCAAATTGACCCATTCTTATCTCCTTGCACTAAGCTCAATTCCAAGTGGATCAAGGACCTCCACATAAAACCGGACACACTGAAACTAGTAGAAAGTAAACTAGGGAAGAACCTTGAACATATGGGCACAGGGGAGAATTTCCTGAACAGAACTCCAATAGCTTATGCTCTAAGATCAAGAATAGACAAATGGGACCTTATTAAATTACAAAGTTTTTGCAAGGCAAAAGACACTGTCAAAAAGACAAAGCGGCAACCAACTAACTGGGAAATGATCTTTACCAACCCTACATCTGACAGAGGGCTAATGTCCAATATATACAAAGAACTCAAGAAGTTAAACTCCAGAGAGGGAAGTAACCCTATTAAAAAATGGGGTACAGAGCTAAACAAAGAGTTCTCACCTGAAGAATATCTAATGACTGAGAAGCACCTAAAGAGATGTTCATCATCCTTAGTCATTAGGGAAATGCAAATCAAAACAACCCAATTCCATCTCACACCAGTCAGATTGGCTAAGATCAAAAACACAGGAGACAGCAGTTGTTGGCGAGGATGTTGAGAATGAGGAACACTCCTCCACTGCTGGTGGAATTGCAAGCTGGTACAACCACTCTGGAAAGCAGTCTGGCGGTTCCTCAGAAAACTGGGCATGACACTCCCGGAGGATCCGGCTAGACCACTCCTGGGCATATACCCAGAGGCTTCCCCTGCATGCAATAAGGACACATGCTCCACTATGTTCATAGCAGCCTTATTTATAATAGCCAGAAGCTGGAAAGAACCCAGATGTCCCTCAACAGAGGAATGGATTCAGAAGATGTGGTATATTTACACAATGGAATACTACTCTGCAATTAAAAACAATGAATTCACGAAATTCCTAGGCAAATGGTCAGATCTTGAAAATATCATCCTTAGTGAGGTAACCTAATCACAAAAGAACACACATGGTATGCAGTCACTGATAAGGAGATATTAACCCAGAATCTCGGAATACCTAGACACAATTTGCATATCAATAGATTTCTAAGAAGATGGCAGGAGAGACCCCTGGTCCTGGAAAGGCTGGATGTAGGAGAACGCCAGGACAGAGAAACGAGAGGGGGTTGAATGGGGAAAAAAGGGAGGGAAGGGGGCTTATGGGACTTTTGGGGAGGGAGGAAACAGGAAAGGGGAAATGATTTGGAATGTAAATAAAAAAAACTTAGAAAATAAAAAAAATAAAGAAATGGAATATTTTGTTTTTTGCTTCCCATAATATTGAAGTATGTATAATGCTAAAAAAATCACTATTAAACTTTTTTAAAAAAGACAATGGATAAACAGAGTAAAATTATGCTTTACTAATTTTTAATGGTGTATGATTGGGCATTGTCAATATTTTAATTGTCTTTCTTGAGTGCAAGGATGTTCCTGGCTGCCAGTGGCTGCGTTTTGAGTCTGGATGGTAGGAGCTACCTTAGCACTTGTTCCACTGAAGAAGTAGTTCTTTAAAAATCTATTTCATCTAAGGTCCCTCCCTTTGAGTCCTGAGAGTCTTTCACCTCCCAGGTCTCTGTTGCATTCTGGAGGGTTGCCCAACCTCCTACCTCCCATGGTTGCCTGTTTCCACGCTTTCTGCTGGCCCTCAGGGCTTTAGATTTTTTCCCTCACTCAATACCTTATCAGGTTTCTCTCCCTCCCACCCCCATCCCCTTTCTGTCCCAGGTCCCTCCCTCCCTCCCCACTTGTGATTGTTTTCTTCTCCCTCTCAAGTGGGACTGAGGCATCCTCACTTGGGTCCTTCAGCTTGTTGATCTTTTTGAGTTCTGTGGATTGCATCTTGTCTTTCTGTACTTTTTTGTTTGGTTGCTGGTTGTTTTTTTTGCTAATATACTCTTACCATGCACTTCTTTTGGGGTCTGAGATACCTTACTCAGGATGATATTTTCTAGTTCCATCCATTTGCCTGCAAAACTCAGGATATCCTAGTTCTTAATAGCTGAGTAGTATTCCATTGTTTAAATGAACCACATTTTTGGACTCCATTCTTCTGTCTTTGGTACATCTAGGTTGTTTCCAGCTTCTGGCTATCACAAATAAGGCCAGTATGAACATAGTGGAACACATGCCCTGTTGCATGATGTGGCATCTTTTGGGGATATTCCCAAGAGTGGTATTCTGAGTCTTCAGGCAGATCTCTTTCCAGTTTTCTGAGGAACCTCCGGATTGATTTCCAGAGTAGTTGTACCAGTTTGTCCCACCAACGTAGGAGTGATCTTCTTTCAATAAATTCCCTTAGTAAATAGAGACATTCCATAAGTTCTGTGAATCTAGAGTACCCTGACTAATATAGGCAGCTTCTAGCTGAGAATTTTATGATGGCAGTACTTCCAGCCTCTAAGAAAATAAAGCCTTTCCCTCTACAGGGAAATGTAGACCTACACCATTTCTTCCTCCAGAGAGAATGAGCCTTTGCATCGTGGGTCTTACTGCTCTTTAAGGAAGATCCACCACCTCCATCAGACCACAGTCTTACTCTTCCTGGTTATTTAGGGTTTCTTTTCTATGAGTTATGGCTTGTATATTTTTTAATTTTAATCAAAATCATCTTGTTTTATACTTAATGGCAAGGATATTGACTACCTATACCTATTCACAGTCTAGATTGACATTCTGTGCTGTAGCCATTCTCACTCTTTGCCTTGTCTCTCAGACTGACAGTGAATTATCTCAGTGAGTAGAAGGCTTTGCCTGTAATATTACCCAAATTCATAAAATGTCTGCTTTGATTTGTGCTTTGGGTTTCCTGTTGGAGAACTTTTATCTGTATGGAGAGCATAAAGATGTTCTAGTATTTTATATTGCGGGGCTCTGTTTGATCACATTTTGCTATTTACTACTGGAATGAATATAACAGAATTTTATTTGTTTCTGTCTGGCGAGCAAGTGTCATCGCAGCAGTCAATGACTGGCCATCTCCAGCTGCTCTCCCTCAACACTCAGATATACTACTAATGTGTCTTTTGTTCCTACTTTTTTCCTTTAGTTCATCTGTTCTTCCCGGAGAAAATTCCACTCTTAATTATTTTCTGTATAGTGAAAATGAGTCCTGAAAACAAGCAGCACACCTTTAATTTGACACTAATTTTTTCCATTTTCTTCACCCTCTCAGAATCAGATTTAGAAATATTACTTATAATTTTCATGAATTTTATATTCTTTAGTGAAAAATTCCACCCTTAAGACAACAAGATAACTTTTTTGCACATGCGAAATCTAGCTATTTAATTTCAATTTTCCTCTTTAGAATTTTCCTAAGATTGCAAAATAATTACCATCATTTCTCACTTCCATTTCCTCCCTTCAAACCTCCCATATAACTTAAATTCACTCTTTTTCGGAGTAATGTCTGCTTTTCCATTAATTGTTGCTGCGCACATATAAGTATATTTAAATATATATCTCCAAACATATCCTGCTCAGTCCGTATGTTTTCGCTTGTGTGCATGTTTTTAGGATGATCATTTGGCACTGCATATACAATCTGTGCACTTGTGCAGACTATGTCTCACATTCTCAGCATTCCTTAGCTCCCAGTAGTTATTTTAATTATTTTCAAATATGTGTAGAATGACATATGATCATGTCCTGCTCCTGTTCCATCCTCTAGCTTCCTCTGAATATCTCACATATGTTCACATCCCAACTTCATGTCTTCTCTTTTGTGTTTTCTAATTCCACTAAATCAATTAGCTCATAAATATAACATGCGGAATTGAAAAGGGTGTTAATATCGACTAACTAATTGTGATTGTCTAGTGCTATACTTTGAATATTTGTTTCTCAACCAATCATGTGTTGAAGGTTGAGTCATTATGGTGGTATTTGGAGGCCAGACATTTGCAAAGTAATTAGCTGATGAAAATTTCATGAATCAGCTTAGTTTCCTTATCATAAGAACCAATAGAGTGATGACCTCTCTCTAGATAAGTCATGTGGATAAACACCAAGATCTTTATCATTTGTAAGCTCAGAAATAGACTGTCCTCAAAAATGTAGAATCATCAATGGTTATTTTATAATTTTTTTCTTATTTTTAAAAACTTTTAAAAAAATCTAATTATACCTCTTTTCTCTCTCCAATTATTCCCAAATTCCCTTACACCACACTCCATGGTCCCTCCCAAATTAGCAGTCTGTTTTGTATTATTAGTGTTTTATATATAAATATAATGTGCTGAGTTTCTTTAGTGTAGTTTGTATGCAGTGATTTCATGACTGACCAATTTGTATTTGATAACCCGTTTGTAATTGGAAACTCATCTCATCGCTTCTCGGCCTTTTGGCTAAGATCAAGTGTGGAAACTCATCTCTAGGAGAGACTAATTCTCTTTTCTCAGCTGTCATTAGTTGCTTAGAGTTCTCTCTGTAGGTGTGGGTTCTAATGGGTCTTCTCTGTTCTGAGTTAGAAAATCTACTGATATTATCTATCTATATATGTATATGTATATATATATATATATATGTGTGTGTGTGTGTGTGTGTGTGTGTGTGTGTGTGTGTGTGTGTTTGTATCTACATTGCTCAGGTATCTTAGGTATAGCTTCCTCTGAGATAAGTTTCACAGTAGATCTCCTGACTCTTTGCATCTTGTAGTCTTCCACCTCTTCTCCAATGTTACTTCAGTTTCTGCTGAAGGAATTTGCGTATGAGTGTTTTACCTGGATGTATGTAGGTACACCGTACCTTTTATGCAGAAAGGCCAGAAGACACATCAGATCCCCTGGAAACACAGTTGCAGACAGCCTCAGATAGTGTGTGCTGACAGTGCCTTGTTTATGCTGGAAACCAAAACCAGGTCCTGCAGAAGAGAAGCATTGCTTTTAACCATGGAATCTTTTCTCAGGACCTCAGTCTTTTCCTTGATCTTGACCTTTTTGTACAAGAGTCTTGGTAAAGGATTATTTGTTGTGTATGCCTCCCAATATTTGGTACTTTTATTATGACAACTCGAAGTGATTAGCATATGAAGTTATCATTTATCAGTGTTGGTGAGGAACACTCTCTAAAACAACCTATAGTGAACTGTATATTTTATTGTTTCACACGTTAAATATTTTATGTGTATTTTGTTTTGTCCATGAATTTTGACATGTATTCATTAATACAATTCAACTGTAGTATAAGTTGATGGGATTGTGGCAAACTCTAGTAGCTAAGAATAACCTCATCTTTATGTGGTTTTGCATTTTGGTAGTCTAAATTTGTGTAATATTAAATATTTTATACTCACATATACAGATATTCTTATAAAAAGAATTTTATATTACTGTGTATATAAATATATAGACACCTAGAAGGTACACAAACACATACTCTCACCATGTACATACATGCACACATATACATACAAACACACACAATCACACTCATGTACCCTCCCCCAATATAGAACTATATGTACTCATGCATACACTCTGTGAGGATGCCTTGTATCAGGCTTCCTCATTTTCCTCTAAGAATTAGATGCTTCTAACATTTTTAGGTGGAATATGATACAAGAACAGATTTTGGTAGGATCTCTTTACTGGCTAAAGAATGTTGCCTGTATTATTTCTAGAATGAAATAGACTACTGCTTTATTAGAGTGGGAAGTTCTATTGCATTATTGTTTTGATATTGCATGTTTTATTCTGTAATCTATATTAGTTGTATTTTTAAAACTCTGACATTAGTTACATGGATCTATTTGCTTGAAGTGAATCACAGGAACCTTCCAAGAATAAAATTCATAGTTCCTTTAAATAATAATTTTGCTGATGTTTTATGAATATTATGTGTTTAGAACCCAACATGCTCAGTGGATGTTCTTTAATTTTGATATTCTTATCAGATTCTGATATTAGGTTTACATGATAGTCTCCTAAAAGAACTATTAGTCACTCCACTTTTTGCAAAGTTTAAAAGTGATTGATACATAGTATAAATCACTCATAAACTTTTCAGACTTTACTAGATTTACAGGTGCAGCATATTCGTGTGTAATCATGGTTTCTACTTGCTCATAATCAAAAGATTAGTGAGCATTCTGTGTTTGTTTAGAGTCTATCTATATAGTAGATGGTTAACAAGGTCGTAATCTGCTTTTAATTCTACTCTTGTAAATAGAATCTGTATTATTTTATCATTTTAACTTCATTTGAAACATGTTCTTTATAAAGACCTTTTTAGATATTAAAAATGTTTATTTTTCTCTAGATTTTCTTGACCAATTCTGACCACTTTAGTAGAAATACACTCCATATACGTTTATATTAATCTCAATTTTTTGTTCTTTATTATTCTATTACTGCTGTTTTAAATGAATACATACATAAGTTAGTTACATGTATGTGAAAAAGTAAACTGAGTGCTAGGATTACTAATACTGAGCCTTTCTCTATCGAACATTTAATGTTCACTTCTATCTCTTGTATTTTCTAGTAAAATTCATTCTGAAGAACTTCAATCTTTGTCAATAAGTAGTATCTGTTTACTCATACCATCCATTTTTGTTTAAAAAATAAATAACAGCATCTCATTTGTGGTTTTACATTTGCTTGATATGTCTTTTCTCATTAATTTTATTCTTTGCTAGCAATGTTTCTAAATCTCATTTTTTTATTGCTTATTTTAATTATTTATATTTCAAATGTCCCCTGTTTCCCCTCCTCCAACCCCCTATACTATCCCCCTCCCCAGATTCTATGAAGGTGCTCCCCAACCCATTTACATAATCCTGCCTCACCACCTTAGCATTCCCTTATGCTGGAGCATCAAGCCTTTACAGGACCAAGGGCCTCCCCTCCCATTGATGCCAGATAAGGCAATCCTCAGTCCATAAGCATACTCACATGGTTGTATGCGGTCACCTGTCTTTCATGACCTAAACTTGTCTACATTAATCCTTTTTTTTTCTTTCTAAATCTTTCATTTACATCTCAAATGATATTCTACTTCCCTGTTACCCCTCCACAAACCCCCTCCCCTTTGCCTCTATGAGGATGCTCTCTCACGCAACCATTCTCTCCCACCCCACTGCTCCAGCATTTCTCTATACTGGGGTATCAAACCTCTACAGGACCAAGGGCCTACAGTCTCATTGATGTCAGACAAGTTCATCCTCTGCTTCATATGTATCTAGAGCCATAGATCCCTCCCTGTTTACTCTTTAGTTGGTGTTCTAGTCTCTGGAAGCACTGAATGGTCTGGTCATTGGACCTTTTTCTTACTATGGGGTTGCTATCCCCCCTCCAATACTTCCATTAGCTCCCCTATTGGAGTCCCCAAGCTCAGTATGATGGATGACTCCAAGTATCCACATCTGCATTGGTCAGTTGTTGGCAGAACCTCCCAAGGAACAGTCACACCAAGTTCCAGTCAGCAAGAGCCCCTTGGCAACAGCAATAGTGTTGGGGATTGGTGTCTGCAAACAGGATGGATCACTAGGTAGGGCAGTCCCCGGATGGCCCTTCCTTCAGTCTCTGCTCCATTGTGACCTGGTGTACATTTATTCTAGTATTATTAGAGTTTTATAATCACTGTGATAGTCGCCTACATACTTCTTGGTATTATCAGCATTTTCTTGGTAAAGCAATTTGCTTAACAAACTCACTGGTCTGCCATTAACAATGAGATTTCATACCAAATTTAGAAACTGTGAAAGTCTTTAAAGCACTGGATAGTATGAAGCATGAAGTGAAATGTATTTTTCTAAGTGTTTTCTTGATGTTAATATTTAACTCACCATTTCTATGATGGGTGCCTTTCTAATTTCACTTATATTCATTAGTATAAGTGTTTAAAACCATTCTCAAACAAAGATGAAATTTCCTCCATTTTACACATAAATATTTAATATTAGAATAGGTTAGAGTTTTTGAAAGGCACAGGGCTATAAAGTAGAAATGTCATGACAGAGTTCAGGTATCCTAACTGACCTGTCACTGATCACTGACTCATCACTTCACAGGGATAACATTGCACACAGTAAAAATAACAAATAATAATATAATAATAACAAATCAGCCCTAATGGATATAATTGACTAATGGACAAAATATTTTCCATGTAATAGGAAAATCATTGAACTCATAATTTCTGGCACTTTGTAAAAATGTCTAAAGTCCTAAAAGTTGAAGAAGAGTTAAAAATGCACTTTAATTTTTACCTATATTTTATTTGTGGGTATGTGTGTGGATACATATGCTATGGTCATTTATGTGATTAAATCAGAAAAAATTGTTATCTAGAAAAATTATATTATACTTTTTGAGGGAAGTTATTCAATGTAACCATTTAATCTTCTATATATAGAATTTACAAGCCTATTATGTAATTAAAAAAACCAATTTAGTTCTGTGGGTTTGTTTTGTTTTTTGGTTTGTTTGTTTCTTTGTATTTTATTTTTTGGGGCAAAATTTGTCTGTGTAGCCCTGGCTGTCCTTGAACTCACTCCTAGACCAAGCTGGCCTCAAGCTAACCTCACTCTGCCTCAAGTGTCTAGGGATAAAAGGCATTTTCCATTATAAGAGGACTGGCATTCAGTTCTTAACAGCAGGCTATTATAAGTTGCAGAAGTATCCATATTAATATTAGCAAGACAATAAAATGCTACCCTGAGAATTGAGATACATATTATCAACATTTTCTCCTTAATAAACTATTGTCTTCAGAAAACTACTAATGATCCAAAGTTAGAATAGGGGCACATGCAGAAAAAGCCAACATAATTCTTACCATAAAATGTAAATTATATTGAGCTGGAGAGATGGCTCAGCTGTTAAGAGCACCAACTGCTTTTCCAGAGGTCCTGAGTTCAATTTTCAGCAACCTCATGGTGGCTCACAACCATCTGTAAAGGAATCTGATACCCTCTTCTGGTCTGTCTGGACAGAGCAATGGTGTAGTCATATATATAAAATAAATAAATGAATCTTTAAATAAAAATGTAAATTATTGTAACAAGTAATAGTAAATAGTTACATTTTTAAAATTTTATTTATTTATTTTAAAGATTTGTGTTATTTTTTAAGATTACATGTATATGTGTGTTTGGGATATTTGCATGGCACTGTAGAAGTTACTGAGGTCAGAAAGACTATCAGATCCCATGGAAATGGAAATACAGTTTGTTATGAGTTGTTATGAGTGGGATGTGTTCTCTACAAGAACAGTAATTCCTCTTAATCTTTAATTATTAGTAATTAAAACCAGTTAGTTTGTGTCAATTTGATACTAGACTCATCAGAGAGGAAAGAAATGCCTCCATGAGATCAAGTTGTAGGGCATTTTCGAAATTAGCCATCAATGGCAGAAGGCCCAGCCCACTGTGGGTGGGGCCATCCTTGGGTGGTCCAAGGCTCTATGAGAAAGCAGGTTGAGCAAGCAAGTAAACATCACTCCTCCATAGACTGATTGCATCAGCTCCTACTTCCAGGTTCCTGTCCTGTTTGTGATCCTGTCCTGACTTCCTTTGGTGATGAACAGCAATGTGGAAGTGAAAGTCAAATAAATTCTTTCCTCCCTCACTTGACATTTGTTCCTGTTTTTTGGTTTTTTTTGTTTTGTTTTGTTTTGTTTCATTTTTGTTTTTGTTTTTTGCAGAAACAGAGCCCCTAACTGGGACAATTAAAGAGTTTTGCCAGCCCCATATTTTGTATTTTATAACCATCCTCTCTGATCCAGGCTAGTTTTAATTGTATTACAAAAATATTTATACACTTTGTCTACAGTATTCTAGCTTAAATGGCATTTTCAATCATAGGATATTTCAACACAGGTAGACACAATGCTTATAAATAACACAACATTTAGCTTCAAGATACATTGTGCTAATATAACAAATATTAAGTACATTATCTTTGGAAGTTATTTACTATGGATATATTCTCTGGATAGATTTCTAATTTGGTTAATTTGATATTAGGAATTATTTCATACTATTTTCCTAAATACTTGTTCTTTTCCTAATTTTGAAATTTTTGAAGATGATAAATTCATAAAGTTTAAAGACAGAACTAAAAGTGATGGCGTCAGAGAGAATTTTTTTTTTTTGAGACAAGGTTTTCCTATGTAAACTTGACTATAATGGAACTCACTGTGTAGACTAGGTTGGTCTCAAACACATAGAGATCCACCTGTCTTTGCATCTGGAATGTTGGGATTAAAGGTATATGCCACCACATCTGGTGAATTATTGTTTAACAGTGTTTAATTTGCATTTAATTTAAACTGAATTGAGTGTACACATTACCTTATTTTACCTTATTACAGATGAATGTAAGTATGTACAAGACAACAACCATCGACATGGCAAAGTGGATAGAGAAAACCTACAAGACCTCAGCCCTGCAAAAAGAACAACAGGAAGCTCAGAAATGCCGAGAATGGGAGAAATAAATGAATTTTATCAGCAAAGTCTAACACCCTGACCCCATTAGCATGCTGTGGTAACAGATCATCTTTCTATCTATGTTTCAAAAGTAAGAGAAAGTACGGTGTGGTCTATCTGAGAGGAATAACACTCTAGCAAATGCAACTCCTTAAGATGGATTTCCAACAGAATAAATATTAAAAATATTAGTATTATTCTGCAATGCCATATATTCAGACATCAACACCACAGATACAAAGTAGCAACACAAGTCTAGAATAACTTGCAGACAACTTTTCTGTCTTTGAGGTCCTGCAGAAAACTTTTAGAGTTCTAAATTTATTCTGACTAAATTGAGATGATCTTCCAAGCACACCATCAAAAGTCTTGGTATGCTCTGACCTTCACACCTTTGCTTGTGTTGTATCTTCAGACCCTTGCTGGTGGTGTGTCTCAGACTTTTGTTGTTGGTGTGTCTCAGACCCTTGCTGGTGGTGTGTCTCAGACCTTTGCTGGTGGTGTGTCTCAGACCCTTGCTGGTGGTGTGTCTCAGACCCTTGCTGGTGGTGTGTCTTCAGACCCTTGCTGGTGGTGTGTCTCAGACCTTTGCTGGTGGTGTGTCTCAGACCCTTGCTGGTGGTGTGTCTCAGACCCTTGCTGGTGGTGTGTCTTCAGACACTTGCTGGTGATGTGTCTTCAGACCCTTGCTGGTGGTGTGTCTCAGACCCTTGCTGGTGGTGTGTCTTCAGACCCTTGCTGGTGGTGTGTCTTCAGATCCTTGCTGGTGATGTGTCTCAGACCCTTGCTGGTGGTGTGTCTCAGACCTTTGCTGATGATATGTCTCCAGAACCTATAGATGTTGGGATGTCACCCTTCATCACTCTCCACCTTATTTTATGACTCAGAGTTTCTTACTGAACATGGAGGCTACTGTGTCTACTCACCTGTCAGTCAGGGAAAGCCTTAAGTTGTCTCCCTTCACTCTTAGCTTTCTGCTTACCCAAACATGTGGCCACACAGGCTATTTCCTCAGTGTTGATGAGGAAAACCCAGGTCCCCATGTTTTTACAGAAAGCAGTTTACCAATTGAACCATTTTCTCTGCCTACCATGAACATATTTGATATCTATGTTTCTATTAAAAGTTTAGATGGAAGACGTATTTGAATGATTTGTTTCCAATCTTGACTTATTTTTCTTGTGCACACATTTTTATTTAAGATGTAAAGATGGAGGTAAGAGTTATTACTATTGCCACTGTAGGTTATCCCCTCTCCCTGCACTAAAGCATGGAACAACTGGCTCCTCTATTTTAAGTATCATGAAACCTAGTTTTTTCAGAGAGCACTTGTGTGTGTGTGTGGCGGCGGGGGGGGTATGCTTGCTGGTCTACATAAGCATCATGTGTGTTTATCGGCCTGTGGAGGCTAGAAAGAGGTGTCAGATCCCCAGAGGATAGATTCACATGTAATCGTGAGTTATATGTTGGTGTTCAGAATGTAACAAGGTCCTCTGCCAAGCAGCAAGTCTGCTCATTGATCATCTCCCAGACACTCTGATTTTTAGTACTCTGAGATAATATAACCTACATTTCTAATGATGCTTTCCATAACCACTTAATAATATGTATTTACAACCAATGATGTATTTTTTCAGATTTATTGAGGTTTTCTCATATACCCATAAATTTAGAGTCTACACTGCTGTATTTGATGGAGTAGAAAAAAACCACAATCCTATTTACATCATCCCAAATGTCCTCTTATCTTAATTTCTTTTACTATGTCTCTTAAACTAGGTGATCTTGTATGCCACTTTTTCAAAATGCAATTTATACTCTGATGCCATTCTTGAAATTTTGCCTAAGTAGAATCTCTCATGTTATTCTAGGATGCTACTATGAGATCAGTGTAATGTTTTAAAACTCCTATCTTTGCAGATGATACATGGATTAAATACACATATCCAAAGTTCACCCATTATGATTCTGCCTTTTAGGCATATTATCCCTTCACTGGGCTTTCTGGGCAAAGGAAATTGTTGTGACAGGCATCCAGGGTAAGATACCTTTGAAGGATAAAAGCATGCATCACTCAGGAAGCCATAATCTTGGAACTTCTAGTTGGCTAAGGTTCCCCTGAGAGAATTCAAATGAGCTAACACTGGACAGAGCACTCTGTGGTATCAACATCTTCCTACATTGCCTAAGGATTTATTTTTAAACACACATATCTATAGTAGTTTTCATTGTAATGTACTTCTCAACTTCTCAACACAGGAAACACCCACAAAGTTAAAGATATGCATTTGTCCTATGTACCATACTTTAAAATTTTATAATTATGAAAATATAAAATAAGAAGTATGCACCACGATCTTAGTATAGAAATATGAACAGCAGCATAATGATGATTCAAATTTGCATAACATAAAATTTCAAAGTATTGCCTTAAGTACCTTGTAGCCATTTAAGGTCTATGTACATAGAGCATAATTTGTTGCTCTCTAAGTATTGCTTTGCCTAGCAAATTAAAAGTAGTAGTGGTATCTACTTTGTCTAATTTACTTTAAAATTGAAACAATAATACAGATATTTGGGAACATTAAAATAAAATTATGCATATTGATAACTGAAAAGAGCAGGATAGCTGGCATTTGGTGACAGATCAATGTTATTTGTTGCTATGGTAATTCACACAGATGTTTACAACTTAACAGTTTTATACAGTCTACATTATTGATTTATTAGCAGTGAATTAAGTAGCACAAATACTTTATTTTTCATTGTAGAAAATTAAAGCTGAAAAGTTTATGTCAATTGTATATTATATAGTAGAACTCCAATTAAAACCATTTTTGGTGAATCTGAGGAGTAATATATTCATTTAAAATGCTTTACTGCTCTCTTTCGGCTATTTGCAGATGTGGATGTAGATCTCTCAGCTATGATATCTGCCTATGTGCCATCCTGCTCCACACTAAAATGAAAATGAACTAAACCTCTACAATTTCCCCATCTTATCTGGGTTCTGGAAACTTCCCAAACAGTGCTACCAGCTGGGGACCAAGTATTCAGAATGCATAAGACTATGGTGTATATTTATAGCCAAGTATTAATGTATCGTCTTTCAATTGTCTTCAGTAGTTCCACAAAGATAGAAGTACAGTGGTTAGAAATGTATATTTTTGTACCATGAAGCTAAGGCT
The DNA here is from genome assembly GCA_036184795.1 of Tokudaia tokunoshimensis. Classification (NCBI taxonomy): domain Eukaryota; kingdom Metazoa; phylum Chordata; class Mammalia; order Rodentia; family Muridae; genus Tokudaia; species Tokudaia tokunoshimensis. The sequence goes on along the minus strand of BTHU01000003.1, from coordinate 9,873,770 downwards.
GTCCCACAGCTCTCCTTACCCAAATCCTGCCTGGAGAGAGCTACCCCCCAGGAGTGCTGCCACTCCTAAGCTTACAGATGAGACCACCACTTTTGCTCCAATAACTGGCCAAAGGAGGACCCACCAGGAGCATACAGGGCACAACAACCATGGGAGCATCCAGGGATAGGATCCTTCAGGTTTCCATCAGTGCCCCAGAGTTAGCCCTGTGACACAGCTCTGTAAACCCAAATCCTGGCCAGAAAGAACTGGCCTCTCAGGACTGCTGACACATCTAAGATTATAGGCCTTCAGGCACACAGGAAGGACAAGCTCTAGTCAAAAAACAGCAAGACCAACTAACATCAAAGATAACCAGAAGTTGAGAAGCAAGTGCAGGAGCCTAAGCAGCAGAACCCAAGGTTATTTGGCATCCTCAGAACACAGTTCTCCCACCACAGCAAACCCTAGATAACCCAACACACCAGAAAAACAAGATTCGAATTTAAAGTCACATCTCATGATTATAATGATAGATAACTTTAAGAAGGACATAAATAACTCCTGTAAAGAAATATAGGAGAACACAAGTAAACAGGTAGAAGCCATTAAAAGGAAACACAAAAATCCCTCAAAGAATTATAGGAAAACACAAGCAAAAATGTAAAGGAATTGAAAAAAACATCTAGAATCTAAAAATGAAAATTGAAACAATAAAGAAATCACAAAGGGAGACAATCCTGGAGATAGAAAACCTAAGAGATCAGGACTCATAGATGCAAGCATCACCAACAAAATACAAGAGAAAATCACAAGTACAGAAGATACCACATAAAACATTGACACAATAGTCAAAGAAAATGCAAATGCGAAAAGCTCCTAACCCAAAATATCCAGGAAATCTAGAACATAATGGGAAGACCAAACCTAAGGACTACAGATATAGAAGAGAGTGAAAATTCCCATCTTAAAGGGCCAACAAATATCTTCAACAAAATTATAGAAGAAAACTTTCCTAACCTAAAGAAAGAGATGACCATGAACATACAAGAAGCCTACAGAAATCAAAACACCAAATGAACAAAACAAAGAAAGAATATTAAAGGCAGAAAAGGAAAAAGGTCAAGTAACACATAAAGGCAGACCTATTAGAATTACACCAGACTTCTCAATAGAGACTATGAAAGCAAGAAGATCCTGAGCAGATGTCATACAGACCCTAAGTGAACATAAATGCCAACCCAGGCTGCTTTACCCTCAATTATAATAGATATTCCATGACAAAAACAAATTTACACAATATCTTTACACAAAACTATCCCTACAAAGGATAAATGATAGAAAACTCCAACACAAGGAGAGAAATTATACCCTAGAAAAAGCAAAAAAGTAAAAACAAAGCAGTAAGTAGAACCAAAAAGAACTATACAAAGAATCAACCAAACCAGGAGCTGGTTCTTTAAGAAAATCAACAAAATAGTTAAACCCTTAGACAGAGTAACCAGAGGGCACAGAGACAGTATCCAAATTAACAAAATCAGAAATGAAAGAGGAAACATTACAACAGAAACTGAGAAAATCCAAAAAATCATCAGATCCTACCACAAAAGACTATATTCAACAAAACTGGAAAATCTGGATGAAATGGACAATTTTCTAGACAGATACCAGGGAACAAAATACTTAGGGGAGCTATAGGGTGGGAAGTTCTTGAAAGGAAGAGAAGAGAGTGACGGAGAACAGAGGGGGCAGGATCAAGTGTGGGAGGAGACAGGGATGATTTACAGAGGATCAGGAATTTGAACAGAGATGTGTTGCATGGGGGATATGGAACACCCAACAACTACCAGATACAAGGAAAGCAAGAGGCTCCCAGGACCCAAAGTGAATGAGATTAGCTGAAATGTCCACCAAAGGGGAGGGAGAACCTGTAGAGACCATATCCAGAGGTTAGGCAATGCCCCCAGTTGGGGGATGGGGCCACCCACTCATCTCCAAATTTTTAACCCAGAATTGCTCCTGTCTAAAGGAAATACAGGGACAAAGTGTAGAGTAGAGACTTAAGGAAAGGTCATCCAGATACTGCCCCACCTGGGGATCCATCCCATATACAGACACCAAACCCAGGCATTATTGTGGGTGCCAACAAGCGCTTGCTGACAGGAACCTGTTATAGCTTTCTCCTGAGAGGCTCTACCTGAGCCTGACAAATACAGAGGCAGATACTCATAGGCAACCATTGGACTGAGCATGGAGACCCCAATGGAGGAGTTAGAGAAAGGACTGAAGGAGCTGAAGGGATTTGTAACCCCATAGGAAGAAAAATAATATCAACCAACCAGATCCCCAGAGCTCCCAGGGACTAAACCACCAACCAAAGAGTATATATGTAGGGACCCATGGCTTCAGCCTCATATGTAGCAGAGGATGGCATTTTCTGATATCAATAGGAGGAGAGGCCCTCGGTACTGTGAAGGCTTGATTTCCCCAATGTAGGGGAATTCTAGGGTAGTGAGGTGGGAGTGGGTGGGTGGAAGGAGGAGCACCCTTATAGAAGCAGGGGGAGGTGGAATGGGATAAGGTGGTTCTGGAAGGGAAAGTGGCAAAGGAGATAAAATTTGAATTGTAAATAAAGAAAATATCCAATTAAAAGTTTTACAAAATAGTCTATGTTTCAAAGAACACTATAACATACAAATTTCAGTGTATGCTTATGTGGAATGACCAGATCACTAATAGTTATCGATACACATTTTGAATTATCCTTGGCATTAGTTTACAACATTAAGTTTTACTAGTTTGCTGTTAGAGTCTACTTCTCCACAGTTGCCCACTCCTCACAGCCCTGTGTCTCAGTCCCAGATTATTTACAAACTATATGTTTCATAAAAAAATCATGCAGAGAGAAGAGTAGCATAGTGACTGATACTATCTAAACACAGAGTGAGGTTAAGTGTTAGTGACATCAGTTTCTGTGAGAATCTGTTGTTGGAAAGAATTTGTCAAGTTTTACCCAAATTTCAGATGTCAATGTATATTTTATGTGTCAAAGGTACATGTAAATCTGACATAATTACTGAAACATGTTCATATCTCATGTATGTTTTTCTTGAACTGTAAGTCATGTAATCAAGTGAAACCAGCTATGTCATCTTCCTGGTCTTTTATATTGGTTCTTGTACTATTGGTTAGTATGCCAGTTCCCATTCCTGTCCCCATGTTGCGCCAAGCTCAATAATTCTCCATTCTGTGGTTCAAATAAAATGAAACGAGGACCTATGTAACTTGCAGAGACTGCCATAAAGACAGTGGTGAACCTTGGTCTACTTGTCCTTCTCTGAGGTCCATGGTGCTCTTTCTTCATTTGTTTTCCACACGGCTTGTATTGATCTTTCCAGCCCCCTTATACTTTCCCTAGATCTGAGAATTCTAAACCCTATTCCCAACCTCTGTGCTGTGGAACATAGGTGACACCAGAAATAACTTTCAGAGAATGTCTAAGTTCTGAGGAACAGGAGTATCATCTTAATTTGAAGTTAGGACTCAAGGAATCATAACATAAATGCTTGCCTAGTCCGTGGGGTTTCCTTTTCCAACCATTTCGATCAATGCTTCAAATAGACCTTAAATTCTTGCAGTGTCTTCCTGTGCTGTTTTCTGTCACTGAGCCATAAATTTTTAAGTTATTCTATCTATATAGTGTCTAAATACCTGCCAAGGCACAGTGCTTCACATTTAACACATTACATGTGAGTACTTTATTAAATTTATTTTCTCTTGATCCCGCTTAATAAACATTCATATTTACATATCAGTGAAAAATTCTGACATTGTATTTTCTAAAGCCTGAGAGAAAATATGTTCAAGAATAGCACCTTTTCATGTGTAAATTAATTCTAAAATTACTTAATGAAGCCTAATTATGTCGTAGATATTGTAAACATGAAGGTTAGTGAGTTGAACATAGTTCATTCATTCATGTACTCTATTTCATGGGAAAGTGCTTTCTACTGAGACAGAAACAAATTAATTGTGTTCACACTTGGCTTTCAACAGCCGGACATGCTCATAGATGCATCCTGCCTCATAGATGCCAAGATGACATTTTTTTTTTGTGCTGTCTAAAGCCTACCACACCTTCCCTGGCTGTGCACTTGTAATAAATACCCTTCTCTCGTGTCCTGATTAAGTTTTCAGAGATTTACTCTTTCTGTTTTCTAGAGACCTGAATGAAGTTGTGAGCATTCTGCCCCAGCCCTCTGTCGGACGGACAGGAGGAGCAGCTTTGCTCTGGCAGGCAGCTTCCCCAACACCACTGCAGGTTGGATCTCAGCTCAATACACAGTTCTTCTCAGGCTGCATGTAAAAGTACAGCTCTGATGTGCGGTCAAGGAGGATGTGCGTTCAAGGCTGCCGCAGCGCAACTCTGATGCTCTCACCTGACCCCGCACTGTTGTCTGGTAAACAAATGGCTAAAAGTTGGGATTATCCTTTATAGCCTAGTCACCAGACAAGCATTTTTGCCTTCAAAACTATATACTTTTACTTTAATTTTAAAAGATACAACTATAAATGAGTAATTTTTTTTTATTTTCTGCAATTTTCAGCAATTGGATATTTTAAGTTTCTTTCTAAAATAACAGTACTCATGATTTTCTATGTTGGGTAGTATACAGTCCATGCTTTTAGCAAAATAGTAGTAGGAAGCTTAGGTGGCCTTGAGTTAGCTGAGGAAGAGAAGTCTGCCTTGGGGGAGCTCTAGAACATTCCATGGAAAGCACAGATTGTATTGTTAGCTGTACTCAGTTGATATAGGTTAATCTTATCTTTAGATGTCCTTCAGAGAATTTCTTTAGAACCTACCACATAAACAATTGATCTTCACCCTCCACCCCCTAGAATTGTTTTCCTATTTTTCAAATTTCTGTTGAGCCCAGGAAATGTGCATAAATCTGGGTGCACAGGGAGTTGAATATTAGCATTTGAGGGTTGGGTACAGCTAATAATGGGCTTAGACATAGAGAGAATAATGGCTGGAAACCTGTGTACTTAAATGTGTGCTTACTATTTCTGACTGAAAGCGCTGCTCATATGAAAGCCAATTTTCTTTTTATGAACTGCACTCACAATTAGAACCTTGAACTCTAATAGTCACCAAATGGTGCTTATAAATAGACATATTACATTTGATTAGATTTTGTGCTAGCGAAAGTTTCCTTTGTGCTCTCTGGGTGTTTGATTCCAACATCGCAGAAGATAACTTTAAAATTGCAAGTTGAGGACTATGCCCTGCTCCAGCACTCAGGCAGGGTCACTGCAGCCCACAGAGCATCAGGATCAAGCCCTCCTGGGCTTCACATGCCAATTGCCATTTCATTTTGTCTGGTTTTCATTTTAAGTTATTTTTGATTGGTGTGATTTCTTTGTCCCCAGTATAAGTCAGGGAAGAGGATTTGCATTTAGAATGCTGTAAAATACACTGTTCCTTTGGGTGCACTAAAGTGAGCAATGTATACCAATTCACATAAATTAAGATAAGAATACTAAACGCAAAGCAATTTGATTAGGTACTAAATTAGAAACATTACAAGATTGTGGTCTTACAGCCACCAGGAAGTTAAGTCATCTTGCATCTATGGCGTTGTCTAGTGTGGAAATTAAAATGACAGTTTTAAGAGATAAGGGCAGTCTTTCCCCATTGAGCTTCAGAGTTCTTGCCAGTTTATCTGGGTTAGAAGATGTAATGTGATATTACATACACATGTACTATAAACACTGAGATTTTATAGGCACGTCAAAAGGGTACCACTTCATGTGAAGGAAAATGAATTACAACCTTGTAAAATTCCACAATTTGCTCTAATGTGGGGACACTCTTTGAAGCATCAGACAGCCCCAGGAGAAACTGATGGAAGGTGAACTAAATCTTAGCTTAAAGGTTATCAGATTAGTACTTCTCAGTCTTCCAATGGCTAGAATCACAATCTCCTTTTTGGTACCAACTTAAAACACAAATTTACGTGTCACAGGTTCAAAACAGTCTCTAGAGACTGTCAAGATTATTTGAAAATACTGTGTGTAGTTTCCCACTTCATCTTACAAAAGTCATACATGGTTTCAATTTGCTACAGAGTTGGGACTTTTTTAAAAAAAAATTCAGATATTATAGTGACTTAATAATGTTCTCGCTTTTTTAAAACATATATATAGGAAACATATCCACCTAAGATGGATATTTGAAAGTTCTCCTTTGTCTTAGCGAAACCTTATATATATTTAGAATGTATTCTGTGAATGATACTGCTATGGGCCTGATTTTATTTTTAGTGTGTAGGAGATGTTTGGCAAGTGATATCATCCCTTTCTTATCAAGTTTTATGGCTTTTATGTAGCCAGTACAACCCATTTAAACTCATATTCATTCTGTGCATATTTGCTGTTAGCGAGATTTCTTCTTTCTCTGCCCTCTTATAATTAGAAAGAAGGCCCCGAAGGGCCCAATTAGCCAACATGTGAATGTAATTATAACTCTTGACTTTTCCTTTTCACTTTTTGTATGTATGTCTGTGTAGCATATAGCATAACCTAGCTGGCAGAACGGCCCAGACAGAAATAAATTATATCTTGCATGCTAAGCTAATTTATGACAAGTATTCACAGGGTTTCCTAAAAGATTCTGCTTTCTTCTATGTCTATTAAGGGAGTTAGTGTACTGGAGCCACTTACATAAGCAACTATGTTCCCAAGGGGAAGTTGAACTAAACAGCCCAGTTCACTATCAGTCCTGTGACTGATATCTAAGCTTCAGCCCAAGCTGGGTCCGTAAGGATCCTTAAGAATGCTGAACTTCTGCTAGGAAGATTAAGGAAAATATGTTGTGTAATCAGCCAGCAGTTTATTAAATAAATTAAATTGTATTTATAGAAAGATAAGGCTTTGGAGCAATAAGTAGGACATTTTCTATTTTGCTCATTCTGATAGTCAAGTTTCTAGATTATGAGCATGTTATGACATGTTCTCAGGGGTGGTCACAGGCAAACACTCCACTCAGAGAATGACTTCTTTCACATCTGTGGGCATTTCCTTTATGTGACTGGGGGTCACATAAAGTTCTTCTCTAGCTGTAGTTAATCTCAAAAACATGCTGGTCACTATACAGTCTACCTGGTGATTAGAAGTCTAGTTTACTTCCAGTCAATATTAAGTAGAAAAATGAAGGGTTAAATAGATACCCAGGTGTTTTATGGAATGAGGCCAAGTTTTGCCACCTAGATTGGTGCTTCATCAGATTCATCCTGTCTGAGCCACAAAACCATGGTTATTCAGTCATTCAGGAATTTAACCTAAAAGGCAAGCGTTAGGCACAGGCTATGATGTTAAGGATGCCTTTCCACACTGAGCTATGTCAGTGAGAGTTTCTACATTGTTATAGCAGGAAATCAGTGGATCTTAGTAGCTTTTGTTGTGAGGAGGAAGTAAAAACCCTGAGTTCTATAACTTAACATGTGTATTTTTCAAAGTTTTTGTTTTCTCCTTTCTAAAGCAAGAGAAACAAGAAACATAAGAAAGAGAATTATTATATGAACTAAATGTAATTCCTATAATAGTCAATATTATTAATATTAGGGCTGCAGTTAAGTAACCTTAGTTCTCATCAGTGACTGTCATTTACAATGCACAGAAGGCACATACACATAATAAAAACAAATTATTATTACAAAAATAAAAATAGCAAGTCACAAAATAGAAGAATAGGCTGAAAACTAGGAGTTCAATTAATATGAGCTGCACAGTGCATCTTCAGAAGCAAAAGAGGACCTGCTTCAAAGTCACATGGAAGAGGAGAATCAACTCCAGAAAAATACACACTATATATGTACACAAACACTCACATTATACACAACACACACACACACACATATATCTAATACATTTTAAAGTAAAATTGCAAAATCAGATTCAAATAGTTTGATAATTATTACTTCGTTAAAGTTATTCTCATCAGAGACTACAACTTAATAATAAAAGTATTATGTAAAATGGGTGATCATTCAAATCCTCAAGTATGAAAATAACATAAAATATAAATTTTGAGTGCATAAAATATTGCACACAACAATAAAAAAGTAGATTTAGAAGTATATTGACTCTAGGAATCAATAAATACACAGAAACACACCACACACACATGCGCGCGCGCGCGCGCACACACACACACACACACACACACACACACACAAGTTGCAAGGAAGCCTATGCTGACTAAGTAGGAGTCACATCATAGAGGAAAAAAAAATAAATCAATGATGCTTTATGGAGAACAAAGCCCAGGATTGTTTTCAGCCTGCTTTCCATATCTCTCAGATAGTATGTAATGGAAGACTAAGATGCTTATGTGATTATTTAGGCTAGAAACAAAAATAGCATACTATAGAATATATTTTTGTGTATAAATATATGCACACACAAATATATACTACACACACACACACACACTCACACACACACACACACACACACACACACACACACACACACACACCCCGCTGGCTGTCCAGGTAGTTCAGCAAATAAAGGTGCTTGCCAACAAAGCCTGATAATCTGAGCTTGCTGTGCCCCACGTGGTGGAAGAATAAACAACTCTTACCACTTGTCCTGTGACTTCCACATGTGCATCTTGGAACACATATGCCCATACATATGGACACACGCAAATGAGAGGATAGGGTGTGGTAAAGTAAAATTGGATTTCCATGGTTAAAAAAGGGAATTTTTATGAGAAAAGCATTTAAGAGTAGATGAAGTATAGTTGACCATAAAATCAGTACACTGGAAGGGAGTTCAGAAAAGAATACATAAATTATCTTGAAGAAGAAAAAATAAGGATAAAAAAGCTTAAATTAGTAAAAGCTGCAGGGACAAGTGAGCTGTACTCAAAGGGTCTGACATGAAGACGCATGGGAGCCACCTGCTTGCAGACCCTAGCATCACTGTGAGCTGCTCAGGAGATGGTGCCTCAAGGGAAACTCAAGACTGTCAGTTCTCACCCAGCAGATTCCTGGTCCATTTACTGTCCTACTCATTCCCATTATAACATCATCGTACTGGTTCATCCTTACACTTTCTTTTTTGGAATTCTTATCAAACATCAACTTCTTTATCTTCTTTTGGTTATCTTCATAAACCATTCTTTTCATATTTACAAAAGAAATGTCTGCTAAAAATTGACTAGGTTTTACACTATCAAATTTCTCAAAAAAGTTTCTGGAATATGAATAATCTTAAGTATTTAATAAATGAGGTGACATTATCCTCCAGTCATAGACTTGGACATGGTTGTCACAGAAAAACAAATTTCCAGATGACTTTCAATATAATATAGAGGAATGATACGTTTTTCTTATTAGATCATGCTTCCTAATTCTGAAGAAAATTAGAGAAGGTCATTCTCTGTGAAGCTAATATTCACCCTAAAGGATTGCTCAATGATGAAACTATGAATTCTCTATAAAGGAAAACATACTCAAACAATTACATCCAAAAAGTTGTAAAGAAAATCTTAGTGGAGAAATATATCTGAAATTTCATTTCTTATAACACTGATTAGGGTATAGGGATGTACTGTTTTAAAATTCTCAACAACCACTTTGACATAGATGCTCTAGTCTCACTGATTTTACTAAAACCAAAATTAAGACTCAAAAGTAATATTAACCTTTCCATAGTAGGTGATGAATAGATTAATTTTAAAGTTCAAATATTTTATTTATTTTTATTTATAAAAAGGTAAAACTATTTTCTTTTTTTTATAAAACTATGATGTCTTAAATATTAAAAGGTGACAAAGGAGACCATGTTTGCTTGAATATAGCAATAATTGTAACAAAATCTTTTTATATGAAGTGTATATTTTGGACATGATTCTCTGAAATTTTTATTTTCTTATTTATATAATGCTATCAATTTCAAACATTTATTTCAAAAGGAGAGCTAACTGCATCTGCAAGTGAAAATATTATGTGGAAATACATGAAAATTTATATTATCTGTGAATAAGCCTCAGATATTCACACTATTTTCTACTGTATAAAATGGTATTTCAAAGTAATTGAAATTGACAACTTATTTACATTATATTTCTAATTTTAACTTTTATAACTTTATTGAAATACTTTTTATTTTGTCTTTGTTTTTTATATTTTCTATATTTTTTTATTTGAAATACTTTTTAATTCATTCATTTTCTTGACCTCTGTATTGTAGACAGCTATGACCACTCCTTTCCATTTTCATTAAAAAAGAAACTCAAAGCAGATGGCTTCAAAGACATTTTAAAGATTGAAGTACTAATGCATGGGAGAATTCCAGGGCATACAGTTCATTTCAAGCACCCCAGTGCAAGCTGGGCTGTAGGAGGGAACTGGAGAGCCTGTTAATCTAGCTTAGATCTTTCCATTAATAGAGTGTCATAAAATTACCTTTAGTATGCCTGAGAAAAAAAAGAGGTCTAACTGGGAGAAGCTTGTCTTTGCCCTGATTATCTTCCATCAAGTGAAGTTTAATACATTATTCTCACTAAAGGAAATTTCAGCTGCAAGTGACGGTCTTGGTTGGAAATTATCTTTTTAAAATATTGAACATTTTATTCTATGGAACCATGTGGATATGAAGATTGACTATTTCTACAGAAGTCAACATCTCCTTGGAAAAGCATTCAATTAAAAATTCACACACACACACACACACACACACACACACGCTTTGTTCAAGGTGTCTCTATTATCTTTTTTTGATCTTTTACATCCGGGCACCAGGTCTCGCTTCTTTCCAAGCCCATATACCCCAATCCTTGCCTTCATGACTTCTTCTTATTGATCCACAGCTATTTTCAAAAAGTTGCATTCAGCTTTACTTGAACCAAGGTAATATGCCAGTTTCCACACTGCCGATGATAACTGTGACACATCCCCTCCCGCCACCTTTAGTTGACTATAGCTACAAGTGTTTAGATGGAAATATATTGTTTGTCTTTCAGAGGACAGTGATATCACTGCAAATCTCAAATTTGCATAAATTTCTGTAGCAAAGTGAGTGTGAATTCACCCTAGTTGGGTGGAGAGACATATAGGTTTTGAATTGTGATACTGCCATAGCTAATGAGCTGAATCACATTGTACCCATTTGAAGTGCCACGTAAAGATCAAGTCTGGGGCATTTGACTCTGAGGACCAAACTGCAACAAACTAACCATTCAACATAATCAAAATGCTTTCTAACAAAAACTAAGTAAATAAATAAATAAATAGAAAACCAAAAGTTAAAATTCTGCATTTGCACTCTAATTAAAATCTACTTCATATTTTACTAGTAATTAAGTAAATTATTACAGAATACATTCACATATTAATTGCTCCTAAGAAACATCTTCCATAAATAGTAATTATATTTTATATTTTAGATATTATCTAACTTCCTCTAAATACAAAGCATTGCATAGTTTGACTATAGAAAATCTAAATGATTTTAAAAAGCAAAATGAAAAACATATTTATTTTTAGAAGAAAGAATGATATGGTGTTGCTTTTGATTATTTTTGTTTTATGTTTTCATTTTTTCTTTCCTCTTGGATATCAATTTGATTGAAACTTGTGATAAAACAGAGATACCTTCTTAGTTGATTATTTGTTATTGGTAACCAAAGTAGAAAGTAGAAAAAATAAATCAAACTTAACCCAATAAAGAACAACAAACACATTCTTGCTTTTAGGAATGAATCCCTACATTGGTCAGGTATATTGTGTTTGACTAATGCTCTATGTAGGTAAGGATATTACATTTGAATTCTACTCAGTATCAATATAGCCTTAGACATATAGCAAAATGGACATCATCTGTATGCAATGACATAGTCATATTTGTGGTGTGGTATATTGGTTGAACAAAAATAAGTAATTTTTGAAGCGATGCTTTCAATGGCAATGCCTCATGTACTGTTTATTAGCTATAATTTTGCTTGACTCTGAAAGATCTACTTATAGTCATCATGGGAATGCATTTTCTCTCTACTTTACAGCCCCTTTCTTCTCTAGTTTATGACTGGACAACATACTCCCCTTTACTTTGTAGAGCAGGGAGTCTAACTGTGATAGACTCCCTAAATTAGATGATTAGAAAAACAAAAATCAGGAATGACCTTCTCAATTCACTGTTTCTCTCAACCCATTATCCCCCACCATCACCTTTGATATCAACAAGAGATTTACTGGACGACATTCTTGTAAATCAAGATAAAGATTTACAAGGACTCTTTTTTTGTTCCATAGATTTAAACATAGATTGGATGCTTGGATAAATATTATACCATTTTTACAAAATGAGAGTTTAATTACAACACCAATAAATACTTGTAAACCAATAAATAAGACACATTCCAATCCAGACAAGCATCGAGTAAAGCAGCAGTCAGATTATACAGTGTTCCTACAGTCAAAAGTGGTGAGCTTTCTGAAACACACAACACTTATACACACACACATATGTATATGTATATATATCTACATATATATACATGCATTTTATATATATATATATATATATATATATATGTTTCAATTTGGTTTGGCCTTTGTGTAGCATAGAATGTTGTAAGGTATTTTATAATCATTCATCTAAAAAGCTTCTCTTAACTGAAATGCTTATTTCCTCCTGATATTGAATAACTTATTTATCTACAGCATACTCCCATCATTTTTCAATGGGCAGAGAGTGTGTTATGATTTCTTTTGATATCAATATCGATACAAGAAGAGTGATCCATTCTCCTTTGATTCAATTAACTGCTTTTAAATGTCAATTTCTGGTTTATTTATTTAAAATAAAAACTCATTAACATTCTTGCCCCCTTCAGCATGTCTTGTTGAACCTGCTCCTTATGCAGAAGGATGTATCAGCCCATTTTTAGAAAAACAGTTTTTGTGGTTCTACCAATGTTGGTTTCTTAATTCTATCATTTGGACTGAAAAGTAGGTAAACAGACCTTTATTGAGAGCCTGGAACACTAATCCTAAGTGAAGAGTTACAGTGGGTTTGTGCTGAGAAAGTATACAGTGGGAAGTCAATGCAGACTATGGTTGAGGTCATGATTAGCTGAAAGTACTCACAGCCAAATGTGTAACCAATGGGAGTGAAACCCCACTTAGAACATGTGAAATCAATTCAGGTCTCATTGTACTCATTATCTGAGTGACCCATGTGAATTGTACAATCATTCTAAACATTGATTTCAAGGGAACAAATAATCACTGGGTCCTAATGGGAAATTCTGAGTGTGCTATCATTTTTGTGGTAACTTTACATGTATTTACATACTTTATAGTGGAAGAAGTTGTCTGTAACTTCATGTGTCTATCAATAAAGGAGATGAGATGACATTTGGCAGCAATTCAATTAGTAGAGTTCTTGGCTTACAGACAGTACTTGGACAATTTCACTAGTAGCACATAAACCAAGTGTGGTTGGGGGCACGTATAATCCCGAAACTTGTACATGAAGAAAGAAGTTGTTAGAAGTATAAAGTAATCCTTGGCTACAGAATTCAAGCCCATCCTGGAACATAAAAGATCCCCTTTCAATAAATGAAAACATACATACATACGTACATACATACATACATATATACAAACATACATATATAAAATTTAAATAATTGAATTCTGTTGGAGGAGAAATAGTCCTGCAGAAAAATATGTTTTGTAGAAAAATTCATGTTAAAATTAATTATCAACCAGCAAGTAAGATTTTCATAGAAATAAGGTGATTTCATATGAGTCTGTTATGTTCTTTAAATGTACAATAAGAGCAGCTATTTATTTTTTAAAACTGTTAACTAGTTGGCAATAGAAACTTGCTACCTGAGTAAAGTCCTTGTCTTGAAAGTAGGAGAGTAGGAGTTAAAATCGCTGGCACTCACATGCAAACATTGGGTATGGCTGTGGGAATTGGCTATTCTGTTCCTGAGACTGGAGAGTGCCTTGGGCTTTCTGGTCACCAAGTTTGGTCAGGCAAGCTGCTTTGGGGGAAAACAAGAAACAATATTCTTATTCAGCTTTCAACATTTTAAACTGCATGACCAACTTGGAAGGTAAAACATGCCCAATTGTGCAATAGCAACACTAGGTTGTGAAAGTAACAATTTGTTGTCTGACTGATTTGAGACTCAATTTTCAGGATGAACTCTATAGGCTGTGTTCTAAGTCTGTTCAACAAGTCATGCTAGAGACATCATAGGTTTAGTAGGTAATGGGAATACTGCAGATAAATTGGCATGGTATCAAACTGTCTTCTAAATATTGATGTTTATATCTATAGAAAAATATACTCTCTTAATCAGAGATGTTTTTCTCTGGTGAATAGTAGGGAATGCAGAGACTCAAGACTATACAAGGTGGTAAGAATGAGTGACAAATTTTTTATAAAAAAAAATTGGGTTTTTTATAATTTTTTTATTTTATTTTTTATTTTTATGAAAAAGGAAGTAAAAACATTTTATGATAAAATTGAAGATTTACATGGAAAATGTTTCTGACAAAATTGAAGAAATATATAGAAAAACACATCAAGATTGATAATTTTCATAGAAAATTAAAGAGTAAAATGGTAGACATAAAAGCATTGTATATTGCTAAATTAATTGAAAAAGGAAGTAGGAACATTTTATAATAGAATTGAAGATTTGCATGGAAAATTTTTCTGATAAAATTGTAGAAAAATATAAAATAACATTTGAAGATTACCATGGAAAATTACAGATAAGATGGTAGGCATAAAAATATTTCTAAGTTAGTTGAAAGTGGAATTATAAACATTTTGTGATAAAATTGAAGATCTACAAGGAAAAGTTTTCTGATAAAACTCAAGAAATGTATAGAAAAACATATTAAAATTGACTATTTCATGGAAAGTTATATAGATAAAATGGTAGGCAGAAAAATATTCCTAAGTTGATTGAAAGTAGAAATAGAAACATTTTCTGATAAAATTGAAGATTTACATGGAAAATATCTCTGATAAATTTGAAGAAATATATAGAAAAACACATTAAAATTGACTATTTCATGGAAAATTATACAGATAAAATGGTAGGCAGAAAAATATTCCTAAGTTGATTGAAAGTATAATTACAAACATTTTCTGATACAATTGAAGATTTACATGGAAAATATTTCTGATAAAATTGAAAAAAAATATATAGAAAATGTTAAAATTGAAGATTATCATGGCAAATTACAGATAAGATGTTAGGTATCAAAATATTTCTAAGTTGATTGAAAGTGGTATTACAAACATTTTCTGATAAAATTGAAGATCTACAAGGAAAATGTTTCTGATAAAAATTGAAGAAATATATAGAAAAACACATTAAAATTGACTGTTTCATGGAAAATTATACAGACAAAATGGTAGACATAAAAAAATTACTGAATTGATTAAAGGAATTACAAACATTTTCTGATAAAATTGAAGATTTACATGAAAAATATTTGTTAGTCTATTTTTTTGTTGTTGGAGAATTGAGTCCATTGATGTTAAAAGATATTAAGGAATAGTGATTGTTGCTTCCTGTTATTTTTGATGTTCTTTTTATGTTTGTGTGGTTACTTTCTTTTGGGTTTGTTGGAAGAAGATTACTTTCTTGCTTTTGCTAGGGTGTAGTTTCCCTCCTTGTGTTAGTGTTTTCCATCTATTATAGGGTTGGATTTGTGGAAAGATATTGTGTAAATTTGGCTTTATCATGGAATACCTTGGTTTCTCCATGTATGGTGACTGAGAGTTTTGCTGGGTATAGTAGGTTGGGCTGGCATTTGTGTTCTCTTAGGGTCTGTATGAGATCTGTCCAGGATCTTCTAGCTTTTATTGTTTCAGGTGAGAAGTCTGGTGTAATTCTAAGTAGCTCATAGAATATTATTTAAAGGTGGGGAGGTAAACAAGGTAAGAGCCTAGAGATAAGGAAAACAATAGCAAAATACAATCATCTCAGTAGGACAAACATCAAAAAAAATAAAAAAAACCTCACAGCACTTGCAAATGCTTATATGATGTCTGTGCAAGATAGGGCTACCAATAATCAGGCATGGATGTAGGAGGAACTCAGCAGGGCCCTAGACCTCAGTGTTCAACTGTTTGCTACTGATAAATGTATGGAGAAGTAGTCATTGAATTCTGGTCTATAGTCATAGTTGACTACACCAGGCTCTAATGGATTGTTTCAGCCTAATGATGACAAAGTCAAAAAGAACGCTGTGAATCTGAGAAAGGGACTGTGCTGGGATTTGTGATGTTGATAGGGGCGGGGAAACAGAGATGGTGGTGAAGAAGAGTTAATACAATGCAATTACATTTATTCACATGGGTGTAATTGTCAAAGCACAACTTAAAAATAGGAATTATGGGAAATGAGGCATATAATATGTCACATGAGTTCTCTACACTTTTATATTAAAACTAAGTTTTAGAATATTATTAGCTATTTATTCAAGAAAACATTATTAGCAATATAAGGGTTCCTTAGTTGCTGGTTCACATCAAATATCTCTTAATTTCATATGTGAGTTTTTATGGTTTTAACATTTTCCATATGTCATCTTAAACAAATGTCAAAATAAACTCAGCTCAGTGCAGCTATTTGTAAATTCCAAGAGAGGAATATTTTAACTATTTACCTAATGAGTCATAATTAGACTGATAGACTCTGATAGACTCATTCTTGAATATTTTAAGAAGTATATTTGAAAATTTTTAGATGTTGTCAGCAATTTATTTTCCATGATTTATTTGAATTACTCTTAGCATAATTCAAACCTGTGTTGGAAATTGAATTGTGTGTTTCTTCTCTACAGTTTCCATTTTCCATTTTATTCTATTCTCTACTTCCTAGAAATGGCTTCCTTTTTTACTGCTATGTTTTTTGGTCAGAATATATAATTAGTCAGTGCACCAATGGAGTGGGTTCAAGATCCAAGAAAGTTGGTTTAATTTTCAAAACTGGAAATGTGGATTTTTGTTTATCCATAGTAAGGATGCCATGTGACATGCATCAGTAGGCATGTCCCGGGATAGAGTTCAGAAGAAACCATCCTGTCACATCCTGCCTCATGCAGTTCTTGCCTCAAGCATGCTGAAGCAAGGTATTTACATTAAATAAATAATGCAATTTGTGATTTTACTTTTTAGAGCATCTCTTATCAACTAACATAGAACGTTTATTTTTTGTAAGACTTTTTAAATTGCTTCTTAATTGAGGAAGTAAACCTTAAAATATTCACTAATAACTTCATCTTTTTGTTAACTCTTGTTAACTATTATGAGTCATTCTCTCCAGACAATGACAATATTAAATGTAAAAATTTCCTAATTCATATTCACCTTAGAAATCTAGAGTATAGTTCCTAGATAAAGTGTCAGAACTCATGGCTAAACTAATTTAGTGATATTGATGATATGAATATTCCATCCAATAATCAAGATGATGTATTACAAACTACAAACTGAAGACCTGCTTTTGAATTGAAAGGTTGATTTAGTTTCCTCCTTTTGATGTATTTAGAAAATGTCTTGAAAAGCCAAACTTCATAGTGAGAATTACTTGCAGAAGTGGGGAAGTTCTAGTTTTTGTTCATGTTTTAAATGTGCATCCACATGATGCCCTTGAACTTAAGCTTTTAACTGTTATAAAAGTACTTAACCTGAAGGAAGGGTGATTATGAGGACTGTGTAATGTACTCTAAGATCACACCTGTCATTTTCAGTTCAAGAACTCTTATTTTAAAGGAATCCCAATTTACAGGAATGTATATAAATCTTACGTGCACATCTTGACAAATGATCATTTTAGTTTCATGAAAACCATATAGTCTACACTCTTGAATCCTTGTTCCCTCTGTTTGCTATAATCTGTTAATCTTTGGGTTTCTTTTATGTCCTAGAACATAACTTTTTCTTAATATATAATATCCTACTACATAAATAAGATATAATGTGTTATTTACATGCAAGTTGAGTATGAATTTAAATGTATCAGCAAACATAATGAGCTATCAAGGAACAAAAGGAGTATTTTTATAGCATTTGATTAAGGAAGTCTTTCTTAAAAATGGACAAAGTAAATATTGATCAAGAAAATTAAATGTTGGACTTATTTATAATCTGGATTATTTCACTGAAACCAAATATTTCAAAGTGGAATGTGCATGAAAACAAAAACTGAAAGAAAATTCTACAACTCTATACTTATACTTTAAAAATATGTCATCATTTTTGAGAAACTTTTATAATCAATAAAAACTGACAAATGATGTAATTAAAAATGTATCAGAATACTTCCAAAGGCATTTCTCACAAGAACTCTTCAAAGAGCCAATGGTCACATAGAAAAGGCTTGACCTCATTTCTTTACAACGAAATATAATGTATACCAAAAAGATGGATAATTACATTCTCATTAGAATGAAAAATATTAAAAGATACTTTCAATATTAACTACTGTTTTAGTTTGGTGGATAATTTATACAATAAAGTTGATTAACTGCCTACCTGTGGCTCATAAATTTCCTACTTAGCAGTATTTCCAAAGAAAATTAAAATTGCAATTGTCAGAAGATATCTATAGTGCTTCATATCTTTTCCCCAAATGTCCTAATCATGGGTATTCAATAGGAACACAAATTTATAGTCTTGACCAAGTGTATTGAAGGATGGAATATTATTTGAAGGAATTGTTACTAACTCAAAAGTCCATGTTGGCCATCCATACTCAGAATTGTATTGAGGCAGCTCTTAAGACTTTCCATATTTCCTTTCAAATACCCTTACTTTGTGAAATCTTTGTTTCATCACCACATTGATTAAAAATCATAGCCTATTTGAATTTACAGTAAATACATGTATATATTCTCTGCCTTTACAGGGTAAGGCCTTTTTAGCTATACTTACAGCATGGAAAAGTTAAAAAAGACTTGGGTTACCTGAGTGATCAAGGGCTTATGTTGCTACACTTTTACAGATTTTTTATTCTGTATCTGTACACTGGATTGGTAACTTAGGCTTAACATTTTAAACTCTTTCAAGATAAAAAAAAGAAACCCAGCATATAACTGGATGATTCATCTCCATAAGCCATAAATAGATGATGATTGTTTCCTATCTATGGCATTGAATGAGAATAAAGAATTTTACCGTATGCTATACACTGATTTTTGGGACATATCAGTAAGAATTGCTTTTGTTCCTGACCTTTCTGCTAACCACTTCTAGAAAAGAAAAAACGAAGCAAGAATAATGGAAATGGCATCTGAAAGGAGAGATGGAAGAAGTTTGGTAAAACATTAAAGCATTTTTTTCTAATTTAGATGTTAGAAAGGTATTAAAGAACAAGTGGAAGAGTGAAATTAAGTTTAGTAAATGAAAGGAAAGCAAGACAAAAATGACACTATAAAAATTCCTCTTCTACTTAATTCCTAAAGCCAATACAGATAATAAAATCATGTGGAGAAAATTCAGCCTCATCAATGATAGTAGAAGCTATTCACAATCCCAACCTTGTTTCTTTAATAAATTACTGTCAAGCATTGTAAAAGTTAGACCCAATCAAGGACAGCTAAAGGAGAAGACACACATCTCTATAAATCTTGGACAAGTACTGTCTTCTTCTGAAATCACAGACATAAGGGGGTGACTAAGTGTCTTATTTGCATCAGTGGTGCCCTTGAAGGTCTGGAATGAGCCACAGCAATGTAAATCAGGACAGAAGTACTTGCTTGTTGCAAGGGCATGTAGGAAGTGGGTTGTTTACTGGGGAGCATGGAGATTTTTGCAGTCTCCATGGAGAATAATTCTAATCAGGGAAACAGAAAACTTGTTGAGAAAACAGCTCTGAAATTCA
The DNA here is from genome assembly GCA_036184795.1 of Tokudaia tokunoshimensis. Lineage (NCBI taxonomy): Eukaryota > Metazoa > Chordata > Mammalia > Rodentia > Muridae > Tokudaia > Tokudaia tokunoshimensis. The sequence continues at coordinate 9,853,855 of BTHU01000003.1, read as the reverse complement.
AAAGGAAATAATAAGAATAGACAGCTAGTAGAAAGATAGATGAGACGTCTAAAAGAACTTTCAAGAATAAGATCAATTCAGCCCTCTGCAGATAAAGCATCATTCACTAACTGTGAGAATAAAAAATGAGAATCTAAGAACATATATACCCCTTAGATCTGAAGGCACAGCCAAGCATTAAAACACCTGAACTGATCTGAATGACAACTAAAGCAATAGGAAAGATTATCATAAAGATGGTTGCCCTCACAAAATATGTCAAAGGAATTCCTAGGAAGTGTTGGCACGTGACTGGAGACTGGCACCTCAAGTGCTTGGAATGTTCTCTAGGACACAGAGAAAAGCCACCACAAATTTTACAGACAGAACACTAACAGCCATAAAATATTTGCAGCAGACCTGGTGCAAACCTATGCAGGTCCCATCGTTGCTTTTTCAGTCTCTGTGAGGGCCTATAAACTCTGAATTGATTCAGTGGACCATGTTCTCTTGGTGTCCTCCATCCCCACTGACTCCTACAATCTTTCCTCCCCCTCCTCATAGGGTTCCTGATCTCTGAAGAGAAGGATCCAATCCAAATCGGATATTCTCTCCCCTTAATGTTTGGCCATGGGTCTCTGCACCCACTCCCATCTGTTGCCTGCGGAAGCCTCTCTCATGACAACTGACAAAGCACGCATCTATGAGTATAGCAGAATATCATTAGGCATTATCTCAGTGAATTTTTTCTTTCCTCTTCTTTTTTTTTTCTTTTTGCCTGTCATGTTTATTTTTTTAAAGATAAAAACATTTCAGAAGCTAAATGTGTATTCTCCCAACATGATCACTAATTGGCAATTAATTTTCACTTGACATATTGAGAGTGCATTTCATAGACTTTGAAAGACATTAATTGAAGTCTTTGATAAAATTTAATTCAGTTCCCCAAACCTGTAAAGATAATTTTAAAACCCAAATTTTACCTTGTGTGCCAAGTTAGTGTAGGACTATGGTCGTAATGACATCCAGTTCTTGTAGACTCTTTGAGAACTTGCCAAACATTCTGCAAGGGTGTCTCAATGGAGATGTAGAATGTGGAGAAACGTAAGGAATTGTTTTGACAACACGATGTCATCTGGAAGATAGGTTTCTGAATAAATTCCAAAATTGCTGAGGGGTGTTTTGCCATTTGCTTCTTTCTTCTAGAACTTATTACTAACAAAAACAATGTAAAAATAGGAGTTACCGTTCCTCACCACTGAGTATTACTGTAACTGTAGTTTCAGATTTTCTAAACATTTCAGATATGTACGTGTATTTTGTGACCTTTATTAAAATACAAATATTGCCTACTGCAAGGGAGAAATGCAATAAATAAGAAAACTTTGATTTTTTTTTACAAAAAAAAAAACATAGCTTTAAAGTTTTTATTGATAGGAATGGTAGCATACCTCTTTAATTCCAGCACATGGTGGTGGAGAGAGCAAGGGCAGATAGATCTCTTAGAGTTCCAGGCTAGTCTGATTTGCATAGAGACATTTAGGCCAGCTATGATCACATAGTGAGACCCTGTCTTAAAATAACAAGAAATATTTTTACATTTATTTATATAGGCACATATTGTGGTATGTCTATGTTGACCAGTGGATAACTTGCCAGCGTGAGTTCTTTATTCTCACCATCTATATCCTGGCAATGGAATGCAGATCTGGATCTTTCCTCTTGGCTTCACCTTCTGGCTGCACCTGATCACAGGAAGCGGATCACCCACCTTCCACTCCAGTCTCTCTCACAGGCCCTCATGTTGGTGTCTTCTGCTTTGAGACCTCTTAGAATTTAACTCATTTTCAGCTTCTGAAAATTTTTGGCTAAGTGAACCATCCCATGATCTTTCCATGAAACATCATACCTTCCAGCATTGACCACTAGTCATTCTTCTGGAAGACTGATTCTTTTCAACCACTAGTGTTCTCTGCATTTTGGATTTTCCCTGATCAAAAATATTAACTGTACACAATATATGTAATGAGTATTTGTAGATTGAATGAAGAAATAAATGAAAAAAATAGCAAATGGCCAGTTTTCTAGCTATTGAACTATTTCATCTACATCACTAAAATATTCAACAATATAAATAATTTCATTTATTTAAGAAATATTTTATTTTTATTAACTTGCTATTTTCCTTAATGAATAAAACAGCAATGTAGTATATTATGTTTACATATACTCGTATGTGTGCTTAAATATAATCATACTGTTATTACATCTTTAGGATAAATTCTAGAACATAGGATTTTGAAAAATTATGTAATTATCCAGCCAATGTTGGATAATATGAAAAGGCTTATTATTTTTTAAAGAATCGGTATATTCAAAACAAAATGATATTCAGTTGAAAGGTTGACTCCATTATTATCCTGCAAGTTTCACCTCAACCTATTTTGGGATCATTTCTCTGCTTTTAGTCTTGGATTATGTTGAATTTAGTTTTATTAGACTTTTTCCAGTCAGAATTCCCCAGTATAATTTGTTTAGGTAAGAAATACAAAAGTGAGTTTTAATGTATATAATGTATGAGCCTCAGAAAAAAGTTTTAAATCTCACGTCTAAAAATCCAATAACTTTTTTAAGACTCCGAACAGGAAACGTAAATAAGCCACCCAGCGTGATCCATCCACTACTGTTTGACTGGGAAGTGGATTAAAATCTTAAATTATTGCTGAGGTTATCTACGTTAAAAAAGACTCAAACCTCAGAGCTGAGAGCAATCGCAGCTCTGGTGTCAGCTATGCTCTTTCCCATGGAGCTAATCTATGCAAGGATATTTATCATTTAAACAGTCCTACCTCAAAGCCCAGGATGGCTTTAAGTTGTCCAAAGAACTTCTATCTGACAGTTAATACAGAGGGAAGGAGAAGGAAAGAGTGAAGGAGGCTATTCATGTTTAGCTCACACATTAAAAGAAAGAGAACATTCCAAATTTGATAGCATCACTCCCCCTCCCCCTTCCCTCTAAAGCCTTGTTTTAGTTTAGAAAGAATTTGAAATTGACATTTAAATGGTGGTGGGGCAATTCTCTTTCTCCACCATGCAAGATGGTCTCTGGAAATGTACAATTATGCTGTCATACCCAGCACTCCACATTGGACAGACTTTAATTATTAATGTGTTTCCCTCGGAGAATGACTCGATCATGTCACAACTCTAGACAAATACAGCAATGCAAAATCATAAAATATTCACTTGAATACTGCTGAAGTGACAGGAAGTTAATTCTATGAGCACTTTTGATATTACCAGAAAATTAGTTTCAAACGCATAAGACTGAAATAAATGTGCTCATAATTTGCTCAAGGGTAACGCTCATCTTGCAATCAGTTGGTGTCTTTTTATAAATGTTACAAGTATTCAACATGGCTTATGATAAAGAGGACAGCTAATGTAATGTATTATTTGTAGACAATGTTTTACTTGTAAACAACAGGGAGTGAAGAATCGCTCCCTCAGAAATATTTAAACTCCAGTAAAATTCTGCTATTCATCATTTTGTTGAACCGAAGAAGTGCTATCAAAAAAAAAAAGACAAAAAAGAAACAAACCTTTTTGTCTTAGATAACTGCTCCAGCTTATATCTAAAGCTGAGGTAATGATTAACAACTTAAGATTATTTGTTAGCTAACATTGAACAAATATGAAGCTTTATGGTTTTTAGATACTAAAAGAAATCATCGATGAAATATTACCTCTTCTGCGTTGACCCAAAGATGTTTGTGCAGCTTATCGATACAATTGTTTGCATATGTCTTCTCAAACTTGATAAACTAAAAGATCTCTTAAAGGCTCACACACCCACAACTTGTCAGGAATATTGAAAAAGAATAACAACTTCCTGTGTTATGCCGGGTACCCCTGGCTCAAGTGGGATATTCTCATCTCGGCAGACTCTCTGGCCTAGAGCTCCCAAGATATCTGCACCCAATTTGTCATGTTCCCTTTGCGGGTTGTTGCCACTCCAGCCCCATGCAATGACTGCCCACCTCACGGTTAGCTGTCACAACTCCCAGTAACCCGGTAACATCAAAACTATAGAAGCTTATAATTAACCTGTCAGATTTATATATCAATAAATTCTCAATTCACCAGATAGCCACACAATAATTTCAGAGCCAGTTGATAATGATACAAACTATCCAAGTTATTCTATCCTTTATGATATTCATAGCTACCTGTGGCTATTTAAAGCCACGCGGAATCTGCATTATCTTCCTCTTGCTTCATCTTCCTTCCTCCCTCTCCCTGTCTCCTCCATCTCTGCTACTCTTTGCCCTGCCTCCTTTTTCCCTGTACAATCACAGGTTTCTTGTATTAATAATTAAATTAATTGGACAGGGAAAATGCTGCTACAAGTATTATCCACAAAAATTTTGTCCATACATTATTTGATATCTAAGCAAAAAAAAATAGAAAATTATTAAATAGGAATAATTCTCATAAAGAAAAAGAATCTTGAATAAGCTTTAATTGCCCAAAATTTGCTGTGAATTTCTAGTTACTGATTCAAGCTAAACTCACAAGGCATTTCTTAACACTGTGACCTTCTTGGAGATGAGTTGTGTCTGATGAAAATCTTTAAAGAAAGGCTAAGAGCCTGGCAAAAAATGTCACATTCCTAGTATCATCATGAATGTGAACTTCTCTTTCTCCTGATGAAAACTTCCTTCCACTTTGGGTAGCCTTATATTCTATCTGTATTATTAGAAAACAAAGAAGTTTATTTCATACAATTCTATACAATAGGGGATGTTTTGACAGTTTCCTACTATACTGGTTTAATTTTTTAAACAAGTAAACTTAATATATTATAAATCTCGGACTTTCTAGACTTATATGTATATTTATTGTACATGCAATATGAGAAAAATGATATAATTAGACTATGACATTTCTTTTATCTTGTCTGTAAAGATAATACAAAAAATAACAAGAGAATGCAGCTACAAATGAATTATAAGCAATTTTTGTTTAATCATTTTAAAAGTATAAGACATACGATCATCCATTATCCCATAAAGGTACTCCTTAAGATAACAAATTACACAGAAAGTATGATTTAAATATGACTGCATAAATACAAATAAAAAGGCATGAAACTGAAGACATTTTAAATGACTTGGATTCAAAATATCCAAAGAAAAATAAATTGGATATTTTTCATGTATGTGCTATAATACAATTTTTCAAAGTTAGTTGTCGGCAGATTAACATTATATGCATATATATTTTCAGGAATGACTATCCAACCAGTAAGAACTGTGGTGTTCAAGTATTGGATTGAAAATAAAGTATCCAAAGCATACTACCTATGCGGCAACATTCTAGCAATCAAGACGTCATGACATAGAGGATTTTCCTGTTTCCAGATGGAATAGAAAATGTTCAAAAAAACTTCTCATAGATATCACAGTGTGAGGGAAAGTGAAAGGAGGTAGAATTTAAACTATTAGGATGTTTAGATTAAGGGGATGGGGAATTTTCGCACATAAAGGCAATTATTGAAGGATTCACTAATAATGTAGCCTTGGAAAGAAAAAAATGATCACTAGATATTTGTGTATTTGCCAAAATATCATGCAAATATAAATCCAATAACCTTCACTTGTGTCAGGAGCTAAAGGAAGCTATCTTCTACCACTAATAATCCAAGTTTCTGTGTTGACAAATACAATTATTTTCTACATGGTTCTGAAAATCTAAGAGTTTTGTTTACATTGCTTTGTATATTTCTTCAGTTCCTGGTATCTCTTAGAATTACACCAGTAGGTATTGTTTGGGTTTTAATCAGGTCACCAAGGAAACTCACACAAGTACACCTGAGTGTGATTATTTATACTTAACAGCAGTATATGAACACTGAGCTATTCTTTTTCTTGGAATCTCTTTTTCTATTTGTCTTCTGAGTAAACCTATATTGTTGGATTTAGTTTTATTTTAATTTATTAATTAAAATAAATATAAATCAGATTCTAATGAATTTGTTCTAATTAATTGATTTGGTTGTTTTTAGTGATTCTAACATTTTTCCTTGTCAACTCTTTATCTAACTACCCTTAATATATCATGCGAAACTGAATGGGCTATATCATCACATGAAAAAAAAAAAAGAAACCCCACAAATTTGGACTTTGATTGTAAACTTATCTATCCAGCTGCTTTTTAAATATTTGTCTATGAAATAGTTCAAGGTTCTTTGTCTAATATCGTCCTAAATGTACACTGTCTATTCTGAACCTTCCAACTTAATTCCACTTCATTCTCTCTTTTATTCAAATGAAAATATGAAGTGTCAACTTTGACTGCACCTCTACAGCCATCCATCTTTTGCTAACTGTAAGAGGTAGCCACAGCCTGGTCAGTTCTCACCATTTGTACTTATCCTTATCTGTGTCTTACATCTGCTATTCTTGTTTCTGCCCATGCCTTCTTTCAGTTTGTTGTCAATTGTTGTCAGTGTTGAAATATGAATCAGATACTAATCTTTTCTTCCACAACTACACAAAATCACACATTTCTCTCAGAACAACAGCCAAAATCCCTGGATCTTTTTCTGTGTTGAACTCTTATCTCAGATAACTTCATGTTTACTGCTTGTGGAGGCACATAGCATGTGCTCAGAAAATCTGTAGTACAGTTATTCAATCAAACATCAATCTATGTTTTTCTTTGAAGGTATTTTGATCTGATTATGATGTGAAGTCAGTTGGTTTTCAGTGAAGAGGATTACCCTGGATAATCTGGGGATGACCCAGTCACTTGAAAGCCCTGAAGAGTAGAACCGGGCTCTTCTTGAGGAAGAAATTTTGCCTTTGGACCACACCAGTTCCACCCCGACACGTTCAGAATAGCATTCAATAATCCCTAAGTTTCTATTAACAGAATACCTCTCAATCCGTCCACTCTTGCTTACCCTTCCCTCCATCCTTTCTGGAGCTAAAGAGATGGGACATACAAGATTAAAAACTACTACTCAAGGAATTCACCATATATTGATCAGTGCATAGGCTTATTTCACACGCTTCCTGTTTAGAGATACTTTTACAAATTCATGTTTCTGAGTCATTAACTTTGAAATTGAAATGAAGGGAACTATAACACAGGGTAATTTCTTCATATCTTTTGAATATTAACCTTCTGTGAGATGCCAGGTTAGTGCAGTTCTTTTCCCAATCTGTACACTGCTGTTTTGCCCTGTTGACAGTGTCCTTTGCCTTACAGAAAATTTTCAGTTTCATAAGATCCAATTTATCAATTGTTGATCTTAGAGTCTGAGCTACTGGTGTTCTGATCTGGAAATTTTCTCCTGTGCCAATGTGTTTGAGGCTATTTCCCACTTTCTCTTCTATTAAATTTAGTGTATCGTTTTATGTTGAAGTCTTTATGTTGGACTTAAGTTTTGTGTAGGGTGATAAATATAGATCTGTTTGCATTCTTCTAAATTTCTAACAATAAAGGTGGAAGAATAAAACACAGATAGATGAAAAAAGTACTGAGCAGATTATGAAGACCATATATGTTTACAGAATACATTCTGGAGTGAATGGGCACAGGGTAGTCTTGACTGGTTTATTAGTAGGCTTGCTTGGGTTTGGTAACTCAAATATTTTTACTACTTTATATTTTAGTGAAATACCATGAAAATGACATATTTATTGATTTTTATTGCTTTAGGAATTTCAAATCATTTTGTAAGTACATTTATAATCATAAAATATACAATGATGAGTAAAAGAAGATACCACCACATGAGTACACACGAATAAATTTCTCTTTGCTCCAATCCATTAATTATACTTTCAGTGTTTCTTAACCTACATATGTATTTTTGTAGTATTTACCATGTTTAAAGTTTGTATAGTGTGTTTATATAGCACATGTATTCATTATACATTCTGTTTGCTTGTTGACTACTTTGATGTAAAATGTAAAAGGATTAATGTATTTTGTTCACTGATATGTTACTGATTCTTAGAATGATGTGTATCATCATTGAAATTTGAAGTGTGCAGCCTGAACTACATATACATCCTCTCTCTCTCTCTCTCTCTCTCTCTCTCTCTCACACACACACACACACACACACACACACACACACTTCCATAAACACACAAATGCACATGCATGTATATTGTGCATTATATTGCGCTGATATTCTATAAATATATATAATAACATAATATACTCTGTAGTAACTGTGGTTCTCATGTCACATGACTCATACACGTACTATTTTATATATGATTTTACATTATATAATGTATTATATTTCAACTCTGTCATTTGCATGCAACTGGAAACAATGTAATTTTTTTAAATGATGTAATTCTCCCTGATGAACATAGAGATAACTTCTTTTCTGAAGATATACATACATACATATGTGTGTGTGTGTGTGTGTGTGTGTGTATGTGTGTTTGTACTCTTTTTAGGTATACATGTTTATATATACATATTACAAAAGCTATCATTTTTCTGTGACTTGCAGTAGTATTACATGAATTGAAAATGAATGACATAAGATGCCTGGGTCTTTTTTTATAATCTGTTTTTAAATTTTTCTTGTGCATAGCTGAGAACAAAAATGAAATTCATAATTGTGCTTAGATTGGATAACAGATAACCTGAAATAAACAGACAATCATGTTCCCTCCATTATGGCCATCTTTTGAATCTTTATAAACTGAAAGAATAAAAAAGTGTAGAAGGTAAAGCTTTGCTAATAACTTAGTAAAGTTAGAAATCAACACTGATCCAGATGAATTATTCAATTGCCAAAGAGGATTATCAGATAATTATATATCTTAGAGAGAAAAAGAAATCATTATCAAAATATATTTAAAATACATATAATAAATATATTTAAATATGTGATATATTTGTAAATATAATTATATTCATAAAAATAAATATAGTAAAGATATAGTAATAATATATGGCCTTTCAATAAGATCTATCTTAATATTTGTAGAATAAAACCAATTACTACATATATATCTTAATACTGGGTATCTTATATTCAGGATCTCCAGATGCTGGAGAATATGAAGTCCAAGATCAAGCTCTGACATATTAAGGTTTTCATGAGGACAAGCTTTCAGGTTTGTGGATAGTACCTTTCTATTCATTCTTCATTTTGTGTATTAACACAGACACCTAGCTCTTTTCTTCTTTAGCAAATGTACTAATTCCATCCTTTTGAACTCTGTTTTAAGACTCTATCGTCAATGAGCATTTTTGTTTCAATACATCTAAAGCAACATATATTTTATACCCATAGCAAACATGTGCAGATGTGACTATTTGTTTTGGAAAGGAACAATTAGAAGAAATAGATACAAACAAGATCCAGATAGTAGAATTATCTGCAACATTTTTCAGACTGTTTTATATTGATAACTAATTATAAGATGGAAAATGGATTGTGAGTATCAATGTACATGAAAATCTCTAATCTGAAGAATATTCTAGATATTAGTCTAGAATTTAAGTATTAATATGAAAATTTCAAAACATACTAGATGAAAATAAAAACTCAATGTAGGAGAGGTAATGTGTTGGAAAACAATAGGAGAACAAAATCCAGTCTTGGTTGTACAAAGGTATGTCTGATGAGCCACAATTAGAAAGGAAATGTGCTCAGATTTTTATTATACAGTGAAATTTGGTAAATTAGAACAGTTTACAACTGAGAGACATTGTCAGAGCTATAAGCTGATTTTTCTCTTGAAACATAGGCACACATCTCCTTAGGTGAATTTCATCTTCATTTATGCAGTTGCAACTCCATTTCCTACTACTCACACTCAACCCAGGATCCGGCGAAATTATTCTAAAATGTCCCACTCAGTACAACATAAACCTATTTCCCCACTCTGAACAACTACACAGAAAAATGTCAGAAGAAACCACTTCTAAAATCAGCAGAATGAAGGCATCTCAAAGGTATGTAATGGAGAAAGAAACTAAAAAATGAACACTCTATAAATCTACTTATAATAAATTCAAGGATGTAACCAATTTATTGTGCTGATAGACACAATACCTGTTGACTTTAGATGGGCCCTTGAATGAGAAGAGAGACAGGAAAACATCTGGTGCCAGGGATATTTTATACAATTTGCTTTGTGGTTGGTCTGGTATGTTTATATATAAAACTCATTGAATTTTACACTTTAAATTTGGGCATTTTTGCCTATTACCATTGTATGTGCAATAAAAAATTTCATAAAATACTATTATTTCTATTAACGAGGTCAGGTTGTCTTCTATAACTGGTCTGAGTAGGTGGCTCATTTTTTTCATTCATTTTTAAAAATTAAAAATGCAAGAGTAATTGCTGCTCTGAGAACAGCACTCTGACGCCAAGGGAAGTCCCTCTTCATCAGAGAGGTGATGCTTTTGGTATGCTTTCAGTTAATTCCAATCAGGTGAGTTAAATTAAATAAGAAGATTAAAGAAAACTGAATTTGAAATGTTTGTATAAGTTTTCAAAAGCTTCTTTTGAAAGTATCCTGCTCTGTATTCCCAAAAATAACCTAAGTTGAGTAAAATGGATATGTTTTCAAAATTGAAATTTATGTAATCATGAGGATGTAAACATTAACATGACTTAGTTGTGAATATAGAGCTGGGGTGCAGATGAAGGTACATCTCTGTGCCTTGACTTGAAATGTTAGTTCTGTTTTCAGTGAGGTCAAAGTTTGGAACAGATTGAGTAAATAGTGAAGACCCTATTCTAAGGATTGTTAGTAGGTTAAAATAGAGAAGATAGATTTTCACCAATTAATAAAGTCCAAATATTAGTGGCTCTTTCTTTTGTTAGATTTCCTTAGGGAGTAAAAATGAGGAATTCGGGACTCAGCAGGCTCCAGGGATGATAGTAAAGTCCCATCTTTATAAGCTGAAAGAACAGCACTTTGCAAAGTACCACACTATGATACAATATGGTGGAGGCCATCCTTGGTTCCATCACGTTTCAAGCACAGGCAAAATCAGAGATTTCCCCAATCACAGAAGGCTTTGTCGTCTGTTTCTGTACCTGGACCAGTGAGTGAATACAGATAAAACTGAATGAAGGCTTGAAAATGAGACAAAATACTACCTAGAGTGCTATCACACTGAATGGCACTGATTGATAGATTTTGAATGACCCAAGCTCTCTTAGATCCATCACTGTATTCAAGTGGCCCATGGGACCAACCAGCTTAACTAAATCCAAACTCATGATCTGACTTATTCCATTTCCTGAAAGAGCATATGGTGGAAAGTTATTGTGACAAACAAGTATCTTGCTGCTGCGCCTGTCCTTGATACCAACCCCAAAATCCTTTCTCTGCCTTCTGTTATCATTCTGACTGGATGTACAAGCTCATGCAGCAGTCCTACCACTCAATGTGGCTTATTTGAAGCCCTTACTCAGATCTTCAACTTCCTCTGTTCATTATTTACCATTTACTTAGCTGACTTTTCTGACTTTGAAAATTTGCTACTAAAATTTGGCCAGTGATTTCCATTATTCCTCTGGTATTACCATCATAAAATACCTGAAACTGGGTAATTTGTAAAACATGAGGACATATTTTTCCCAGTGTTAGAATGAAGTCTAAGGTTGAGGTCCTCTTATCTTTGCCACCCAGTAGAGGAGCCTTCTGCTTTTAAAGCGACTCATGGTGGCTGTTTCATTCTCTGAGTTTGTGGACTCACCTGGTCATGTGGATAGATTAGCAAAATGGCATGGAGACTGTATTCTCCAGGTCATAATTTGCTAACCCTTCCCATCCAAACAGCTCTTTCCATTTCTAATTTAAGTATTGTACCTTGACAATTAGTCTCATTCTAGGCATACAGAGTCATGAAAAGTTGGAGAATTCAACCCCTTCAAGTTCTACTGCTAAGGTCATCAAGGTTTAAGTATGGCATTCTCTTTTCTTCCTTCCAGTTGTAGACTGTAGATGGCAAGAAGGTCTTGCTTCGTATGCTGTTAAGGACGGTTTCTAGCTCTCACATGTAGCATAAATGGATTATTGATCAACCAAAGCCTCGCGTTGCTTTTTTCAATATATCAAGAGCACCCATCAACAACCATCCAATTTCATAGTCTTTGTTTTACTACTTCTTCTGCACTTTTCAAATGCCTCAGTTAATGTAGCATGAAGTGAATTCTCTATGCCACTATCCTATTCTGGTTTATAACCAGTGGCCATTTTAACAATTGCTTTACTACACGTATGATGGCTTGGTTGCAGCATCTTATCTGGGATCTTTTAACTTCAAATGGTAAGGTCTTCACTTAGCCAAGTAATTGATGATCCTTCTTCAAAAATCTCATTTTTAATCTATTTCTAGTACCACTACACTTGTATTAAAATATCTATACAGCAAACTCCAACACATGATATTGCTAATCTAACAGAATCGTCCTTAGTATTGCGATTAGCTCTTGATATATAAATACAAGAGAAAAGAGACCAGGCTTTCTCCTAAAAATCATATCTAAATTGTGGATATAGTAGGCAAGCAATCGTCACTCTGGATACAAGTCATTTTAGCATTTAAACATTCAATATACTACTAGCATTAATATTTTCTTATGAACTGCTTTTCTGAAAATCTTATTCAGAAGCAATGCAATTCTAAGTGAAACCTACAATAACCAATTCCAAAAGGATTTGATTTTTATTATTTTAATTTACTTAAAATATATTTTTAAGAATATTGTATGAAGAGATTGGAAATAGGAAAACTATCTGTTTCTGGATTCTTATGCTTCTATATTTAATGAAAAACAGCTATAAAATCTTGGAACATCAATTTACTTGAAAGTTCTCTCTTTCAAGAGAACTATCTAATGATTAGTAAAACTTTATTATCTATTGCTACCTACCTTGAAGAAATGACAACAAAATATTCAGTTCTATTATTCCTTTACTCACACTACCAGCAAGTACGTGGAGAGACAACAGAGTAATTTTACATCTAGTAAATTTACATCTAGGGATAACACTGCTACCCCACACAGGTTCAGGATGTAGAAACAATATTGTGCAGGATTTTCCCACCACCCTAAATCTATTAACTTTTGATCTTCGAGGAATCACTTAAACATCTTACAGAGGTATGCAGCTTAAATAATGGATTCCAGGGTCTAGCTGATCATAGGAATGAATATAAAAAGAAGTTAAAAAGGCTACCATGCTCTGAGTTCCTTTGTAGAGTTCAGTCTTCAGTAGGAGTTGTGATATAGTGCAGATGCTCTAAGAGATACTAAATGTCCAACTCTCACCAGCTCAAGCAGCAAATTCCTCCCTCTGTTCATATTCTGCTTACATCTCATATCACAGTCTTTAGGCTATGTTCACATTGTGTTTATATTTAGTGATCATACTATTCAAACTGTTTAGGTAAATGAGTTTGCAGTTGTTAAATTCCACGTAGTTCCTTGATGGTATGAATTAAATTTTATTACTTCTGTTTTCCACAGAAAAGATGATATAATATAATATAATGGTAGTTTTTCCTTGCACTATTTTGGTTGTGGTGTCTCCTAGTTTTTAACCTGTAAATTTATATTATACAGTGTGGGCATGTGCCTGACTCTACATTTTAAATTTACAATTTTGCCCTTCACAAGGCTTCAGTTATAAAGACTATTTGCCAGGCAATCCTATTTTGATATGATCCTTGAATCCCATTTCTCCTCTGTCCCAACAGATGGTAAAGTACTTCATGGAGGAGATTGCTTGTTCTGTCTCCTCACTGGTTACAAACCAAATCATAATGGAAGCATTCAGACTCAAATCGGTTTTCAATTTTAGTTCATGAAAGGCCTATAGTGAGAGCTTTTCTTTCTATCTATCTATCTATCTATCTATCTATCTATCTATCTATCTATCTATCTATCTATCTTTCTTTCTTTCTTTCTTTCTTTCTTTCTTTCTTTCTTTCTTTCTTTCTTTCTTTCTTTCTTTCTTTCTTTCTTTCTTTCTGTCATCGTGTATCTCTGTTTCTCTGTCTTTCATTCATTATCTCTTTCTTCCTTTTTTTCCTTCTGTCTTTCTTTCTTCTTTTGTAATTTATACCTGAAGAGGAAAATCGTGGCATGCTTGTTTCTCAATACCATAACTTTAGGTCACAATACTTTGGAGAATAATTATTGAATCTTAAATATTACTATTGAGCCTCTTATTATCAGAACTGAAATTCATAAGAGAATTTATTTAATGAAAAGCCAAAAATTCTACAAACTATAGATGTTCCTGAAAATGTGAAATGATAATTATTTCACTAATAATGCTTTGGATATGCAACATATAACTATACATTAATGCCTGCATTACTTCCATATACGTGCAGAACTCTGGAATGAGCTAAGGGTTGTATCATCATAAATAAGGTGATCATGGACTTGGACATTTTTACATAATAGAATATTGGTTGGATCATCTAATTCTTTATTTTCATCTTGGTGATTGCAGAGCCCCTCGTGGTCTTGGTGGGGACTGGGTGACATGGTTCCTGCTCCTGGGACAGGCCCCCTAGGTGTGAGCCTCCATGGGAGCATGAGGCTTGTTTGTATAATAATACACATATTTTCTGGAACCAGTATAAGAAAAGGAGGACACTTTCTTCAGAGGAATGTCTTCTCTCTTAAGGTTAATGACTCCATGTTGGTTAGAAACAGCAGAAGCCCAGGAGTTGAGGGTGTGGCTATGTCTTAGCAAAATGGTAAACACTGGGACCTTCAGGACAACCATTGAGGCTATAGGCAAGAGCTCTAAATGCATGAATTCAAAAATATACAATTTCTCACCTATGCAAAAAAAAAACAAAGATGCAATATGAATTATGTGAGGGGCTTCACGAATCTAAAGAAACAAAAGCAGCAATAGATGCCAACTGGTTTGAAACTTATTAAGATAAAGAGATTTAGGGAGTGGTGATCACAGGAGATCCCAACCAGCTAAGTTCTTTTGTGTTTATGCTTACAAATGCAGATAGTTCCCTGAGGTCAGGATCAGCCTTGGACAGAGCAAGGTTAGGCTCAGGCATGGTGAAAATGGTAATTTCAGGGAAGGGGCACACCTCATTGTCTTATACTCTGTGCATAACAAAAATAAACAGATTACTGATTACTTTGTGAAGTTAAGAAAAAAAATGTATGCTTGCTGTCACCTATGATTGAAATGGCTATGTTCATAAGATGCTGATTCATGAGATAATCAAAAAGAAACCTAAAGTAAATGACTGCATTGATAACTGAAATAAAAGAGTGAACCTGTGTTCTGCAGGAGAGCTATTCAGAGAATTTTTGAGGATAAAAAGAGAACTGCTATAAACAAGTGGGACATGGACAGAGAGATCTCTTGGAATAGCAAGCAAGCTGGACGTGGAGAGAGAAATCTCCAACAAGAAGGCAGAACATAGAGAGAAGCAGACTGGAAAAGCATTACTAAGTAGAACATAGGTCGTCAACTTGGACCAATGGTTTGACATTGAGTCGTTCTTTTCCCTTCCCCCAGACACCCCTTTCTCAGACCCCCTCTCCAAGCTGAACCTGGTCCTTAGCAGGTAATCTTGAGCTACCTATCATCTATAAACATTGCTGATATCTTATTTTAGAAAAACATATTAGCAATTATTAAAAGAAATTATATAATGGAGAGGAAGTCATATAAAAGAAAGAAAAGAAATTATGTAATGGAAAAATATCATTGATCACGGACTTGCTGTAAGATTTAAATAAGCCCAACTGATTAAAGTATTGAACATGTGGTCTATGATGTATCAAGTGGAGGATCAAAGGTGTTGAGTTATATCAGAGAGAACTGCAGAATCTATGAAGGGCTGCCAGACAGCTCTACATCTGTTTTCTTCTCTCTGCCTTGTTTGTTTCTTGCAACTTCAACACTCTGGCAGCATGAATTCTTTGGTTTATAGATTGCGGAAAGTATAGTCTCTCACACTATTTGAAAAGCATTCCTTAGTTGAATTTGATTGCTTGCTGTTTCAGCCTTCACCATGGACAAATCTGAAATATGAATTAAATTGTCCTAAAACTGTAATGGACATCACTTTAATTGGGTTAATCTCCCAACAGCTTTTAAACATGTATATTAACTGAACCATAATCTTTGAGTTACCTATTCAAAGCACACCATACTCGACACTCACTGAATATTAACCCCTTGGGTTATATCATATTATTGGCAGTAGCGGAGTTATTATTGTTTTCATTCACTGTGATTTCATTGGTAGCTGGGTATACTTCTCAGATTTATTTGTTATATTGTGGTTATTTAAGATAGATCTAAGTATCTCAATGATTATTTTATGTAGGATAGTAATAGTTACATGCTAGTGCTTAAAATGTCTTATGCTTATCTTCAGAGGAATCTAACATACATTTAAATATTAAATGTGAGTGATAAGCAGTCTGTCCTTATTTTGAGAGCTAGTGATGTAATCAATATTTAACTACACACACTGTAATAATCTTTAGTGAAGTTTTAAATGTAATCAAATTTTTCAAGAGGTTTAGATAGAAGGCACAAGAGGAACTTCAAAAATTATAGTTTTATTCATAATATTTTACTCTTTATAATTTTAGCCATTATCAATACTAAATGCTTGATAATGATTTAAAAACTATATACTATATACCAGGAAATTTGCTAGCAATTATCTTAAATAATACTAAGATAGAGATTGATTGTCTAAATCATTACTCCAAATATCTAAATGAATAATCTAACAAATTTGGAATCATTTACACAATGAATCACATATAAAGACAAAATAAACCAATGGTTATATCAGATTCTGGGTATCTGAAAAAGAAGTTATTATTGAATATGTTGAGGTCTACCCTCCACTCCCTCCACATCACATAGACATAGCCATTTTGTTCCGTGCCTGATAGCCATTTCATATTGTTGCTGTAATATGCCTGCTAGTCATTGACAAATAATGACTCAGAGCAAGTCATGCTGATCACATACCCTGTAACCTTTGCTATGTTCTGTGTGTGGTTTGTTAATCTTAAATTCCAAAGCTTTAAATAGGACCCGTCAAATTAAAAGTCAATGTGAACTGTTATGTCTAAAATAGCTTAAGTCAGAACTGACCGCTGGGCAGCACTTCCTGCAACTGCACGTGAACTCATTTTAGTTTTTGTGGTTTTCATTTATAAGTTGACAGAGAAAGATTTTTGGGGTCATAACCTCAGATAATTCTGAGTTATGTACCTGATCTAACCAGTATTATAGTGAATGCTCAATAAACTATCCCTATATGATGGTGATCGGTGTTTGTGTGATTTGTGGGACAACTCATGGACTCCAACAGAATATACAACCAGATTTTCAATCTGAGTGTGTGGATCATGAGTAAAATGAAATATTTGATGAAAAGAAATAGCAATAGTGCTCAATATAATAATTCTTAAGGTAAAGGAGAAATATGGTAAAATAAAACAGAAAAGGTTAAAATTCAAGACTTTAAACACAAGGCTATTTAGAAATCGGAATGATGAAGTGTGTTCTAGGAATTGAGTTGAGTAATA
Organism: Tokudaia tokunoshimensis; assembly: GCA_036184795.1. Classification (NCBI taxonomy): domain Eukaryota; kingdom Metazoa; phylum Chordata; class Mammalia; order Rodentia; family Muridae; genus Tokudaia; species Tokudaia tokunoshimensis. The sequence continues at coordinate 9,836,259 of BTHU01000003.1, read as the reverse complement.
ATTTTAAGAACATGTTATTAAAAATAATTGATACCACCATTAGGATATGCAGTGTGTGGGGGGAGGCGATTAACAGAGATGTTGTCACTAAGTTGTTTAATCAGAGACTGATGTTGACAGACCAGTGATATCAAAGTGTGGAAAATGTGAATCAATTTGATACCAAAACAAGAAATATACAGGGAAAACATATGGAGAAAAGCCAGAGAGCAACAACTGTCAAGAAAGAGCAAAGCCTGTCACTTTAGGGTGAAGATGGCTCGTCAGTATCCAGTCGTACATACAATGTGTAGGAATGAAATACTAAAGATCAAGGAAAACAGAGTATTGATTGGTGCTATAATTTGGAGGTCATTTACTCCTCCTAAAGGTCAATTTGGGGAATTTATTCTTTAGTGTTAAGGTTTTAGTAGAGAACCTTTAGCGTATGTATCTACTAAGGAATTAGAGTCCAGTGAGCATGTCCGTTAGTAATATCAGATAGTTCTTGCTAGTTTCTGTGAGAAGATTGTCTTAAAAATCCTGAGTTAGGAAGAGTCTGCCTCTAGACATAATTGGATCACTGCTATCCTTTACAATAACCATAGTCATGACAGTCCCTTCCTCAAGACTATGGACTTGCACACCTAAACTGTTTTTGTCAAGACTATTCTGCCTCCGTTGTTTCAATATATCAATTTAAAGATAACTGAAACAATTACAAACAAGGTTTTTCCCTAAAGAGTTTTGAAAGACTACATAATGCTAAGGAAGAAAGGTATGGGCAGAGAATCAAACATGGAGGACAAATCTCTGTTTCTCTTATTAAAAGACATGAGGTACTAATGAAGTTTAGAGCGTATAGAGATGATGGAGAGTTACAATGTTAAGGAAATTAATGCTGAACTTGTGCAACTTGTCTAGAAAAATTGACACAATTGTGTATGGACTTGGAAGAAAGGCAAAGAAGTGTTATGAGAGGGATGTAGGAAAGAGGAGTAGAGAACACAATGGAGGAGACAGAACTGAGAATAGAATGCAGAGCAAAGCCCAAGTTTTGTGAGTTAGCACTAGGGGAACAAGAATTAGTTCAGAGAATTCTGAATAATTGTGACATCTCATTTAAGTTCAAAACATAAAAATTTACAACTGTAATATACAAAATATTTCAGGCTCATTATTAAGTTAATTAAATTATTCCTGGTCATTTAAATAGTTGATTATTTTTGACAATGAACATAAAGGTCCTAAAGCTTATTATGTTGCAGAAATTCCATTTTAAGGTTATTTAAATAAAAACACATGTGTGAGACACAAAACATAATCATATAAACAGAAAACAAAACCTGAGGGAAGAATCAGGAAATAATTATCTGCTGCCTAATTATCATAACAAAATATGTATTTTACAATATAAAATATATTTATGGATAGAATTTTCAATATTGGGGTGCATATGCATATATAGTTGCTTCTACTGCATATAACGTGAATCAATAAACAGCTATGAACTATGGAAGACAGAAAAGATACCATAACAAAACTTAATGCACTGTCTTGTAGTTTTAAATAAAAATCATTGATAACATAAATTTTAAAAAAACAATTATTTTTTTAAGTTAGCAAAAAATAGCTTTTATTTAGAGAACAGAGTTCTGTAGATGTGCTCTTAAGTACAAAAAAACAACCAACAAAAATTCTTCCTTTCTTTCAAGTGAATTATTTCAAACCCAAAATATAGGAACATCTGTTTAAGGAAAATGGCAAACATCTCAATGTTTGGCAACACAAATTACCCTCATCATAGCACAGAATGTTTTCATTTACTTCATACTAACACAATAATTAAAGAATTCTAAAGAGTTATGTTTAGAAAAAGTGATGTGTTTTTGAACTCACTGTGCAAAAGAACTCCCATAGGTTTTCTTTTATGTTCATTAGTTTGGTTTTAAACTTTTATTCAGAATTAAAAAATTTCAAGTAATCAGAAAGAAGGCACAAATGATCATCTAAAAGCTGTTCTTAATGATTTGTGTTTGCATACTGAGTTTCTGGGTGGTCTGTTGGTTGGACATTCCTTTCCATACTGTATAATATCTATAATGAAGAATTCTTCTGTAAAGTAATTTTCATCCAACAACATGGCTGCTCTTGCAAGGAATCTCATCCAAAGACCTATGCCTGTGCAATCTATCTGGAATGCTGACATGCTACACACCATTAATCTCTCTGTCTTGAATACAGACACATTCTTAGTGCACATCTTTAAGGTAAAACGTGTGTTGAGTCAGTCTGTTGGGAGTCAGTGCACTGGAGTTGAGTTTGTGAAGCCTGTGTAGTTCGGCTGATTCAGTTGAAGTCAGAGAATAAGAAGGAACCAGAAGATTGGAATAAATTGTCAGAGTTCATTTGAAATCAAGGAAAGTAATTCAGCAAGAAGCTGAGAGAAGCCAGATTGAATCAGTAAGTTTGGCAAGGAGTTTGAGCAAAAGCTGAGTTGAACCAGAAAATCAGAGTTAAGAAAGAACTAGAAAGGTGAGTTTATTCAGCAGTAAGCCTCTGAGATGACAATTACATCTGATGAATAAAAGTTACTTTGACAGTCTTCTTTTATTGCTCTGTGACCCCCCTACTCATGTGACTAGAAGGTCTCATAGGATTCAATGTGAAGTACCTTTAGAGATTTTTAAGGAGAGATAAAGAGCTAGGAAACAAGGAAGTCCTTTGTCAATGAGCTAGAACTAAACTAGGCATTACTCTAGAGAACATACAAAGCTTATGCTTTTCTAACAATACCTTTGCTTAATTTATTTGTGTTGAAGATTCATAAAATAAGACTAGCTAGCCTTTAACTGTCAACTAACACAGCCCTAGAGATGTCAGAGAAGAGAAGCTCTACTAAGGAATTGCCCACATCAGATTGGCCTGAGGGCAATTCTTGTGAGCATTATCTTGATTGTTGATTAATGGAAGGTCAACAGTAGATCCCAGTCTATTTTTGGCAGTATCATTCCCAGGCTGCATAAGAAAGCTAGCTAAGCTTTGGAATAGGGGTGGGCCAGCAAGTAGCCTGTGTTACATCATAGTTTCTACTTCAAGTGCTCTCTTGAGTCTGTACTTTGACTTTCTCAATGATGGAATGTGACCTGCAAACTGGAATGATCATTTTTCTCCCTACCTTTATTTGGCCCAAATATTTTATTAGAAAAGCAGAATGAAACTAGAGCAGGGCAGACAGGCAACAATGTCTTTCAACAGATGAAGTAAATATCTTAGTGAAAATGAAAGATTGAATTATTTTCCAATGCTACCATAACCAAGGAAGAGCAGGAAGAGACATGAATAAGTTGGTGGGTAAGAACACACACTGAACCCATTGGCAGTTCACTCAAATACTCAACATTTCAGGGTGGACTCTACTGTGCTTCTGCAAATCAAATATTCACCAAAGGCCCATGTGTTCATAGATATAGTCTGTAATGTTGACATTTGAAAATTGATTGTGTTATGAGGACTCTGAAGCAATCAAATGATTAATGCAATCCTAGTGCAATAAAATTTTGGGAAGAGGGAATGCATCATTGCAGGCTTTTCTTTGTAGACTATCTTCTCCCTAACCTTTTCCTCTCAATGTTTCACCTGGTCATAACCATAATGTTGAGCCTTAACTTGGAACCAAAGCCACAGCTACAAGAGATGAAACTTCTAAAACCATAAGCCAGGAATAATTTTCCTACTTCAAGTTGCTTTCTCCCAGATATTTGTCTTGATGGTAGAAAGCTGTCTCACGCGGACTCTCCAAAAGATTCTGCAAAGTCTTGCCATGCAAAATTTAGTCTTGGTCAGTAAATATGAACCAAAGGTTGTAAAGTACAAGTACCCAGTGTGCTAGCTAAGTAATAAGTCCTCTAACTCCAGGAAATCACTTCAATAGATCATGAGGCCAAAGTAGGTAGGGCTTTAGAAACGGCGATCTTCTGTTCCTTTCACACTTCAGACAGACAGCTGCTTTCTAGGCAACCGCTGTGTTTAGAAGACGGCACTAGAGATGGCTATTAATGTGACTATATGGGTCTGGCCCTGCTGCCACTTATTCATGTGACTGTATTCTCAATCAGGCTCACAACTGTGATCCCCGTTGCATGTGTGATCATAAGCGAACTCCAGGCAAATTGGATGGAATGGAAAAAAAGGTTTTTCTTTCACATTCAATTTGCTATGGTTATAGAGACCCAATCATTGTATCTTTCATGATGTGTTAAAAGGATTTGAGGTCCAAGGTCTATTGTGGCAGGTGTCATACAGTATTCATATGGCACCATATTGGGAGATTCAGAGACCTAGAAGTACCATCTCTTTCCTTGATCTCCTAGGGCTCATCCCATGCATGTCAAGAGTCCTTGTTCTTGGATCTCTTCCTCATGGAAAAACACAAAAGGCAATGCATAACCCATTATCCACACAATAAGTTTTAGTCTCGGTTTTTGTCTGAAAATGAATAGCGTTCTTTGGAGCCAATTTCTGAAGTCATAGGTGCCAGGCCTTGTTGTCACTTACTGTCTGAATCTGGGTAAGTCACTTAACCTCTCTGAGCTCCAGTTATCACATCTATGAAATTGAACTAATAATAGCTAACTCACAGAGTGCCATGGGTCAAATGCAGTACTGCAAGTGAGCATGGATGCATATTGCAAAGTAAAATGTATTACAGGCCAGAGTTGCTCTTCTCTGGTACGCCAGGTATGGAAAACTGAAATTATTTCCATCACTTCTTTTAAGTAGGGTCAGAGTTTGCTATGGAAGACATGGTTTCTACTTGGCTTTCCAGAAGGATAGACAAGCAATTATTCCAGGATTGTTCCATTTCATTCTTTAAAATACACACACACACACACACACACACACACACACACACACACACACACAGGAACATTCAAACTATCCTCATCCTATCCATGTTAAGAGTCCTTGCTCTTGGGTATCTCTCATAGAAAAATACAGAATGCAAGGCATAAGCTATTTTTCACATATTAAGTTTTCATCTGTGTGTTTGTGTGTGTGTGTGTGTGTGTGTACAGGGAGAACAAGATAGTTCATAATAACTAATGGGATGCATTTGTTTTGAATTGAGGATTATTAGAATCTTACACCTCCAATTTCCATATTATGTCTTATCTAGTCTAAATGTGAGACTGAAACTTGAGGTCATCATTTGGCTTTACTACATGAATCCTTTGACCTTTTATTTTTGTCACAAGGATAAAACACATTTGACAAGTGAATACCCATGGTCACTGTGCTTCCCCCACATAACCTATCATCCTTATTTTAATGACATTTTAACTTTCACTGCAGAGATTCTCTTCCTTTTCAGTGAAGAATTTTCCAATATACAATTCCACTACTGTGATGTTAATACATGCATTAAATAAATTAACGAGTAAAGAGAATGAAAGGGGAAACTGGAGAGGAGAAGAGGAAAGGAAGGGAGGGAGAAAGCAAGGGGAAAGAATGAGTATGGAACCTACTCAGCAAAAGGTAACTTAATCCTCCAGAGGCTGGAAAGAGTACAGCCAAGGAGAAAGAAGAGAGAGAACCTGAATGGATTCAATCGTGACAAGGACTTGAAATACTCCTAAGCATAAGGAGAAATGTAAAGTGGGGGCTGAGTTGATGGCATGAATACATGATATTTAAAGGATAAGAAGCAACAATAGATGTTATAAGAGATTCATCAACACAAAGTTTATATATATATATATCTTAAACCATAGTTTTATTTGTAAAAGTTCAAAGAGTCATGGGGCATGATTCCAGGCACATGGATTTGAAATTTTAATTGCTTCACTGAAAACCTTTCAGGGACACCAAGAGGAACATCTTTCAGTTCAGGAGATTCCTTAATTCTCCAAGTTATTTGTAATCAGTCTAATTTAGTGATTAGTCATCATGCCTAATACAGTCTTATTTCCTAAAAGATTATTTTCTTACATTCCCTAAAGTGGTCTCAAATTATAAACCAATAAAATCAAAGGCATTGCCAAAATTAACAGTGAATAAAATTGAATTCTATTGTCTGTTTAAAACATGTTCCATTATATTATACTGTATGTAAAAATTTGTAATGTACACATTAGTTAAACAAGAGTAATTGTTCTTTCTGCAGAGTCTAACATCTTGATATATTGCATAAAATGTTGATTTTATTTGACTATTACTGCCAATGTTTATAAATTTCTTCTTACTTTGTAAAAAACAGTGTCCATCCAATCCTTCGAGGTCATTTGGTTAACTACCACTGGTCTCTTATTGAGCTGAGACTAGGCTTTAATCCCATGAAATTGGAATCAATGAAATAATTTTAAAGTAAAAACTGTTACATTATAATAAAGAATGGTTCTTTAATGTACTTACTTTTCTTTATATTCCAACTCATTTGAAAGTACAGCCATACTGTAATTAAGCCAACAAAATTATTTTCAATTCTAAAGCACAAATTAGCTGGTAGCAAAAATATTCAATTGATTTTTTTGCCTCCAAATGAAAGTAGTAATTTAACTTAATTCAAATACATGAAAAATTGTTTATCCAATAAACAGAGTCAAATATGGAAAATAATAACTATGTCATTGAAAAAGTATATCTCTGCTAATGAAGAATTGATACTATAACACTTGTAGTTCTTGAACAATATTTGGACCAGTTATAAGTAAGCCAAGACTAAGCAGGTAGTGATTTCTCTCAATACTGTGTGTTTCACATTCAGTTTTCAGAAAACAATGACCATCCTTTTAGAGTAAATACTCAGTTACTGAAAACATGAAAGGATTGAGGGATGGAAGAAAACTGCATTTCATGTTAGAAACCTGACTGAGTTTCTTCCACTAAAAAGAAAGTAAATTACAGAAAATTTTATGTGATAAACTAAGAATATTGACCCTCTGATGACTTTGAGACAGAATTTTAGAAGACAAACTTCACCTTGAGTATGATTTAAGCTTTCTTTTGGAACCATGCCTTGACTTTACTGGCGTATAAAAGCTCACATCATCATTTCTAAATAGAGTTTCCACTGTAATGGGTTATTAATATTGCCAGTGCTGTTTGACTGAGAACCTGGATGGGCGTGAGTGCACTGTAAATTTAACACTAAGCATTGACTATCACGAAAGCTGCTGCATGTGAAGGAAGTCCTCACATGTGTGCTGAGAAAGTTCTGACTTTGTTGCTCTCTTCTTTATGGCTGCTTCCACCAGGAGGCTTTTTAAATGTATGTGCAAAGAAGGAAATGAACTGACCATTGCAATAGATGTAAGTTAGAATTAGTAAAAGTGGGAACCATGGTATGTATTTTTTTAATATATTTTTTATTGAATGCAATCTTCATTTACATTTAAAGTGGTAAAACCTTTCCCAGTTTCCCCTCTCCCCAAAACTCCCTAACCCCTCCTCCCACTCCCTGCCTCCAAGTATATGCCCCTCCACCTGACCCACTCCCACCTCCCCCTCCTCAATTTCCCTTTGTTGGGGCATCTATTTACCCTTCACCTGACCAAGGACCACTCCTCCCACTGATGCCCAACAAGGCAGTCCTCTGCCACATTTTTGTCTGGAACCATGTGTATCTCTTGGTTGCTGGTTTAGTCCCTGGGAGTCCTGGAGCGTCTAGGTGGTCAACATCTTTGTTCTTCCCGTGGGACTGTAAACCCACTTAGCTCCTCTAGACCACCCTCCAACTCCTCTATTGGGGACCCCACTCCCAGACCAATGGTTGGTTACTAGCATCTGCCTCTGTATGTATAAGGCTCTGACAGGGCCCCTCGGAAGACAACCATGGCATGGTCCTTTTGATATGTGCTTCTTGTCGTCCATGGTAGTGTTGGGGTTTGATGACTGTTTATAGGGTGAATCCCCAGGTAGAGCAATCTCTGGGTGGCCTTTACTTCAGTTCCTGCTCCACACTTTGCCTCCATTATTGCTCCTGTAAGTATATTGTTCCCTTTCTCAGAGGAACCCAAGTACCCCCACTTTAGTCCTCCACCTTCTTGAGTTTCATGGTATGTATTAAGAACAAACCATATGGATGTCATTTGTGTGCGATCCAATAAAAAGACAATATTGTAAGCTATAAAATTCAGTATCTGAACATGCAAATATGACTAGGTAATACCATTATCCTGAGCAGGATGACTTCTGGCATTGACTGCACCTTATTCTCTAAGCAGACAGTCAGTGTCTCCAATGCTGTGGAGAAATGTGAAGGACTTTTTGATCTTTGTGATCAAAGCCTGCTTTGTACAACTGAAGCATAGAAATGTATTGTTCAGATTATATTAATAGAAATTCTTAATTGATATTAGATGAAATACAGTAAATAATACCGTGGTGGACTTTGTACTGACAGCAATCTTTACCTGGGATATTGTAGAATGTCTGGGAAGAGAAATGTATTTCCTCCTGCCTGATGTTTTGTTTTCTGTACCTGTCGAAATCAGGGACTTAGCTGTTTCTTCCATATTGAATTTCTTCCTCACTTTTGTCCTTTTACTTTAAATTTTATCACTTTCAGAAAATAGTTACAGCACCCCCTCCTTCTTTCCTGTCTTTCTTCTATTGCCATCAGATTCAGGAAACTTAATAGTCCTCACTTCCTTTCATATACTCATGGAGGCACACCAGAAGCCTTTAGTAGTGTAGACATTTAGAACAGAGATAGGGTAGTATTACATGCAAGAAGGCCCCTGGGTTGGATCCCATTTCCACCACCCACAACCCTCTCCATAAATAAATAAATAAATAAATAAATAAATAAATAAATAAATAGAATCTATGGCTACTTCCTTGGCTCTCTAAATTCAGGTACTTGTTGGGCAATTGTTCCCTCACGATTTGGTCATTTTAGAGCCCTCCTGGTGAAACTCTCTTTTCCTTCCTGCTTTTTCTCTGGCCAATTTGGGGACACCCCGTCTTCTCTGTACCACCTATCCTTCTGTGCCATGCGAGCTCTTTGTCATTTTTGGTACCACTCTCTTATCTCTTCTTTCACGTTCTTTTATCATGATGATAAATCACTTACTTGCCTGACTTCCATGACAGGAGACGGGATAGAAAACCAAATTTTATCCTGTAGCAACTGTAAAATAGTCAACAGTGCTTGTCACCACTACTTACATTGCTGCTGAAAAGCTAACAGACAACAAGCGCCAGTCTGCCTCCCTGCAGCCTCCTTCCTTGCTTTCCTATCAAATTTATCATTGTATTTATTTTCTAAGGATATTCAGAATGCTAGCTCCAAACTTCAACTTCAGTCTTTCTCTGTCTTTCTAGGTTAAATCCCTAGAGTTAATATTTGAGACCCTGCTGTAAGACATAACTTGTTATGAAGCTAGCTTCTTCCTGAAATGAAGTAAAAAGCCTGCATCTAACAACAGATATGTAACCTTTGTCATGACCCTTATAAAATATTATATATAATTTATAATATATGTTTTATAATATATTATAGTATATATAATTATATGTAATAAACATGTATAATATATTATATTATATCTAATTATATGATATATTATATAGAGAGAAACTATTATATAGTTTCTGTCTATAGTCTTTTCCTGGTTTTGCTCTCCATGAATGTTTCCAAAGTTTATTACCAGTCTGATAAAATTTCATGATTTTCTCTTAACATCAAAAAGTACTTTGGAAATATGACATTATGCCTTTGGTCTCTGAATGTGATTTAGGTATCACACCTCCCTCAGACAGTTGAGGATTTTAAAAGTCATGTATACCATCTTGAAGTCCTTGAGCAGTTCATTTTTTTAAAGTATAATTTCATTGTTAATTAGAGCATTATTTTCAGTTATAAACTCTTTATTTCTAGATAAGATAAAATAGAGCATGCTGGCATTTATATATTTTATCTGGAATTGTAATTTCTTAGTTTGTCATGTCCTCTATTAATAAATCATACAGCACCATTTGTTGAAAAGGCTATCTTTTTTCCACTGTATGGTTTTAGCTCCTTTGTCAAAGATCAAGTGACCATAGGAGTGTGGATTCATTTCTGGGTCTTCAATTCTGTTCCATTGATCTACATGCCTGTCATTGTACCAATACCATGCGGTTTTTAACACTATTGCTCTGTAGTACAGCTTGAGGTCCGGGATACTGATTCCCCCAGAGGTTCTTTTACTCTTGAGAATAGTTTTAGCTATTCTGGGTTTTCTGTTATTCCAAATGAATTTTTGAATTGCTCTTTCTAACTCTATGAAGAATTGAATTGGGATTTTGATGGGGATTTCATTGAATCTGTGTATTACTTTTGGTAAGATGCTCATTTTTACTATATTAATCCTGCCAATCCATGAGCATGGCAGATTTTTCCATCTTCTGAGGTTTTCTTCAATTTCTCTCTTCAGAGACTTGAAGTTCTTGTCATACAGATCTTTCACTTGTTTGGTTAGAGTCACGCCAAGATACTTAATATGGTTTGTGGCTATTGTGAAGGGTATTATTTCTCTTACTTCTTTCTCAGACTGCTTATCCTTTGAGTATAGGAAGGCTTCTGACTTGCTTGAGTTGATTTTATATCCGGCCACTTTGCTGAAGTTGTTTATCAGCTGTAGGAGTTCTCTGGTGGAGTTCTTTGGGTCACTTAAGTATACTATCATATTGTCTGCAAATAGTGATAGTTTGACTTCTTCCTTTCCAATTTGTATCCCTTTGACCTCTTTTTGTTGTCTAATTGCTCTAGCTAGAACTTCAAGTACTATATTGAAAAGATATGGAGAGAGAGGGCAGCCTTGTCTAGTCCCTGATTTTAGTGGGATTGCTTCAAGTTTCTCTCCATTTAGATTGATGCTGGCTACCGGTTTGCTGTAAATTACTTTTACTATGTTTAGATATGGGCCTTGAATTCCTGATCTTTCCAAGACCTTTAACATGAAAGGATGCTGAATTTTGTCAAATGCTTTCTCAGCTTCTAATGAGATGACCATGTGGTTTTTTTTCTTTGAGATTGTTTATGTAGTGGATTACATTGATGGATTTCCTTATATTGAACCATCCCTGCATCCCTGGGATGAAGCCTACTTGATCGTGGTGAATGATCGTTTTGATGTGTTCTTGGATTCGGTTGGCAAGAATTTTATTAAGTATTTTTGCATCGATATTCATAAGAGAGATTGGCCTGAGATTCTCTTTCTTTGTCGGATCTTTGTGTGCTTTTGGTATTAGTGTAATTGTGGCTTCATAGAACGAGTTAGGTAGTGTTCCTTCTGTTTCTATTTTGTGGAACAGTTTGAAGAGTATTGGTGTTAGGTCTTCTTTGAAGGTCTGATAGAATTCTGCACTAAAACCATCTGGACCTGTGCTTTTTTTGGTTGGAAGACTTCCAATGACAACTTCTATTTCTTCAGGGGTTATAGGATGGTTTAGATGGTCTATTTGATCCTGATTTAATTTTGGTACTTGGTATCTGTCAAGGAAATTGTCCATTTCCTCAAGATTTTCTAGTTGTGTTGAATACAGGTTTTTGTAGTAGGATCTGATGATTTTTTGAATTTCCTCAGTTTCTGTTGTTATCTCTCCCTTTTCGTTTCTGATTTTATTAATTTGGATACTATCTCTGTGCCCTCTGGTTAGTCTGGCTAAGGGCTTATCTATCTTGTTGATTTTCTCAAAGAACCAACTCCTCGTTTTGTTGATTCTTTGTATGGTTTTATTTGTTTCTACTTGATTGATTTCAGCCCTGAGTTTAATGATTTTCTGCCTTCTACTCCTCTTTGGTGTATTTGCTTCTTTTTGTTCCAGGGCTTTCAGGTGTGCCATTAAGCTGTTAGTGTATGCTATCTCCCGTTTCTTTTTGGCGGCACTCAGGGCTATGAATTTTCCTCTTAGCACTGCTTTCATTGTGTCCCATAAATTAGGGTATGTTGTGCCTTCATTTTCATGAACTTTCAAAAGGTCTTTGATTTCTTTCTTTATTTCCACCTTGACCAAGTTATCATTGAGTAGAGCATTGTTCAGCCTCCATGTGTACGTGGGTTTTCTTTTGGTTTTGTTGCCATTGAAGACCACCCTTAGACAAATGGGACCTCATTAAATTACAAAGTTTTTGCAAGGCAAAAGACACTGTCAAAAAGACAAAGCGGCAACCAACTAACTGGGAAATGATCTTTACCAACCTTACATCCAACAGAGGGCTAATATCCAATATATACAAAGAACTCAAGAAGTTAAACTCCAGAGAGGCAAGTAACCCTATTAAAAAATGGGGTACAGAGCTAAACAAAGTGTTCTCACCTGAAGAATATCTAATGGCTGAGAAGCACCTAAAGAGATGTTCATCATCCTTAGTCATTAGGGAAATGCAAATCAAAACAACCCTGAGATTCCATCTCACACCAGTCAGGATGGCTAAGATCAAAAACACAGGAGACAGCAGTTGTTGGCGAGGATGTGGAGAAAGAGGAACACTCCTCCACTGCTGGTGGAATTGCAAGCTGGTACAACCACTCTGGAAAGCAGTCTGGCGGTTCCTCAGAAAACTGGGCATGACACTCCGGGAGGATCCTGCTATACCACTCCTGGGCATATACCCAGAGGCTTTACCTGCATGCAATAAGGACACATGCTCCACTATGTTCATAGCAGCCTTATTTATAATAGCCAGAAGCTGGAAAGAACCCAGATGTCCCTCAACGGAGGAATGGATTCAGAAGATGTGGTATATCTACACAATGGAATACTACTCTGCAATTAAAAACAATGAATTCACGAAATTCCTAGGCAAATGGTCAGATCTTGAAAATATCATCCTTAGTGAGGTAACCCAATCACAAAAGAACACACATGGTATGCAGTCACTGATAAGGGGATATTGACCCAGAATCTCGAAATACCCTAGACACAATCTGCATATCAATAGATTTCTAAGAAGATGGAAGGAGAAACCCCTGGTCCTGGAAAGACTGGATGTAGGGGAACACCAGGACAGTGTAAGGAGAGGGGGTTGAATGGAGAAAAGAGGGATGGAAGGGGGCTTATGGGACTTTCGGGGAGGGAGGATACGGGAAAGGGGAAATGATTTGGAATGTAAATTAAAAAAAAATAAAATTAAATTAAAAAAAATAAATCATACAATTATTTCATAATAAGAATTATTTCATCTAGTACAGTAGACATTTATTCTGTCATTCTATTTCATATGTTGTAATTAACAATTACAGTTTTCGGGCTGGAGAGATGGCTCAGTGGGTAAGGGTAACGACTGCTCTTCTGAAGGTCATGAGTTCAAATCCCAGCAACCACATGGTGGTTCTTAAAAGAGATCTGATGCCCTCTTCTGGTATCTAAAGACAGCTACAATGTACTTACATATAATAAAATAAATCTTTAAAAAAAAAAAACAATTACAGTTTTCATGAGGGGACAAAACAAGCATCATTTCCAACAGGAAAAAAAATAAAACAACAAAAATTAAAGAACCCCTTGGTGATTTGATATTCATGGACTAAAGTTGGGAGGTGATTGAAATAACTCACCAAACTGTTCATGACTCTTGGGTTGATTAATACTGGTCAACTGAGCTTTGGTATGACTGGTGGGCACTCTTGAAAGTCTGTCACTAACAAGAAAGGAGAACAGTTGAGGCCCAGGACACATTCATTCAATTAGTTGCCTGTGAGCCATGGGTATTTTGATTCACTTTCCAATAAGGATCAAAGTATCCACACATTGAACATCCTTCTTCTTGAGCTTCATGTGGTCTGTGAATTATATCTTGGGTATTCAGAACTTTTAGGCTAATATCCACTTATCAAAGAGTGCATACCACATGTGCTCTTCTGTGATTGGGTTACCTCACTCAGGATGATATTTTCTAGCTCCATCCATTTGCCAAGAATTTCACGAATTCATTGTTTGTAATAGCTGAGTAGTACTTCATTGTGTAAATATACCACATTTTCTGTATCCATTCCTCTGTTGAGGGTCATCTGGGTTCTTTCCAGTTTCTGGCTATTATAAATAAGACTGCTATGAACATAGTGGAGCAATTGTCCTTATTACATGTTGGAGCATCTTCTGAGTATGTGCCCAGGAGTGGTATAGCTGGGTCCTCAGGTAGTGCTATGTTCAATTTTCTGAGGAACTGTCAAATTGATTTCCAGAGTGATTTTACCAGCTTGCAATGGAAGAATGTTCCTCTTTCTCCACATCCTCTCCAGTATTTGCTGTCCCCTGAGTTTTTGATCCTGGCCATTCTGACTGGTGTGAGGTGGAATCTCAGGGTTGTTTTGATTTGCATTTCCCTGATGTTTAAGGATGTCGAACATTTCTTTTGGTGTTTCTTGGCCATCTGGTATTCTCAGTTGAGAATTCTTTGTTTTTTTCTGTACCCCATTTTTCTTTATTATTATTATTATTATTATTATTATTATTATTATTATTATTATTATTTTCTATATTCTTTATTTACATTCCAAATGATTTCCCCTTTCTCGGTTCGCCCTTTCCCCGAAAGTCCCATAAACCCTCTTCCCAATCCCTGTTCCCCATTTGCCTAAGAATTTCATGAATTCATTCTTTTTAATTGCTGAGTAGTATTCCATTATGTAAATATACTTGGAAAATATCTCTGATAAAATTGAAGAAATATGTAGAAAAACACATTAAGATTGACTATTTTAAGCTGGGCGGTGGTGGCTCACACCTTTAATCCAAGCACTTGGGAGGCAGAGGCAGGCGTATTTCTGAGTTCGAGGCCAGCCTGGTCTACAGAGTGAGTTCCAGGACAGCCAGGGCTATACAGAGAAACCCTGTCTCGAAAAACCAAAAAAAAAAAAAAAAAAATGACTATTTTAAGGAAAAATTATACAGATAAAATGGTAGGCATAAAAATATTCTTAAGTTGATTGAAAGTGGAATTATAAACATTTTTGGATAAAATTGAAAATCTACAAGGAAAATATTTCAGATAAAACTCAAGAAATATATAGAAAAACACGTTAAAACTGACTATTTCATGAAAAATCATACAGATAAGATGGTAGGCATAAAAATTTCCTAAATTGACTGAAAGTAGAAGTAAAAACATTTTCTGATAAAATTGAAGATTTACATGAAAAATATTTCTGATAAAATTGAAAAAAATATGTAAAAATATTAAAATTGAAGATTATCATGGAAAATAATACAGGTAAAATGGTAGGCATAAAAATATTTCTAAGTTGATTGAAAGTGAAATTATAAACATTTTCTGATAAAATTTTAGATTTACCTGGAAAATATCTCTGATAAAATTGAAGAAATATGTAGAAAAACACATTAAGATTGAGTATTTCATGGAAAAATTATACAGATAAAATGGTAGGCATAAAAATATTCTTAAGTTTTTTGAAAGTGGAATTTTAAACACTTTCTGATAAAATCGAAGATCTACAAGGAAAATATTCCTGAAAAAATTCAAGAAATATATAGAAAAACATGTTAAAACTATTATATGGAAAATTATACAGATAAAATGGAAGGTATAAAAATGTTCCTAAGTTGATTGAAAGTAAAATTATAGACATTGTCTGATAAAACTGAAGATCCACATGGAAAATACTTCTGACAAAATTGAAGAAAAATATAGAAAAACATTAAAATTGAAGATTATCATGGAAATTTATACTGACAAAATGGTAGGTACAAAAACATTCCTAAATTGATTAAAAGTGGAACTACAAACACCCCTCCCCCCAAAACCGAAGATCTACATGAAAAACACCTTCGACAAAATCAATGAAATACACAGAAAAAATGTTAAAATTAAAGATTATCATGGCCTTTAATCCCAGCACTTGGGAGGCAGAGGCAGGATGATTTCTGAGTTCGAGGCCAGCCTGGTCTACAAAGTAAGTTCCAGGACAGCCAGGGCTACACAGAGAAACCCTGTCTTGAAAAACCAATAAATAAATAAATAAATAAATAAATAAATAAATAAATAAATAAATAAAAATAAATAAATAAATATAAATAAATAAATAAAAATAAAGATTATCATGGAAAATAATACAGTCAAAATGGTAGACACAAAAAGCATTACTAAATTGAAAGAGGAGTCACGAACATTTTCTGATAAAATCGAAGATCCACATGAAAAAATTCTCTGTTAGACTATGTTTTTTGTTGGGGAATTGAGTCTATTGACATTATAAGATATTAAGGAATAGTGATTGTTGCTTCCTGTTATTTTTGATATCCTTTTCTTGTTTGTGTGGTTACTTTCTTTTGGGTTCGTTGGAAAAAGATTACTTTCTTGCTTTTTCTAGGGTGTATTTTCCCTCCTCATGTTGGCGTTTTCCATCTATTATCCTTTGTAGGGCTGGATTTGTGGAAAGATATTGTGTAAATTTGGATTTATCATGGAATATGTTGTTTTCTCCATCTATAGTAATTGAGAGTTTTGCTGGATATAGTAGTTTGGGCTAGCATTTGTGTTCTCTTAGGGTCTGTATGAGATCTGCCCAGGATCTTCTGGCATTCATCGTCTCAGGTGAGAAGTCTGGTGTAATTCTGATAGGCTTACCTTTATAGGTTACTTGACCTTTTTCCCTTACTGCTTTTAATATTCTTTCTTTGCTTAGTGCATTTGGTGTTTTTATTATTATGTGCTGGGAGGACTTTCTAATCTGGTCCAGTCTGTTTGGAGTTCTGAAGGCTTCTTATATGTTCATGGGCATCTCTTTCTTTAGGTTAGGGAAGTTTTCTTCTATAATTTTGTTGAAGATATTTACTGGCCCTTTAAGTTGGAAATCTTCACTCTCTTCTATGCCTATAATCCTTAGGTTTGGTCTTCTTATTGTGTCCTGGATTTCTTGGATGCTCCTGGCTCAGGAGCTTTTTGCATTTTGCATTTTCTTTGACTGTTGAGTCAATGTTTTCTATGGTATCTTCAGCCCCTGAGATTCTTTCTTCTATCTCTTGTATTCTGTTGTTGATGCTTGCATCTATGACTCCTGAATTCTTTCCAAGATTTTCTATCTCCAGAGATGTCTCATTTTGTGATTTCTTTATTGTTTCTACTTCCATTTTTAGATCCTGGATGGTTCTGTTCAGTTCCTTCACTTGTTTATTTGTGTTCTCCTGTAATTCTTTCAGGGATTTTTGTGTTTCCTCTTTAAGGGCCTCTACCTGTTCACCCATGCTCCCCTGTATTTCCTTCATGGAATTTTATGTTTCCTCTTTAAGGGCCTTTACCATTTGACCCATGTTCTCCTGCATTTCTTTAAGGGAGTTATTTATGTCCTTCTTGATGTCCTCTAACAGCATCATGAGAAGAGACTTTAAATCCAACTCTTGATTTTCAGGTATGTTAGGGTATCCAGGACTTGCTGTGGTGGAAGAACTGAGTTCTGATATTGCCAAGTAGCCTTGGTTTCTATTGGTAGGGTTCTTGTGCTTGCCTTTCGCCATCTGATTATCTCTGGTGTTAGTTGGTCTTGTTGTCTCTGGCTGGAGCTTGCCCCTCCTATGGGCCTGCAAACCTGTGTCTGTACTCCTGGAAGACCAACTCTCTTTTGGCAGGGTCTGTGCACAGAAGGCTGTGGAGCTGTCTGGTTCCCTGCTGCAAATGGCGGGTGGAAGGTAAGACTCCTGTCCCAGGTGCTCCACCATTTGTATGCCCTGTGCGCTCCTAGGTGTACCCCACCAGAGAGCCGGTGGAGATCTCAACTTCGCGCTCAGAAGTGAAATCGCTGCTGGGAAATCACTCTCTCCTGGTGGGCTAAGCACAGAAGGCTTTGGAGCTGCCTGTCCCTGCTGCAGATGGCGGCTGGAAGGGAAGACTCTGTACCCCATTTTTAATAGGGTTCTTTGGTTCTTTGGAGCCTAACTTCTTAAGTTCTTTGTATATATTGTATATTAATCCTCTATTGGATATAGGATTGGTAAAGATCTTTTCCCAATGTGTTGACTATCATTTTGTCCTATTGATAGTGTCCTTTGCATTACAGAAGCTTTGCAATTTTATGATCTGACCTCAAGCTCTACTATACCATTCTGCACCATCCCTGACCTCATGTTCTACTACAGAGCAATAGTGATAAAAAAAAAGTATATTATTGGTACAGAGACAGGTAGGAAGATCAATGGAATAGAATTGAAGACCCAGAAATGAACCCACACACCTATGGTCACTTGATCTTTGACAAAGGAGCTAAAACCATTCAGTGGAAAAAAGACAGCATTTTCCACAAATGGTGCTGGGTCAACTGGCAGTCAACATGTAGAAGGATGCAAATTGATCCAATCTTATTTCCCTCTACAAAGCTCAAGTCAAAGTGGATAAAGGACCTCTACATAAAACCAGATACACTGAATCTAATAGAAGAGAAAGGAGGGAAGTACCTGGAGCACATGGGCACAGGTGAAAATTTCCTCAATAGAACACCAATAGCTCATGCTCTAAGATCAAGAATTAACAAATGGGACACATTCATTGTAATAGAGGCCCACTAATATCACCAGAGAAAATGATAGACAAAACACTAGGTTTATTATTTAGATTTATCATTTAAAACAGCTATCATAATTTATTTCTAGTAATGTTCTCATATAAAATTGAGTGGCTAGGGAAGAATGTTGCCTTGACTGACCATTATTAACTCTAAACTATTGTGTGTGGCACTGACTATCCTAATCATTGTTCAGTAGCTTGTTTTATCTCCATAACAACCCTACAAATGTCTGCTACTCTCTGAAATAATATCAGTGAATTTTGCATTACACTTTTCTCAATGATATCATCTTCCAGTACAGTATCTTCAGCACCATTTGTATTTTTGTAAGGTATTTTTATACCAGAAATTACTATAAAATGCCATATACTGGAAACAAAAGAAAAGAGAACAAATCTGTTCTCTCAAAGGTGTGCAAATGATTCATTGAATAATCTGGCCCTGACAGAATGCAGTCTTCCTGGCCTTTGGCAGAGCATAGGGTACATTTGTCTTTGGAAATGAAGTAGGGCAGGAAGTCCCAAGGGCTTATAGAGGATTGAATATCTTAAACTCAGTGCTACGAAGTTCCCCTGTAGAGAACACATGTGTCACAGAAGAAACAAGCTGTTAGGCTTTGCAAATTCTACATTAATTTTTACTGTATTATTTTTCTCATTTGATGAGCTGTCAGTGTGTAAAAAGAACACAGAGAAATTTTGGTAGAGGTAGAGGAGGGGAAACAGATAAAATAAAATATCTTAAAATCGTTGTGCTTCTGCAATTTACAATAATATATTCATATAATAATCTGACTTGCAAATTTTTACTGCATTGCATGAGGCATTGAGATTTATTTCAGAGTGGTCATTACTATCACTAAATACGCATTCTTCAGAATTCAGAAATATTAATGGTATATTCCTATCTTTTCTGTATACCTTTTACATTTACATAATAATGATGACCTTTGAAACTCAACATCCTATGTGTCTGAGGGTTGAAATGTATAATAATATATATTGTTGCTAAATATATATAAAACATAGTCAAGGAGAATGGTAAGGGTGATTTCATTAGATTGCTGAACTGCACAATTGGAAAGCTATAAGCTATATTTTTTTGTGTGTAAATCACTTAAGTTAACACAATAATCAAACAGGATGTTCATTGTACTGGCAGTACTTAATTTCTAACTTGCCACATGTAGTAGTGGTTGCCACATACATGGCATTTAGTTCACCAAGGATATGATGAATTTGTGCTGGGCAGTGGTGTTGTTATTTGCATAAAGTTATAACAAGTACGGAAAATTGTAATGTAGAATATTTTAATATCTTGAACTTAAAATTATTCTCCCAAGCCCATGTGTTTTAATACATGTTCTCTAGTTGCTAAAGTGTAGAGTTTGTGTACCATTTGAGGTATAGAGCCTAGCTAGAGTGTTCAAGTCACCAAGGGCAGGCCATTGAAGGACAGACATGCTCTTACCTGTTGCTGCTTCTTTGACTCCATTGTTCCAAGATATAAACCATGCTTCCTACACACTCCTCCTGACAGACATTCAGCTGCTTCACATTTCCCCTTCTATAATGGACTGAAGCTTTCTGATCTGGAATCCTAAGTGAGTTTTTCCTCTCTTAATTTGCTTCTGCAACACCGAAGTAATTATTTTAATATTATGTATTCATACCATGTCTTATACAATACTGGTATGTTAGTGTGAAATATGATTGTGATGAGCAATTTCCTCATGTCCTCACTATGTATTGTTTAATATTTTAAAACTTATTTTCATCTTATTTATATGTGTGAAGGAGGAGTCTCTCTCTTCTACCCCTTCACCCTACTCTCTCTCTGTCTCTGTCTCTGTCTCTGCCTCTTTCTGTCTCTGTCTCTCTCTGTCTCTCCCTCTGTCTCTGTCTCTCTGTCTCTCTGTCTCTCTGTCTCTCTCTCTCTCTCTCTCTCTGTCTCTCTCTCTCTCTCTCTCTCTCTCTCCCTCTCTCTCTCTCTCTCTGTATGTGTGTTTATGTGTGGGGGGTGTAAATGTAGGTACCTATAGAAGATAGAAGATGTCATCAGATCTGGAGATGAAGCTACAGACATTTGTGACATGCTGGAAGTGGGTAATGGGAACTAGACACAGATACATGTTAATTGGATTAGATTTGCTTTTGTAATTACACTTATTTCTTTGTGTGTGTGTGTGTGTGTGTGTGTGCTGTGCACCCTCCACACTCTTCCTGTGTAGATCAGAGGACAATCTGCTTGAGTCAGTTCTATCCTTCCAAAATATGGGTCCAAATGGTTAAACTCAAGTCACCAGGTTTTGTGGCAAGTGCAGTCTTTTCTGAGCAATCCTGTTGCCATAAGGGATTAGTATTGTTTTTGAAGGTAATAATTATTTTCCATGGTGAAATATGACACTTAGCTGTTGTATGCTCATTACTTTCAGAGTGTGAGAGGAAACCAGAACTCTTCCACATCCTTCTAACTCTTTAACCCCTATAAACCCATCTGGATGGCACTGTAATGGACTACAGAGGGTTTCTGAAGAGAATATATGTGTCTTAACCACTCAAGGTAAATAAATGCTTGCTGACCAACAGAAATTGATTAGTTTGTGGAGACACACATGAGTGAAGCTCTCTGGGAATTCTCCTAGGAAATTTAGGAGATCATGTTAATCGGAGAGGTAAAGTTTGCTTCTCAACTACAAAATTCAGCTCTCATTACAGGCTTAGTTGAACAAACATCAAA
The DNA here is from genome assembly GCA_036184795.1 of Tokudaia tokunoshimensis. NCBI lineage: Eukaryota > Metazoa > Chordata > Mammalia > Rodentia > Muridae > Tokudaia > Tokudaia tokunoshimensis. The sequence goes on along the minus strand of BTHU01000003.1, from coordinate 9,815,035 downwards.
GAAGAACATCCTAAATGCACTGTCTTGGGAATGACAAGGTTGAATTGGTTTCCCAGGTAACAGATGGTTACTTAGAGACAGGTGGTTGTAAGCCATCTTGAATGTCATTCAACGCAAGAAAGTGAGAACAGGATGAGAAATACAGGCAGTTGTCTGTGTGGAGACTTCATTGTAAGAAACAGGAGCTGAGCAGACCAGGGACCCATGAACTATGAACATTCCTCATAGATTACTAACAGGATCCCGCCACTGTCATCCATGAAATCTAAAATCTAAATTATTGCTGTATTAAAACCTCTCTTGCAGTCATTGGCACCTCTCTATATGTATCCACTCATTATTCTTAGTTTGGCCTTTAAATGGCTGAGAAATACAAAATATCTGAGCTGAGACAATACACCAAGTACTGGTGGAAAGTGGAAAAGAGTACTCATAGTACAAATTTTCTTTACATTACATCACAAGGAAAGGACCACCTGAGCATGTCAGAAGGAAGCCTTTCCAAAACAAGGTGCTTTCTTCTTATTGTTGGATCTACACACTTAGACTTTTCAAGAAATTTGTTACATGTATAAAGAAAATTCTTTTTGCAAGATGGCTGTCTCAAAAATGACTGTCATTGTCCAAATGGGAAGTGCATGAAAGAAAATAGATAGCTGTGAGTAATTCCACATTGTTATAGCAGAAGAAGACAGGCAAAAGAGGAAGGCTGCAAGCATGACCACTTGTCTCAGGCTCTGAAAGCCACTCAAACAATTTCTGCTCACTCTCTCCAAATTTAAAGTCATTTTCTTTAATAGAAAAGAATGGCGAGGATGTTTGCAGAGACCCGTGTTCTTACTGTCATTTCCACATACTAACATTACACAGTTTTACCTAGAAATAGGCACATTTCTTCTTCATTATTTTGGTTTTGCTTTCCTTGCAAAGATATGTTTATTCCATTTTTTTCTCATTGTTTGTCTTGTTAAACATTTTGCCCCATGGGTATTTTTCTTGCCACATTTTCTTATGAAGTTTTACTACTCTTGACTTTGCCCTTTTTAAATATGTATTAACTTCTAGAGTTTGTGAACAGATCTTTTAAAACGAATCTCCCTGGAAACATACACCAAAATCTTGCTGAATGTCCACATCAATTTAACAGTTCTGCATAATTCTCAACAAAATTTTTCAAAATTTGTGTTTCTTATCATTTGACCATTTTCTACAAATTTCCATCATAGAACTTTGCTATTAGATTACTAATATTTTATTTATTTTCTTTTCACAATTTGGTAAATAACAGAATTTGTGTAGTGCCTGGAGACGAATGCTTGATAGTTATAAACTACAGCTCAGGTGACTAAAATCTCTTTTCAATTTCTAGTCAACTATATTCAGTCAAGCTTTTCTTCTCAGATTGGTTGAGTGCACACACCAGTTTTCTTCTTGGAAAATGTGACTACCAGAAATCAGGGAAAAGCAGAATAAATTTACCATTTCTGTTTCTTCCCTTCATGTCAGTTTGGTCATACTTTTTCTGCATGTGATTTGGTTATTTTCTGTCTTTTAAAACTTCTACGTATGCCTCACAGTTTAAAAATCACAATCAATATCAATTCTTTCATTTACTCTTTTTCTATTGTAATATTTAATTCTTCATTCTTCAAATTAATACACTCGTTTGGCCTTTTCCTTAAGATATTGTTTTATCAGACTCCTTTTTAAGACTCTTGATCTCTGACTTTTAAAAATGGTTCATGGTACTGATTATATTCTTATTGGATTGTGTTTAGAGACTCTTAAATAGACGTTTACTTGAGAATGAATCATAGTTTTATTTTTGTCCAAATACATTAAATAACTATTAATGAATCAAGATTGATTGATACATTTTTTCAGCATATAGGCACACAAATCTTCCAAACAAACTATACTTGCTCTGTGTGTTTAATTATGTAAATACTAATTAGTTTCTTCTATGGTGAGGACAAGACTGAGTTGTCAAATAGCTGTAAATTTTAGTTATCCTCAGTTGTAGAGAGCACCATTCATTCTTTTATGAACAAATCTATTTAACAATACACAAAACATTCTAATGTAAAAGACAGTGTGTTGCAGCTGTAGCATCTGTCTCCCTCCAGTTCAAAATGAGCAGTCCTGCTTCATGGATCTCCAGACTGGAGCTGACATCTGTGTTCTAGAGCTCAGTTCTTGGACTGGGGATTGATTACATTGACTTTCTTCCTCCTCCAATTCACAGAAGATAGATGGTGGGACACCTTAAACTTTATTGTCTTGTAGGTCAAGTTCATGATTTAGTTCCTGCTGCATATTCTCCTGATAAATGTTTAACCATGACAGAGACAGTACCTACTTCATGTAGCTCCACTATAATACCTATTGGGATCATGGTTTTAACACTTTTTTTTATTTAAATTTCTATGCAGCTTTACTTCTGAAAAACAAAGATTCCACAAATTCACATTTCACTGCTGATCTTTGTTAGGAACTTCTGATATCACCTATGATGCTGCAATTTAACATATTTCCCTAATTCCCATATTTCCCTAATCCATATTTAAAGTATCTTCTTCTTCTAATTCCCTTAATTTAGGCATTTTAATTTAAGACTAGATCAAAATAGCTTATTTTGCTCAACTACCTATATAATTAGCATTTTTTATTGAAAAAGGAAGTAAAATGAAGTAAAAATATTTTATGATAAAATGGAAGATTTACATAGAAAATATTTCTGATAAAATAGAAGAAATACATATAAAAACACATTAAAATTGACAATTTTCATGGAAAGTTAAAGACTAAAGTGGTAGACATAAAAAACATTGCTAAATTAATTGAAAAATGAAATAGAAACATTTTCTGATAAACTTGAAGATTTACATGGAAAATATTTCTGATAAAATTGAAAAAATATATTGAAAAAGATGTTAAAATTAAAGATTATCATGACAATTATTCAAATAAATGATAGGCATAAAATAATTCTGAGTTGATTGAAAGTGGAATTGTAAACATTTTCTGATAAACTTGAAGGTTTACATGGAAAATATTTCTGATAAAATTTAAGAAATATATAGAAAAACATGTTAAATGGAAGATTATCATGGAAATTATAAAGATAAAATGGTAGATATAATAAATCTTTCTGAATTGAGATAGAATTAAAAATATTTTATGATAAAATAAGAGATTTACATTGAAAACATTTCTGATAAAATAGAAGAAATATGTAGAAAAACATATTAAAATTGAAGATTATCATGAAAAATAATGCAGTTAAAATGGTAGACATAAAAAAGCATTGCTAAATTAATTGAAAGAGGAATTACAAACATTTTCTGATAGAATTGAAGATTTATGTGAAAAATATTTGTTAGTCTATGTCTTTTTATTGGGGAATTGAGTCCATTGATGTTAAAAGATATTAAGGAATAGTTATCGTTGCTTCTTGTCATTTTTTTTATGTATTTTTATATTTACGTGTGTATCTTCTTTTGGGTTTGTTGGAAGAAGATTATTTTCTTGATTTTTCTAAGTTGCAGTTTCCCTACTTGTGTTTGTATTTTGCATCCATTTTCCTTTGTAGGGCTGGGTTTGTGGATAGATAGTATATAAATTTGGTTTTATCATGGAATATCTTAGTTTCTCTATCTATGGTTATTGAGAGTTTTGCTGGGTATAGTAGCCTGGGCTAGCATTTGTGTTCTCTTATGAGATCTGCCCAGGATCTTCTAGCTTTCACGGTCTCTGGTAGGAAGTCTGGTGTAATTCTGATAAGTTTGCCTTTATAAGTTACTTGCCGAAGTCGTTTATCAGCTGTAGGAGTTCTCTGGTGGAGTTCTTTGGGTCGCTTAAGTATACTATCATATCATCTGCAAATAGTGATAGTTTGACTTCTTCCTTTCCAATTTGTATTCCTTTGACCTCTTTTTGTTGTCTAATTGCTCTAGCTAGAACTTCAAGTACTATATTGAAAAGATATGGAGAGAGAGGGCAGCTTTGTCTAGTCCCTGATTTTAGTGGGATTGCTTCAAGTTTCTCTCCATTTAGATTGATGCTGGCTACCGGTTTGCTGTAAATTGCTTTTACTATGTTTAGATATGGGCCTCGAATTCCTGATCTTTCCAAGACCTTTAGCATGAAAGGATGCTGAATTTTGTCAAATGCTTTCTCAGCATCTAATGAAATGACAATGTGGTTTTTTTTCTTTGAGATTGTTTATATAGTGGATTACATTGATGGATTTCCTTATATTGAACCATCCCTGCATCCCTGGGATGAAGCCTACTTGATCGTGGTGAATGATCGTCTTGATGTGTTCTTGGATTCGGTTGGCAAGAATTTTATTGAGTATTTTTGCATCGATATTCATAAGAGAGATTGGCCTGAGATTCTCTTTCTTTGTCGGATCTTTGTGTGCTTTTGGTATTAGTGTAATTGTGGCTTCATAGAACGAGTTAGGTAGTGTTCCTTCTGTTTCTATTTTGTGCAACAGTTTGAAGAGTATTGGTGTTAGGTCTTTGAAGGTGTGATAGAATTCTGCACTAAAACCATCTGGACCTGTGCTTTTTTTGGTTGGAAGACTTCCAATGACAACTTCTATTTCTTCAGGGGTTATAGGACGGTTTAGATGGTCTATTTGATCCTGATATAATTTTGGTATTTGGTATCTGTCAAACGACTTCAGCAAAGTGGCCGGATATAAAATCAACTCAAGCAAGTCAGTAGCCTTCCTATACTCAAAGGATAATAAGCAGGCTGAGAAAGAAGTAAGAGAAATGATACCCTTCACAATAGCCACAAACCATATAAAGTATCTTGGTGTGACTCTAACCAAACAAGTGAAAGATCTGTATGACAAGAACTTCAAGTCTCTGAAGAAAGAAATTGAAGACCTCAGAAGATGGAAAAATCTGCCATGCTCATGGATTTGCAGCTTTAATATAGTAAAAATGACCATCTTACCAAAAGCAATATACAGGTTCAATGCAATCCCCATCAAAATCCCAACTCAATTCTTCATAGAGTTAGAAAGAGCAATTCAAAAATTCATCTGGAATAACAGAAAACCCAGAATAGCTAAAACTATTCTCAAGAGTAAAAGAACTTCTGGGGGAATCAGTATCCCGGACCTCAAGCTGTAGTACAGAGCAATAGTGTTAAAAACCGCATGGTATTGGTACAGTGACAGGCATATAGATCAATGGAACAGAATTGAAGACCCAGAAATGAATCCACACTCCTATGGTCACTTGATCTTTGACAAAGGAGCTAAAACCATCCAGTGGAAAAAAGATAGCCTTTTCAACAAATGGTGCTGGCTCAACTGGAGGTCAACATGCAGAAGAATGCAAATTGACCCATTCTTATCTCCTTGCACTCAGCTCAATTCCAAGTGGATCAAGGACCTCCACATAAAACCAGACACACTGAAACTAATAGAAAGGAAAATAGGGAAGAACCTTGAACATATGGGCACAGGGGAGAATTTCCTGAACAGAACTCCAATAGCTTATGCTCTAAGATCAAGACTAGACAAATGGGACCTCATTGAATTACAAAGTTTTTGCAAGGCAAAAGACACTGTCAAAAAGACAAAGCGGCAACAAACTAACTGGGAAATGATCTTTACCAACCCTACATCCGACAGAGGGTTAATATCCAATATATACAAAGAACTCAAGAAGTTAAACTCCAGTGAGACAAGTAACCCTATTAAAAAATGGGGTACAGAGCTAAACAAAGAGTTCTCACCTGAAGAATATCTAATGGCTGAGAAGCACCTAAAGAGATGTTCATCATCCTTAGTCATTAGGGAAATGCAAATCAAAACAACCCTGAGATTCCTTCTCACACCAGTCAGAATGGCTAAGATCAAAAACACAGGAGACAGCAGTTGTTGGCGAGGATGTGGAGAAAGAGAAACACTCCTCCACTGCTGGTGGAATTGCAAGCTGTTACAACCACTCTGGAAAGCAGTCTGGCGGTTCCTCAGAAAACTGGGCATGACACTCCCGGAGGATCCGGCTAGACCACTCCTGGGCATATACCCAGAGGCTTTACCTGCATGCAATAAGGACACATGCTCCACTATGTTCATAGCAGCCTTATTTATAATAGCCAGAAGCTGGAAAGAACCCAGATGTCCCTCAACAGAGGAATGGATTCAGAAGATGTGGTATATCTACACAATGGAATACTACTCTGCAATTAAAAACAATGAATTCACAAAATTCCTAGGCAAATGGTCAGAACTTGAAAATATCATCCTTAGTGAGGTAACCCAATCACAAAAGAACACACATGGTATGCAGTCACTGATAAGGTGATATTAACCCAGAATCTCGGAATACCCTAGACACAATTCGCATATCAATAGATTTCTAAGAAGATGGAAGGAGAGACCCCTGGTCCTGGAAAGACTGGATGTAGGGGAACGCCAGGACAGAGAAGTGAGGGGGGTTGAATGGAGAAAAGAGGGAGGGAAGGGGGCTTATGGGACTTTCGGGGAGGGAGGAAATGGGAAAGAGGAAATGATTTGGAATGTAAATAAAAAAAACTTAGAAAAAAAAATAATAAGTTACTTCCCTTACTGCTTTTAATATTCTTTCTTTGTTTAGTGCAATTGGTATTTTGATTATTATGTGCCAGGAGGACTTTCTGGTCTGGTCCAGTCTGTTGGAGTTCTGAAGGTTTCTTGTATGTTCATGGGCATCTCTTTCTTTAGGTTAGGGAAGTTTTCTTCTATAATTTTGTTGAAGATATTTACTGGCACTTTAAGTTGTAAATCTTTGCTCTCTTCTATATCTATAATCCTTAAGTTTGGTCTTCTCATTGTGTCCTGGATTTCCTGGATATTTTGTCTCAAGAGCTTTTTGCATTTTGCATTTTCTTTGACTGTTGAGTCAATGTTTTCTATGGTATTTTCAGCACCTGAGATTCTTTATTCTATCTCTTGAATTCTGTTGTTGATGTTTGCATCTATGACTTCTGAATTCTTTCCAAGGTTTTCCATCTCCAGAGATGTCTCACTTTGTGATTTCTTTTTTTTTTCTTTTTTTTTTTTGGTGGAGGGGGGTTCCTGGCCACAATATACTTTTCTTTTCTTTTTTTTTGTAATTTTCTTTTTTTTTATTTTCTAAGATTTTTTATTTACATTCCAAATCATTTCCCCTTTCCCATTTCCTCCCTCCCCGAAAGTCCCATAAACCCCCTTCCCTCCCTCTTTTCCCCATTCAACCCCCTCTAACTTCTCTGTCCTGGCATTCCCCTACATCCAGTCTTTTCCAGGACCAGGGGTCTCTCTTTCCATCTTCTTCGAAATCTATTGATATGCGAATTGTGTCTATGGTATTCTGAGATTCTGGGTTAATATCCCCTTATCAGTGACTTCATACCATGTGTGTTCTTTTGTGATTGGGTTACCTCACTAAGGATGATATTTTCAAGATCTGACCATTTGCCTAGGAATTTTGTGAATTCATTGTTTTTAATTGCAGAGTAGTATTCCATTGTGTAAATATACCACATCTTCTGAATCCATTCCTCTGTTGAGGGACATCTGGGTTCTTTCCAGCTTCTGGCTATTATAAATAAGGCTGCTATGAACAGAGTGGAGCATGTATCCTTATTGCATGCAGGTAAAGCCTCTGGGTATATGCCCAGGAGTGGTATGTGGTTTCTTTATTGTTTCTACTTCCACTTTTAGATCCTGGATGGTTTTGTTCAGTTCCTTCACTTGATTGTTTGTCTTTTCCTGTAATTCTTTAATTGATTTTTTTTTGTTTCCTCTTTAAGGGCTTCTGCCTGTTCACCCATGACCTCCTCTATTTCTTTAAGGGATTTTTTGTGTTTCCTCTTTAAGGGCTTTTACCGGTTGACCAATGTTCTTCTGTACTTCTTTAAGAGAGTTATTTAAGTCTTTCTTGAAGCCCTTTATCAGCATCATGAGATGAGACTTTAAATCCAACTCTTGATTTTCCGGTGTGTTGGGGTATCTAGGACTTGTTGTGGTGGGAGAACTGGGTTCTGATATTGCCAATTGGCCTTTGTTTCTGTTGGTAGGGTTCTTGTGCTTGCCTTTCGCCACCTGGTTATTGCTGTTGCTAGTTGGTCTGGTTGTATCTGCTGGAGCTTGTTCCTCCTGTGGGCCTGCAAGCCTGTGTCCTTACTACTGGGAGACCAACTCTCTTCTGTCAGGGTCTGTGCACTGCCTGGTTTCCTGGTGCAAATGGCAGTCTGAAGACCTCTATCCCAGCTGCTCCACTGATCTTATGACCTATGTATAATTAGCATTTTCATTCAGAATTTTGGTAAAGTTCTACTATATTAATTCACCTGATCAGTTTCATTAATTCACAATGTCCAATCTATCAAACACATAGTATGTATATTTTCTCCTTGTACACAGAATTTATTCATTAAAATTTCCTAGTTTTCACATTCCTAAATACTGGAACTTAGTAGTAGATTCTGATTTTGTTGCTATTAGTTGGTATTGAATTACACATTGCCAGAAGATGGATGAACACAGAAGCATTTATTTCAACATTGATATCTTCCAATCAAAAAACCTGTTGTGAAGAGTGGATTATATTTCTGTGTGTTTTGATTCAAAGACAAAGGAGTGTCTTAGTCAGGGTTTCTATTCCTGAACAAATATCATGATGAAAGGGAGTTGGGGAGGAAATGGTTTATTCAGCTTACATTTCCACATTGCTGCTCATCACTAAAGGAAGTCAGGACTGGAACTCAAGCAGGTCAGGAAGCAGGAGCTGATGCAGAGGCCATGGAGGAATGTTTCTTACTGGCTTGCTTCTCCTGGCTTGCTCAGCCTGCTCTCTTATAGAACCCAAGAATTACCAGCCCAGGGATGTCACCACCCACAAGGCCCTCCCCCCTTGATCACTAATTGAGAAAATGCCCCACAGCTGGATCTCATGGAGGCATTTCCCCAACTGGATCTTCTTTCTCTGTGATAACTCCAGCTTGTGTCAAGTTGACATACAAAGCCAGCCAGTACAAGGAGTAAATCTAATCCATCATTAAATATAGAATATAATAACAATTTTCAAAAAATGTAGCTCAGTAGTTATTTACCATTTGCATAAACTTCCATAATTAGTAAAAGATTGTGGAGTAATTAAAAATAAAGTTTAAGAGTATAAATTACAAATGGAGAGTTTACCTACTTCAAGTTTTGGAAAATAAGATCTTGGGTTCAACTCCAGCACAAAACAAATCGGAGCAGAATGAATCAAATGAAAGCATAGTAATAACAAAAATTACAGCAAAACCTTAGGGACAAATAACCTGAAATTGTATCAATGGCTTCTTCCCACTGCTAGTTCATTCTCTACTAGTATATCGCCAATTAGCCACAACCTTTCCCATTAGAATACAGATACTATTTTAACCCCTAAAATGTACATCCAAAAGAAATAAGTTCTTAAGAAAATAATTTTTAGTTAGAAAATCATTTCCCATTGCTTTTAATGGTAAAATACTTACATTCTATGTACCAGTCAACTTATATATTAGAGAAAAAAAACTAATTTGGTCTTTAATTTTTTGATAGATAGTATTCTAAGTCAGCAAAATTGTATATTCTGAAGTTAAAGACTAGGTATTTTGCGTGAATCAAAAATTTTGTGTTTTTATTTCATTTGATTTGGGATTTTTTTTTTGTATAGGACATTTTCTTACTTTCCTTACCATATAATATTAAGCAAAAGCTTCTAAGGATTGAATTTGGTCCTATACAGAGGAAGAGTGCCTATATCATTTGCCTGTATCAAAACATCAATTTCATACTTGGCTTCTGAGGGGGAAAACATCATATTTGTCTACTTGGTTGACTTTAAATTTAAAATGGCATGGGGTAGCACTGGGAAATGTAAGTCGAAAACCAAACCAATTCTGTGATACTCAGAAAAAAATACAGTTACAAAACAAATACAGGCATTTAGAAGAAAGATACACACTCTTCAAATATTATTTGGAAGATTACATATTGCTATTCGTTCAGTAAAAGATGTTTATTGATGCCTAGTAGAGGACAAGCAATGTTTTATACATGTGAGATGTATTAGAATAAAAGAACAAAAAAGATGTTTCTTAATTTTTCAATTATAATCAAGGGAGATGAGGAAGCATAAGCAGGAGAAATAAATAAGTTTTCAACAGAATGTAAGATGGTGATAAAGCTTATGGGGCTTTAAAAAGGAGAGTAGAGAGTAAGGCTGGATTTACAGAATTAAAAAAATCTGTTTTAAATACTTTATAAGAAGGAACACAGAGTAATTGGCCTCATAGGGAAGACACTCAATGAAGCTTAATGGAGTTTAATGAAAGGGGAAGCAGCTCTTGGCATTGTTCAGGCCTCAAGTAAGTAATATTGAAGAATCTCAATAGATAGAAGAATCTGTATTCGTCTGGGCAGGAGGAAGAAAACAAGGAGAACTTTGCAGACCATTGTAAGAAATCTGCACTTGTAAATAAAAGTCTAGATAAATCTGGACTGGCTTCAACAGTGTAGGTTATTTACATAATAGTTAGTTTCCCTTCTTCTTTTTCAATAGCCCCTCCAGCTTTGCTAAGGTAGTCATGGTTACTATGAGACCATAATCCCTCTGGCTGTAGTATTCTCTCATGTCAGGACCCAGCTGTAAATATTAGAGTCATACATCCCAGAGGAGGCAACAAGGCTTCTTAGTCACTTGTAACATCAGTGTACACTTGTGTTATTACACAGTACCTACATGCTTCACAGTCTTTGATACATAGACTAGGACTGGTTGATAATATGGCATAGGACTTTCTGCTACCTCCTGAAATCCTAGACAAGTCAGATCACTGTGTTCAGAGTCTCGGAAAGCTAGCCTCCATGCATTTCCACTTTAATTCATTTTTCCTAATTGATCTTCTCTTCAGGTTTTGGAAGGTAAGGTTCTCTCCATTCATGAGTCCCTCATGCTCCCACTAGTATGGCGTTGTATATTTCCTAATGCTCTTTTTATTCTCACACACATCATGGCTCAATCATGATGGCCCAAGTGGTCCTGGGGCTCTCTACCAACAAAGCTCATTCTGAAGGATCATTTTATGTCAACTCTTTTCAGAAAACCACTTGTGGCTATCTGCCTGTATCTCATGCAGATATTTGTGCTATTGTATTGGAAATATGAGAAAAGGGTGGCAACTCCATTCATAAAATCCATTTTTTTATGTTGATGCACATAAAGTCTGATTTCAGTGAATGTCATCCTTGTACATGGTGATTAGCAACACTGTAGCCATTTTGCTTTCTTTCTGAGTTATCTACGGGGCCATGAAACAGTGACAGAGACATCCGACATCATAGTGAAAAAAAAATGGGGAGAAAGGGCTGGAGAGAAGGCTTAGAAATTAAGCCAGCTTGAAATTTTTGCACAGAACCCAAGATTCATGGTAGCTCACAAACTAACTGTGACTCTGGTACCAAGGGATCCAACACCTTCTCTGCCCTCCATGTACCATGGACCGTAGACATGGTACACATTCAATCATGAAATATGTCATTCATGAAAGTGAAATAGAAATATGTAAACCTTTAAAAATAGGAAGACTCTTAACATCTGAAAAGCTAAATTATCTAAATACTTCTTTATTTTAAATCACATGAAGTAATGAATGTTGCTTATTTCGTAATCCAATCTAAGTTGATGACCTGTCTGTCAACAATAACATCTTGATTGGTAAGAAGCACAAGGTTCCTAGGATCCTTCATTACTTGATTTCCTCTGGATAAATACAGTATTCATTTATCAACACTGCCATTCTCATTCCCAGTCTTTTCTCTCATCCTCAGCTTACATCCCAAATTTAAACAATCAGATATCAATTACTATAAATGAGTGTAAATATTTTAAGCTGCTAGATTAGTCCTATAATCCATTTTAAAACAGCAATCAGCCTAGTATTATAATACTTACAGTTGTCTGTCAGTAGCCATCAAACTCTAGATTTGATGGATATCCACACAGTGCAAACTGAATCTGATTATTCCTTTGTTCTATTCTGTGTGTTTGATACTTTTATTCCATTTTGACACATTAAATGAAGCTAAGAAAACATAATATATAATTCAACATTTAAATTCCTGTCATATTCATTAGTAGATCATCATGTTTGTGCTCAGTGCATGCTATTTTTCTTAATTTGGTTTTAGATTATTGAGTTATGTAAATATTTTTGTGCATTCATTTATACTACAGAGGTTAAGCACATGTCTGTATGAATACACATGCTACAGACTTCCAAAATTGAGGTCATTATGCATATCAGTGAATATTCATTTAGTGTCTAAATGTATAAAGGCTCAGAATTCTCACACAACAAAAGCAACCTGATTTGACAGTCAAGTTTCATATCTAGTATCATATACTTTATGTTTTTGGGACAGGATATCTCAAAACATCAAAATTCACTGTCTTAATTAGTGAATTTGGGTCTGCACACACAGCACAGTAAGCAAAATGCCTGTTGTATGAGGATAAGGGTTTGAATTTGGACCCCCAACATCTGCATAAAATCCAGGAGTAGTCGCACATAGCAACAATTCCAGTAGTGCCAGCCTAGTCTAAATGGTGCTCTACAAGTACAATAAGAGACTTTGTCTAAATAATAAGGTGGGAAGTAATGAGTAATGTATCCAAACTTAGTTTCTGGTACCTTCATGCTTATGTAAAAGCAAAATAGCCCATACACAAACACAGTTAATAAGACAATAGAAAATGCTCCTATTATCATTAAGATGTCCAGCATAGGAAAATGCATCAACTGAAGCTCTGAGTCACATATCTGGGAAGGCAGAACTAAGGTAAACAAACTATAGCTCTTTCTTTGAGGTATTTCTTCCTATTCTTAATTGTCACTGTAACATTACAGCTTAAGTAGCATAAATGTAGAATTAATTTTTAGATATAATATTTGTTTCTATTCTAAGTATGTGTTTGTCTCTTTGTATACATGTGCATAGTCTATGTGTGTGCCTGTTGCACACAGAGACCATAAACCAACCCCTGGGTTTGGAGTAATAGTGAGGTGGGAGCCTGATATGGTCTATGGGAACCACAACCTTGGCCTTCTGCAAGAGTAGTGAGAGTCCTTACCTTTGGATCCTTTGTTTTGTGTTTTTATTATGGTCTCCTAATGTGTTGGTCGTACAGCTCTACAAAAGGCAATTTTGAAATTCATGAAACTACTCTTCTTCTAAACAAAACAAAAGACAACTACAAAATTGAGCAGTAGTTTACAGCAACTCTATTCGACATAAAAGGCCATTTTAGAACGTAACTGGAAATAATGGGATTGAGTCAGAGGCAGACTTAATACCTCAGGTCTCCAAATCTCCAATCCTGATATGCTTCGCATACCCTTTGGATGAGAATCATATACTAACAGTGCCCTTAATATGCACATTTAAGCATTATCGAATTGATCTAATACTCTGGAAAGTTGATGTTCTCAAAGCACATTCATATTTTGTATAGCATATGAACTTATATTTATCCAGAAGATTGTTTTCTAAGACTTCACAAGGCCTAAATTAGATACAAGAACAGTGAGCAGTGGCTATTCAACACTGTTAGTTTCCATGTTACCTTTTCGCCTCAGTCCATGGATTTATTTGCCTAATTATTCCCAAGATGCCCTGGTTTGAAATTCACTTTCTACTAATCATTGTTTATTAGGGATCAGGAAGTGCTGACCTTGTAAGCTCTCAGGAGACCCTTTCCTTATTACTAAAACATGACCATTTCCCTGGTTCTCCACAGAGGAGGCTAAATTTACCAGATTCCCAAGTGGGTCTGTGAAATAAGTAAACAAAACAATAAAAAAAAAAATAGGACTATGCACATCTTAAAGTATGTCTGCCACTGTATGACGTGGACCTGCCTTGAATTGCTAACAGAGATGGTATTTTAAAGTGCAGACAGTTTACTGTTTATAATTTAAAATGCTAACAATGAAGTATTTGGAAACTTTTAAAATAAAATAAAACAATATAAAATATAAGTATATGCCAAGTATAAAAGTATACTAATAAAATTACAATGTTACTTTTATGATCAAAGTGTGCTATTTAATAATATAGAGTTTATATTGCATGCTGCATTTAATCTGATAACTAGTATCATCAAGAATATCACTAAGTGATGAACCGAAAGAGAGTATTTAAGTTTTGGCTGTATGAAACAAATATTTATTTTGATGTCGTCAGAGGGGCTGAGAGAGATAGATTATAGCGATTTTAAGGGTCCTTAGAACAGTTTGTAGCTCAAAACTTACACATCCTTTGCATCTGAAATTTTCCATATGTATCTTTGGACTGAAAAACTACAGATAAAAAGGAAAGACGGTATTGATCATTGTACCAAAAAAAAAAAAAGTACAGTGTGTAAATGGTACTTTAGATTAATGAATCTTGCTTAATGTTCAAGAACATAGTCACATAAATATTTTGTGTAGCAATTTACAGTTCACTTATGTATACAAATAAATGGTGTATATACATATGAACACAGATATGTTTAAAAGCTTTATACATTATATAGATTGCTACTTGTTTAAATAAATGAAATAAAGGGCTTGATGTTATATCTCATCCATCTTGCTGAAGCTGGTGGGTAGATGCTACACAGTGGCACACAGTATTCTTGTACTTAAAGAGCCTGAACACACTGTTAATAGAGCCTAATAATGTATGTAATTCCCGCCATTATTTTATTTCCATTAATATGATAAAATACTGACAAAAATGAACAAAAAGGAGAAAATTTTATTTTATTTCATAATTCCTGGTTATAGTCTGTCATTTCAGGATGTCAAGCAGAAGAAATTAAAGCAATGGGTTACATTATATCCATAGCCAAAAGTTTGGAGAAATAAACTGATGTTCAGTGCATGGTCTACATTTAGACCATCTGAACTTCTGTGACCAGGGAATACTGTCACCCACAGTGGGCTGCGTCTTCCCATATCAATTAAAGTTAGCAACTCAGACAATGCTTTAAAGATTTGCCCACACGTAATAGACAATTCCTTACTCTTCTCTTTTCAGATGATTCTTAACTGAAAAGTTGACATTAAATTACCAGAAGCACTAATGGAAAGTTGGAAAAATATGCTCTTCTTCAAATAATGAAAATTCGATGACTATGACTTTAACTTATGAATAAATAGAAAAAATATATAATGATATGTTTAATAAAATATGCCATATACATAGACTTATCTTCTGTATAAAGTATAAAATGTTTTGGATGTTTTTCTTAAAGTAGATATTGCTGAACAATGCATCTTATTCTTTAATATTAGTCTTTATTTGAACACAATTTTGTTCAATGGACAGCATAAAGCTTTGCAATAAACAAGAGCTATTGTAGCAATGAAAATTATTAAAGAATCTTTGAAAGGCCATGGTGTGAAAATATCAAATGTACAACCTAGAAACAAGTAAAACATAGGTGTTAAATAATGCTAAATATTATATAATATGTAATTGTTTAATTTTAACATTATTTGTTATGGTTAATTTATTATGCCCAATGGATAAATTAGTCCTCATTATAGGCATTATGATTAGGATAAATGCAAGATAAACAAATGTCTGACTTCTGATGGTTACACTTGAAAGGATTTTTTTTAAACATTCCAGAAATTTTATAAGAAAATTACCATATGTTACATCTCATAGAACTGTACATGGTTCAATGCTATTTGCTGTTCCAAAAATCCATAAGAGTTTGTATCATTTCTTGCATGGATAAATAGAGACTAGTAAATGGATAAATTATTTTGTATTAAGATAGAAAATAATAAATTGAAAGATGATTAAAATGTAAATAATATAAATGTTCTTTAAATATTAATTTAACAGTAATACAAAATAAATAACATGTGATTGTGAAATTCTGTTGTTCAATACCACCTCATCTCTCCCAATTCTAAATATAAAAATATTAAATGTATCCATGCACTGTAACCCTAAGGAGTCAAGAGCAATCCATGTTATAGAAAGTTGAATTTGCACATTATTTTGGTTTGTCATATACAATTTGTATTACATTGGTTCAGTAATTTTACCACTTTGGAACTCAGTTTTCTCATTGATGAGAACAGAATAATAAACTAGTTAGCAGGACATGATATTTATCTTATAAAAAATGGGCTTCCAACACAAAATGAGAAAGTGCAGTAATGTTTAGCCCTTGCTTATGTTGCTGAGAGTAAGTTAGGGATATTCTGCAAATCTTGGTAGACCATGTGACTTTTCTAAAAGCGCCTTTATCAATAATGCATGAAATATCTCATAGTATGCAAACTGTTTGTTAGAATAGTGTGTTTAGCTGTGCAAACTCTTACAAGGTGAAAAGCAGGGTCAAAATTATAGGAACTTTTTGTTCCTAGAAAACCTTCCTGATGTTTTTTCTTAAACAGTTGCACAAGTGAGGAGAGAGAAGAGGATGCCAGTGTTACCGACCTTCTTCTTAGCAGACAAAAATGGTGGCTCACAGTTTATTGAACATTAACTGCTTTGATTCATAATGATTAAAATTTTCATGTTATAACTTGAAAAACTAATTCTTTCAGTTGTTCTGATTTGTATCATTATGTGGTATATAGAAAGTAGTTTTATAGTGTCATCTATTTTTTACATAGCTGCTGACAGAAGTGATTGTAGTTTGAGTCAAATTAGGCAAGAAAAGTGAATAGAGTAATTTTCAGTGTGCTGTGGCATAATTCATAGCAGCTTAAATTGAAGTCCATGTGATAATGTTACTAGGGTGCTATTTATATGAAAACATGCTTGATTATGGAGTTTCAGAGGACACAGCTATTATCCTACTTCTAATAAAGTATTATTACTAATCTTATTCTCACCTACCAGTTTGTTCTTTACTCAATGTGTATTATTCATAGATTACCTCAAATCAGCTGATATAATAATGAGAGGAAAGCTGAAATTATTCACTTATAAAGACAATGGCAATGGAAAATGGACATTGTAGTAATGCTTAATTCTTTAAAATGATAAAAACAACCCTGTACTTCAAACTCTGAAGTGCATACAAGCCATCAGTTCCAAATATCAGGGTGTACTGAATTTATGCAAGGGTAGTACCTGCTGCCTCACATCGCAGGCAGCATAGTCATACCCACCCCTACTCTCTGTTATCGCCTCATTCATAACTCTTTCATCACACTTGCTAACTCCACATTTTTAACTCATTATGTCTGTTTCTCCCAGAAGACACCTAATCCTGGAGGTCAGATCTTTCCATGGCTTGTATAGCTTCAGTAGCTGGCACGAAGCCTCATTGTAAAATGAGTAAATGGTGAGTGAATGACTGGCCACTGAGACTTGGGTAGACAGAGATGCTGATTAAGTACAGCTTAGAGAATATATCTATTCCTTTGCCTGAGTCGAAAGCAAAATTCTGGGAGGAAATACGACAAGAACTTTAGTCACTGATAGTATTGAGATCATTTGGTTCACTTATTATAAACTATTTATATGATTTTTGTGTATTTGTACTTTTTATATTTCTCTTTTATTACTCCTCATGAAAAATAAAATTAGGTCATAACAAGTTAACAAACTGAAATATCTTTTTTGTGGGCTACTAAAATGATCAGGCTTAACTAACTAGTTCTGCTTCTTCTTCTTTTTTTTAAATGCAATGACTGTTTTGACTTGCCCTGAGGCTAACATTTTTGAATATGTAAATGGTTAAGGTTTCAATTCTAAGACAATGGGAGAACCTTTATAGTTTGAAAACTGAATAGGAAAATGCAGTATATGCTTTCATTATAATCACTGATACAAAATAAAATGAATACTTACATGCATATAAGGCTTAAATGTATTTATCTGTTTTTATATAGGTTTTTCTGTTGGAAATGACCTTGATATAAACTGAAGGAAAATCTTCCAGAATGACCTGAAAATATCATGCAAGCTTGTCTAAAATATAATTTCAAAAAATACTGTATTTCTTTTGTAACGTATTTTAGACAGCAGACAGGTTTCAGGGCACATAGTTTAAAGTAATGTCGGAGTCATAATGAAGAAGCCATAATGTGCTTTTACTACTCGAGCTTTACAAGTAGTTCAGGGATAGCTCTGATTGTATTATCACCACTACTGAGAAAAACATGCAGCACTTTCCCAGGACAGCAGGAGCACCTGCCAGCAGTGCTGTTAGATGTGAGGCTCCCCATCGCTCAATTCAGCTAACAAGCTGCTTTACAGGGGCTCCAAATATCTGCCTTGCATCAGGACCTTTCTATCTGTCCACCCTTCAGGCATATTGCAAAGAGCTCTTCATCAATTTTCAGGACTCTTATTTATTCTTCTGAGAAACCAATAGATAATAACCTACAAGATCTTAGCATCAAACCTCTTATTTACTTAAGCCATGAGTCCATGGTTAGTATACATATCTGACATTCCTTTGAGAGTTACATAGTAAGTCTTATGTCTTATTCAGAATCTATCTTGAATCCTCCCATCATAATACAGAAAAACAAAATCCTTATCTTTAGGAAAAATAGGTCGTTGAAATTACTTGATTACATGGTGATTATTGCCTGGTCAGGTACAATTTGTTTTCTGTCTAGAGACTGTTGCTGATGGGAGCTGCTTGGTGTTTGAAGTCGGTGATCACCCTTCTGTTTAAATCTTGGCTCTGTGGTTTCCCTTATTGAGGAGCTGTGTGAAGCTGATACACGGTATTTACAGGCTGAACAGTTCTAAAATGTAAACTACGGTCCTTAAAATTAATATGCCCAAAGTGACACCAGTTATCCATGCATCTGCTTCCTATTGCTGAGTTTTCCTCTTCTCCCGAATGCTGAACTATTGCCTGAATGTTGTATTCACAAAGCTGTTTTGTGTGTAGATATCTCTACCAATCAATGTTATTGGATGATGTCTGGAAACAAAACATCTACAGTCAGTCATCTCACTTTTAGTGGAACACATACATGCAGGCCAAATAAAGTTGATATCAACTTAGGAATTGCCTAATTGAAGGATCAAATGAAACCAACAATTTTTGTGCATCTTAATGACAAATTTAATGTATTCATGTTTCATTCCAAATTCCCAACAGTCATAAAATCTCTTCTTGACCTATAAAAATAATGTCATGGAGGGATGACGCAGAGTCCTTGAAGTTATTATCATTTATAAGATCAGGAAATATTGGAAGGGTGTTGGTTTACATCAGGACTTTACAAAGAGTGTGACAATATCAGCACTGTCAAAATTTACTACAAATTAGATGTGATCCAATCATGAGCACTCACTGCTCACTGAACTGCTCTGGTGTTTGGCGTCTTATCCACAGAAATCAAGTCTGTTTAAGAATAATAGGCATGTGTGTGTGTATGTATGTATGTATGCATGTATGTATGTATCTGTGTTTGTATGTATGTATGCATGTATGTATGTATCTGTGTATGTATGTATGTATGCATGTATGTATGTATGTATCTGTGTATGTATGTATGTATGTATGCAGAGGGGAAGAAATCTTTTCAATTTAAGTACACTTCTCTTGTAACTTTATTTTCACCATAGTTTGGTGGGTGGAGGTAGGTCCCAAGCAATTTCTGGGAACTAGATACTGTCATGTAAAATTCATTGGGTTGTTTATTTGTGTGTTTAAGACTATGGTGTGAAGGAAAGCACATATCACATGCTCCAAACAATAATGTACAATTATACCAGATTAATTCACCTGAGCTTACATATCCAGGAAAGGGAAATATGGACTGGTGAGTGCTGAGTTTAGCATCCCATACACAATTTGGACTTTCAGGCAAACAAAACACAGTCAAGAATCACTGAACCAACACTTGGAAAGGTTCTCTGTAATAATAAAAGGCATGACCTGAACAAATTAATAAAGGAGCAGTAATTTGGCAGGTAAAATAAATTAATTTTGCATAGAAATAGCAATGTGCTTCAGGTAGGCTAATCTATCTTACAGTCCAGCCGATATTTCACACTATAATGACATGTATCCATTTTATATTCCTGTGCTGTACTCAATACAGAGAGTGTTAGGCTCATTCATCATCTCATACCATAATTGTACTTCCCAATTATGATTCTTTGGGGGGGTCTTTGTAAGTGAAATAGTGGCAACAGACACCAAAGCTTTAATTAAAGGGCAAAATATATGAGTTCTCTGGCTGAAGAAACAACGTGCACCTTGAACTTTAACGGGAATTTGGTGAAGACATGCTATTAATTAATTCTTTTGGTTATAGATTGTTTATAATCTTCAGGTTATTATGGTGTTCTGAACAGCTTAATCACCTACTTTTGAATGTTACGAGAAGGAGTGAGGTGTTTCATTAGAAGTGAGAGGAAGTCGGGCACACCTTTAATCTTAGCACTTGTTAGGCAGAGACAGGTGGATTTCTGAGTTCGAGGCCAGCCTGGTCTATAGAGTGAGATCTAGGACAGCAGGGCTACCCAGAGAAACCCTGTCTTGAAAAACCAAAAGAAAAAAAAACAAAAAGACGTGAGAGGAATAAAGAAATAATGAAAATCCATTTTACCTCCTTCCCTGTACAATAGTAACCCAGTTTAAAACGTAAATGAAGGCTGTCTATCTGGGGGTTCCTTTAGCATGCTAAGTCCTCTTAACAGTAGTCATCTGCTCTTATCACAGGAGGACCATCTTAGCTTCCACTTCCAATGAGTTCATTGCTATGCAGTACAGACCCCTCTGGAAGGTAGTGTTCACTTCACAGATGAAGAAAGCAAAGAAGAAAGAGACCTGCTCTCTTGCCTAGGGTTATAATATAAGTTAGTGGCAAAATGCATATTAAAATCCAGGTCTCCAGAGTCCCAGCGTTTTAATTAGCTTAATAATCCATGCTAACTTTCATGATTGTTAGGGCTTAGGTTTTGGTATTCTTAACATTGTTCTCAATACCTATGAAAAGTGGCTGCCCTTCATAAGGTTAATGTGAACTCTGAGTTACACCAATTATGCAAAGCCTAATCTTTGTTACTTATCCACCTCCAGGGGGCTTAGTGCAGGTTGGGCATGGTTCCTTATTTCGTATTCAAACGAGCTTTGCTGACTTCTATGAGAATTTTCCTTTCATGGTATTAACAACAAAATAAAATAATAATTGAATGTTTCCACACACAAACTTATAATGAAGTAATAATAATCATAACAACTGTAATACAAAACCGAATGTTCAGTGACTTGTAGACACCTGCATCCTTAATAAGAATTGGAAGAGGTATTAGTTCTGTGATTTTTTTTTCAAAAGCATTACAGCCTATGACGGTTTTTTATTTCTAAGGTCAATTTGTAAGTGATTAATTTGATATTAATAGAATAATCAATTATTGGATTTGAGAAATACAAGGTTTATCAAAATAGTTTTTTTCTCAGATCCATTTTTACTTATTTATAATTCATACTGCTAATCAGGTCTATCCATGTATTAGTTTATTCACATAACTATTTGGTTACTACTGAATCAGTTAAGGGGATTAAAATCAGGAAATGATTTTAAATTGTATTATAATTAATCTTTTAGAATGCCTACTGTACATGAACTTTAGATGTGATGAGAACTCTTTCTCTCAAGATGTATTATAATGAAACTTTTGTGTTGAAAAAGTTTGGATGGTCATACCAAGGATAGTTGAGGACTATTTAGCAAAGAAAAATGTAGAAAAAAAAATCTTTACTGAACATCTAATCAGGAAGACAACTAGTAACTAAGGAAATCAGTATTGTTTAGTACACAAAAATAAGTCCACAGAATACCCAGTGTGGGGACAAGCAGGAGTGGAATTCTTCCAAAGTAGATACTCTGGAATTTTCACTAGGAAAGAGCAGGCCTATTGATCATACTGAGGTCTTGGTGTACTTGTCATGACAAGAAGCCAATGAGCATGTTACAGCAATAGTGGACCTGATTAATACCCAGAACAACCACTCGGTATGGACATGAATGAAGAAAAGGAGAGGTCAAGTGTGAGGAGGGACCTGTATCTAAGGGACTGGAGAAACAGTAAGACAGTTCTGTAGAACCTGAATAGAATGGCGCCTATCATCTGAACAGCTATGGCACGGATATATGTGGAGTAGATTGATCTGTGTTGAAGACGCAATCAACTGAATAGACTTAAGAGAAGAAAATATTGTCAGTAATTACTATTTTTTTCCCTGATGTGGAAGATCTTTTTTTTTTTTGGTTTGTTTTTTGTTTTTGTTTTTGGTTTTGTTTTTGGTGTGTGTGCGTGTGTGTGTGTGTGTGTGTGTGTGTGTGTGTGTGTGTGTGTGTGTGTGTTTTGACAGGGTCTCCCTGTGTGTAGCCTTGGCTTGTTTAGAACTGGCAATATAAACTAGGCTGCCTTTAACCTTATAAGGACCCACTCATCTCTATTGTCAGAGTGCTAGTATCACAGCACCATGATCTGTGTAAAATGCTTTTATTAAATTAGGAAAGGTTTATAACATTGGCTTTAGAGACAGCATGCAAAATTTTATTTGTTCTCATTAAGTTTGAGGTATTTACAATTTTCACACAATGTATTTTGATCATATTTTCTACTCATCCAAATTCTTCCAAATACTTCCCACCCCTTACCACCTAACTTTATATTCTGTCTGTCTGTCTGTCTGTCTGTCTGTCTGTCTGTCTGTCTGTCTGTCTCTGTCTGTCTGTCTCACTGCCTGCCCATCCATCTCTCTATCTGACTGTCTGTCAATCCATCTATCCTTCCATCACCTGTCTGTCTACTATGTATGTATGTATGTATGTATCTATCTATCTATCTATAGCTAGCTATCATCTTTTATCTATGTATCTATGTATCTATCTATCTATCTATCTATCTATCTATCTATCTATCATTTATCTATCCATCTGTTGTCTATTATCTATAATCTATCTATTTATCTCAAACAAACAACAGCAACAACAATAACAAAAATCAATAAGACAGAAATGGAAAGACTAGATAAGAAAAGAAAAAGCACACAGAAATGCATGGATCCCATTTTGTATTGGCCAACTACTCGTGAGCTTGGTGCCCATCCTGGAATATTGTTGGTAAACCCAATGACATGCCATTGAAAATAACTAATTTTCTTTTTCTTAGCAGCTATCAATTTTGAATAGCCTCTTGGTTAGAGGTGAGGCTTTTGTCCACTTCCTTTTCTTTATGCTGGGATTTGTCTGTTTGGACCTGAAATGGCTTTGTACATATATGATGCCACAGTCTCAGAGTTCATATATGTTCTGGTCTGGTTGTATCTGGAAGAGTTCCTGCACATTTTGCAGCTTTAGGTTGTTGGGTTAATTTTGATCTACTGCAAGAAGATTCTTCTTTGTGAAGAATGAGTGACAAACTGATCTATGGCTATAACAGTTCGCCATTAGTAGTTGTTTTGCTGCTAGATTCCTTTAGCAGAATAATAGCTGTAGGCTTTCCCATAGGATCTAGTTGTTGTTGTTGTTGTTGTTATTGTTATTTTGTTTTTTGAGACAGGGTTTCTCTGTGTAGCCCTGGCTGTCCTGGAACTTACTCTGTAGACCAGGCTGGCCTTAAACTCAGAAATACACCTGCCTCTGCCTCCCAAGTGCTGGAATTAAAGGTGTGTGCCATCACTGCCAGGCTCCCCATAGGATCTGTGACCCAATGACATCTATTACCTACCTAGTTTCAGTTTCTTGGGCACTTTAGCAGTATCCACTATGAGTTCTGTCACATGGAATGGGGCTTAAGTTCAATTAAAATGTGTTTTACTCCCTGATATTTGTACCACTACTGTATCAGTCTATCTGTTCCCTCTTACAGACCACAATGCTGGTGATTTTTCTATTCTTATAATGATCAAAATACCTTCTAGCGCTGTGAAAACTAGTCCATAGGGATGAATCTTCTAGTTGGCACTAGCTCAATTTTTCTGTTTAATGACATACAGAAGTAGTTGTCTTCAACTGAAAAAAATATTTCAAGTCGGCAGTTAGATATGGGAGTCTAGAACCCAAAGGTATATAGCAATTCTCACACTGATATCTTTGTTTCATTAGCAAAAATATGATATTGAATGAAATCCAAAGATAACTCTTATCTGATAGTAATATTCACTATAAGCTTACAGTTACAATACATAACTAATTCTAAGATAAATTTAAATTTGAAAGGGTAATGATTGATAAACCAATTTATATAGAATCAAATAAATTATTCTAGTTTTATATAACAGGACTCATGTGTCAGTATTTTAACAGTTTTTGGAGCAAACTTTCAATAGAAAATGAACAAATTTTGAATAGAAACATCATAAAATGTCAAAAATTAAAACTAGCAATATTCATTAGCATTTAAATATGATCTTTCTTTTAGTTAATAACTATCTTTCACATATTTACTAAGACATATAACCTTGAACTCACTTGCAAGTATCATCTTAAATTCAAATAAGATGGCATAATAATATCATGTGATTAACATGAAGATATAGTCGAGGTTAAAGGTTGCCTCTGTTTAGCTTAAAGGAATATTTTGTTTGCTGATCTAGTATTTGAAAATTATGTACTTTTGAAGTAGGATGCATTCTTCCTTGTTTGCTTGAATGACACAATTCCCTAGGTGTCTTCTCTATTACACAATTCTCCTATCCTTGGTATAATTTCACCTCATTAATTTAGTGAGTTACTGATGATATTGTGATAAATGTTTGATTCTAACATTAATGAATTAAATTGCTACTCTAAATAATGGGACCAAGTTTTAAAAGACAATGTTATTTTAAGGACTAACTTAACTGAAATTTTCATTTAATGAAAGTTTGGATCAAGGAAGACAAATATTGGGACTCTGTGACAGCCAGTATTCTAAGAAGTCCAGTTGGCCCACAGATGTAATATTACCCCTCCTTGGATTTTAGGTAATGAATAAACATAGGGATTTTCACATGCAATAATGTCTCACATTGGTGAATCCTAAAACCAGATTATGTGAATGGACAGCACTTAATCTTTAAGTCTTTTTGGACATAAAGGACAAAATCAAGAATCAAGGAGATAACATTTGAAAAAGATTCTGCTTAAAGTACAAACTACAAGGCAAGAGAATCTATATATAAATTCTATCTATGCCATATATGTATGTGTATATATATGTATATATATATATGTGTGTGTGTGTATGTATGTGTGCATATGTGTATGTGTGTATATGTGTATGTGTGTATATATGTATATATGTATATATTTATGTATATACACACATACATACATGGCATAGAGAAGATAGAACAAGGAAACACAGGCCTCAGTTCTATGACTTTGAAACAATAAATTAGACCAAATAGTAAACAGTTTGGAAGGGAATGCATTCCACAAATGAACAGCTTTCAGCTCTCACAATACCTTGACCTTATAGACCTGTGTAAAAGCCTAAACCCATACTTATGGACTTGTGACTCTGAGTGTGTGTCCTTAAGAACTAGAAACTATTAAATGGATATTATTAGTTGCTAAATGAAGGCAAAGTGCTAAACACCAATGATAAGAAATGCATACAGCTATGTCAAGAATGGTAAAGGACCTACATACAGTCTGCATGCTTGCATCCAAAGATTTAGCTGAGATTCTTATGCCTAACTTGTAGAGTTGAGATTCCAGAATGTGAGATAAACAAACTTTCTTCTTGTTTAGTAGCCATAGTATCATTATTTCCACTGATTCCCTGAAGCTCAGTTCTCAGAAGTAACTGAAGAGAAGTACAGAAACTCAGGCAATGGCTGGAAACACATTGGATAGAGTTTATGAAGGAAACTATGTTTAAAAAAATCCTTTCTAGTGAGTAGTAAGGTTTTCAGGTCTTTCCCCAAAGTGAGATATGCTCAGTAAACTGTCTCATGTCGATTTGTAATTTGCTCCATAAAAGACACTATCTCTCCCCTTCCAGGTCAATTTCTGTGCAAAAGTTCAGTAATGGGTAAAAAGTCAAGAGTCATCTGCAAGGCTCACCCTGCTCTTCCTCTTTTGAAGAAAACAGCTACCAAAGCCATTGACATACATCTTCCTAAGGGATTAAGAATATGTATCAGCACCTTCACCCTATAAGGTATCAAATTTTATATACCATACATGTGCATTTATCATATATAAATAAGAATCTGTCCCCAGTATATACTTATAATATATAGTGTTTATATTCACTTTTATCTGAAAATTATATTACTAGGATTATTATTTTTCATTTCCTTTACTACTTTTAAAACCTATTGAGAGTTTTATTCATATGTACCACATGCCTTAATCAAATCCACCAAACTGTCTTTATCCTCCTGTTCCTCTTGGCTTTCATTCCCAATACCATGTGCGTTATATTTGCTTCATTCAGCCTGTATAGTTTTGGGTCTAGAGCTATTTGGGTGTAGGGTGTGGGTAGCCCCTCTATGGATCATATCCCTGAAAAAAGTTATTCTTGCTCAGCCAGCACCCATCAATTGCCAATAGCTCTTCAGCTAATTGTTGAATTAGAGACCCACCACTTCCATGCTGAGGTTTTAACTGACATAATCTTGCACAAGTTTTTAAGCACGTCATGCAGTCACTGTGGGTATCTATGGGCAATAGCCCTGTCATACCTTACAAATACTTATACAAATAGTTGTACAGATACTACCAATGTAGGCTTTTACATCCTTTTTGCTCCCTCTTCTGAAATGATCCCTGAGGTTGGGGTGAGGGCTGATATAGATGGTCTACCTTAAGCTGTGCACAACACAGCTCCTCATTCTCTTCACATTGGCCATTCATCCACTTCTGCATCAGTCACCATATGCTATGGTAAGAAGCTTCTCTGACACAGACTCGAATATGTCTTAATCTTTGGGTATAAGGAGAGAATAGGGATTTTTCTGACACTACTTTTTAATTCACATTTCTTTATATATTTGCTAAAGTCTTCAGATGTAGGTTATTTGGGTTTTTGTTTGTTTTTGCTTTTTATTATCATTTTTTTCCATGAAATTCACATCATACACTCAAACCCACTCATCTGCTCTTCCCCTCATACCCACCCTCCACCCTTGAAACCTCTGTCTCCAACAGAGAAAAAAATCTTGTAGACATAGTATGTTCCAATGACTCCCATAGTGTGCCCTTTTGTTTATACTTCTTTGCTTATGAGTGTTTATTCCAATGTCTGATTGGTCTGGTATGAGGTCTCTGGCTTCTGCTATTCTGTCAATACTGGAATCTCACTGGTTCTCCTCTTGGATATCCTGTTATTATCCTGTGTCACCGACATCTTGTAGTTTTAGATCTGTAAGATTGGCAGCTTCGTGTATTCCAGCAGTTGTTCTGTGTGGTAGATGGTGGAGATGGCCAACTCAAAGCCCTAGATCTGGACCTGAAGTATCTAAGCTGGTCAGCCTCTGGCTACTATATACTGGGAGCAGCTCACCAGCAACACTCACAACTAGGGACAGCTCTACCCTATGTGTGGCCCAGGGACAGTTCAGGGCCTGCTCTCCCAAGTGATGCAGCTGGTGAGGGACAAAGCAGGTTCTCCTACTCTCATGACACTGAGGCCAACTCTTCAGCCTACCACAGATAGTGAGGTATAAGAGAGGGGAGGAAGGCATCTCTCCCTTTTCTGTGCCACCACAACTCCCACAATGCACCAGCCCACTCTCTTCTCTCAAGAACTGCATCTGGCTAGGGGCTGGTTCAGTTCTCCTGCTCTCATGACCTCAGGGCCAGCTTTCTGATGATGCGCATGTGATGGGCAAGGCCAGTTCTGCACAACCCTTAGAAATGAGTATGTCCCCTGGTGGCAGTCCAGACCAGAGACGTCTGGCTGACCTTTGATGATAACAAACCCCTGCTGCTTCAGGGTCATTGACCTAGATATGGCCTTCAATGGAAGCACAGGCCAGGAGCCCACCATGGTCCCAGGAGGCATCAATACTCACTCACATCCGGCTGTTCCTCATTACTCTCTAGTCCCCAGTTCTGTCTCTTCATTTAGTGCATGTTTCTTTCTCTTCCATTTCTCCATCACGTACTTTTCTCCTCTTAGTGGTGCCCAGCAGGTCTCTGAGTGTCTGGGGGTGTCTTATCTCAGGAGTGCTATATCCACTCATGCACTATAGCACTGGGCAGAGGTCATCTTGGAAATGGTCTGCCCCCTCCCCAGGCCTACTTGAGGCCCAACTGGTCATTATCTCAGACTAGCTACATGTCTGGGCCCCATGGCACCTGTCTGGTTGTCTGGGTATCTGGGTGTCTGGGTGTCTTGTTCGAGATTCAGCCCATCCAAGTGGCCTTTTGTAAGGGTCTTCGATTTCAAGCTCAATCCTGCCCAGACCATAGGTCCCAGATGGGGACTTAGAATTTCCGGCTTGCTCCCCATCCTAGGAGCCTGTCCAGGCCTGCTTAGCTCCAGACTGGTTGTTGTCTCGGGTTTGCGTTTCTAAGGGGTTGTTAGTCTACTAATCATTTAGATGTGCATACACTAGAACACTGAGCATAGACATACTCTTTCCTCTCTGCCACCTACTGACGCACAAGTGACACAGAGGCTGCCCCTGCACAGCCTCAAAGGAAATGGGTTATTATTTTTAAGTCAAAATAATAAGAGAATAACATGAAAGGAAAATATAAAAATATAGTTTTTGTAGCCATGCCATGATTCTATAGTGCAAAACCATGTACAGTCATAGTAGAATAACTATGTTATTTTATAGTATATACATCAAACTAACTTGAAAATGCCCAGAAGTCTGAAGAGTTTAGATTTTTTGTTGTAGAGGAAAGGGCTTCAAAATATTAGATACTTCTAATATTATCTGGGTCAACTGAGGATTTCTGTAAATGTCTGCATGTGGCTAAAATGCACCAAATACCAACATATGTGCTGAAGAAGCGCTATGCACTTTTAGTGCTGGTTGAACACACGACCTCTAGACATGTTGAGGGTAGCACCGCATCCACTGCTCTTTGGAGAGTCAGGGTTGCTCACTTGGTCATGGATTGCAATAAAAGCCAGTCTTTAAGCAATTTAAATGAAATTAGTTTCCGTACTTAGGCCAAGTGGCAGCCCACTGTGGAAATGGAAACAGGTCAGTTTCCAGCTGCCACCACATAGTGTTACCGTGCAGAGGAGGGACCAAAAACTACACAACGGCCACCTAAGTCAAGACAGACACTGTCAGGCTGCTGTCAGAGGAGAGATTTGAGCACTGACCTCACTGTGAAAGTCAAGTTTGCAGGTCACATGTTGCCTGTTGCTTGCGACACTGTCATTTGTCTACTCTATGGGCACATGTTCTGAGCGTGGTTACCTAACGTTTAATGAAAACAGACTTTGAAATAGAAAAATGGTATGATGATGAGTTGTATGAGCTTTCTGTGGAGCAGTCTATTGTGAAAGGAGAATGCCCTGAGGAAGAAAAACCTGGGATGAAGTTCTTAAGACAATATTTGACTTCACTGTGAATTTGCCTAGTTCAGGGCCTTGGATTACTCAAGAGATAACAACTCAGTGGTAGCCTGCAAAAGCTGTGTCAGGAGAACCCTGCTGCAGACCCAGGCTCCCACTGTGACTTCACAGAGCAGCTTAGCCTAAAACAAAGAAAACAAATTCCCATGAAAACCCATCGAAAGGTCACAGAAAGGAGAGGCAGAACTCATTAATTTTTTTCCAGGCCTGAGGGTTCATTCTTTAAAATGTGTGCCACATTGGTATGTGCTGTTCACAGAGCGTTTTTCTTTTGTTTGAAAGCTCACCCTCTCCAGTTTGCTTTACCCAGCACTGGCTGTCTGCCCTTCAGCTCCATGCCCTGGGGTTAGCTCAAGCAGCCTTGCAAATTCAAAACCAGGTGACTTTGTGATTCAGCCCAGGTGGGTCTGCCTCATGACAGAGTCTACTCCTTAAATAATTTTATACTGGTTAATTATTCATCCAAAATAGAAGTAAGTACAAGCAATAGCATTCACATCATCACCTTACTAGGTAAATTCTTTTGCTTCTGCAGCACTTAAATTGAACATATGGGAGACTTTTAAATTTGGGAAGAATCCCAGTAAATTATTATCCCTGATATTTACATGTCAATTCAGGCATTAGAGTCAGGCAATGAATTTGAAGTGGTACAAACCTAGGTTCGGACTTTGTTTTGTCTCCCTCATTAATTTCTGTCTTCTTTCTCTGCCTTTCTCCCTGTCTATCTCTCCTGTCTTTGCTGTCCCTTATTTCTCCTGTCTGTTTATGTGGTCTATGCGTGTTCACTTGCAGAGGCCAGAGGAAGCTGTCAGAGCCTCTGTTCTCTCACCCTCTCTCTGAGTTACTCCCTGGGACAGGGTCTTCCCCTGCATTAGATGGTGGTGACCAGGTCCAGTCTATTCTCCTACCTTAGCATCTGACAGTACAGGGGTTAGAGGTGTGTGTGAACATGGAACTTTGTATGTCAGTTCTGAAGATCAAATTCCTAATTTTACTTTTCATGTTTTCTATCAAGAAAAGGAGAAGGAAGGGTGGAAGAAAAGCTGGAGGAAGAAGAGCATCTGAGGGAGGAGGAGAAGGAAAAGAATAGGTTAAGCATTATGACTGCTCATTTTTTTTCCCACTCTATAAATCTCCTTAGGTTCAGTGTGGAGAAAAGAATCTGCTCTGATCTTGGAAGAGAACAGGTCTGGGAGGTGGGAGTGTTGGGGGGGAGGGGTCAAAGTGGTATTTTGTTGTTTTGATGGTGTTTTTTTTTTGTAGTAGTCATTTTTCCATTAAAATAAAAACCCATATGAAAATAATTAAATGATTATAAACACCTCACAAGACATCCATGGATAATAATCATACCTATACTTGAATTCTATGTAACAGACACAAATACATGAAATTAATGTGAATGGAGTGAAGGAGTAAAAACATTTTAAGAAAATGTTCTGTTCTATTTATCAGTTGTATTAGAAACTTTTAAATGTTATTAAAACTTATGCTTGCAATGTAACCAGTATACAGTATCATTGTAAAGACACTGACTCAAAATGCCGGAATTATTTCCAAGTCTGCTTGTAAGTCGTGTTTATTGAGACGTTGTTGGCAAGCTTAATGAGTGTCATTATTGGCAAAATCAAGTGGCAAAAATTCATAGATCCAACTGGAAGAAGTACAGATTGCCTGCATTTTTGAAATCTTGAGATTCATATTTCATGCTTATGCAATAATAATGCAAATATTTTGTAGATTTCTGACTGGGAGATTTTGAGTTGAAAACGAATTATCTCATTTTCCTCAGCTATTCTTTCAAGAAAATGTCTTTTTTTAAAAAAATATGTCAAATATTTTATTTTTCTCTCTAACTATGTGTATCTGAATGTTGGTTCTTATATGTACTTGCACTGTCAACTAGGACCCAAGGAGGGTCTATGTGACTCCTGAGTTAAATGAGTTAAATGTGTTAAATGTGACTCCTTGAGTTAAATGGAGGTTATAGTGAGCAGTTAGTGAGCGCAGAGTTCTGAATTCCAGAACTCTGTAAGAGCAGTATGCACCCCTGACCACTGAGCAATCTCCAGCCCCACAGTTTCATATGTTTTCATATAATGTGCTCCAAGCCACTTTATCTTTTATTGGGAAGATCCATCATCAAATTATATCATTAGATATACATTGCAAAGCAACAGATACAGGTATTTTTGTTAGGGGCATTCTTTTCATAAATAAATTCATTGAAATAGGAATGCATTTATCTCCAGAGTGTGGAGATCTATAAACAGCATCTGTTTCATAACTTCCAATTAACATGTGAGAATTCTGAAATGTTTATTTTGAAAAGGAATTATGAAAATTATTTTCAGTATATTATCATAAGAAAGATATCTCTTGTTGGCATGCAAGATTTATTTTCACAATATCTTCATTAAATGTTTGTAGGTTTTTAATATAGATAATGTATTGTCGCTGTGTTCATCTTCATATATTACAATTTCTATAATATGCTGACAAATAATAAGGTAGGAATGACACCTGAGTGCACCGGTTCAAATCTTCTTTGCTGAGTATATACTAGTGTCAGTTTCACAGCTTGGGACGAAGTTTGCTTAGAGACTTCTCTCTGCATCCTTCTCTACACAAAAGTTGTAGGGAAAGCATACAGGGCCTTTTTTGTACACCCTCTACTCAACTTCTTCTAAAGCTAACATCACTAAAACATCATAAATTTGTCAAAATGAAGAAATTAACAATGATTCAATGTTCTCAAGTGAACCAGAAAATTTTTATGGATGTCCTGCTTTTTATCACCAATGTCCCTTTTTCTGTTCTGACTGTAGCCTCTGATAGCTAAGTGCTCCTAGTTTCATACTTTAGTTTCTCTGACTTATTGTGTGTGCAGTTTTCCATTCTTTGCGATTTTGATAGTTTTGAAGAATGGTTTTCTTTTAGACAGTACTTTTAGTTTATCCACTGTTTTTTTTTATGAAATTTTGGAAGAATATCAGAAATGAGTATTCCTTTTCTCCACCAGAAATTTTTAGCCCTGATTGCTCAACTAGACAAACTATTTCTGAGATATTTCTTTACTACAGTTATTGTTAGCTCCTTTATATTATAAGATAGTCATCAAATCCAGTTCACACTTGAGGAAAGAAGATAACTTTCTTTGAATACAAGAAATGTGGGAAGATAATTTGGGTTTGGTAATGGCTTCCTAAAATGTCTTTGTTATTCAAATCATGTTGTGCTGATGAAAAATCTTTAGGGGATTTGTGATAACTGGAAGGGGATGTCTTTATGATAAATATATTTCCTCCTAAGAGTGGATCAGAATGAACTACAACGCAGACAAATTAGACTCTATTCATCCCACGTTTGACTACTTAACTTGGCCATAGCTGGATTAGATTATTTTAAAAGGAAAATGAGCGAAAGAAGAGAAATGAGGGAGAGTAAAGGATTGTGATCCTGACCTCAGAGTTCTGTGAAGGCATCCTCGCAGATTTCTCCATGTGAGAAAGAGATTTGCCAGATATATTATTTCCACTTGAGACAGGAATATTCATATATTCAACCTATTATGGCAGATGAATACCTGGAGATCCTTTCCACTATGCCAACATATGGAAATTAGTATTAGAAATTAAGTTGAATGGTGAGAAAATGATGAAGTCATGATTTTTAAAAAACATCTGAATTCTTTAAACTGTTACCTGTATGAAGTTTCCCCTTATGACACCTGCGTGACAATGGTATCACAGCATACAGATGTGAAGTTTATCTGTGCAAGGCTGAATATATATTGGTGGAGTTCTTACACAATATTAACGCTGTGCTTTTCGACCGGGCTATGATCTATCGATCACTATGGCTCCAAGCAGGCATTTCCAAAAGACCCAATGGAGGTGGAAATGCACGAATAGGGAAGAGAGGATGATTGATGCTGATGAGAGTTATTGCTAGAGTGTGAAAGACTGAGATTTTAATCCGTCCAACATCACTGTTCATTAACCAAATTACGTTGTTTTGTTCACTTGAATTTTATAAACTTTAATCATTTAGTAAATAATGATGCTGCCTTATGGGATTGTTCCAAGGAATAAGTGAGAATCCCTATGCCAAGTGATCAGATCAGCAGTCATTGAGTGATGACCGTGATGATACTTCTGATTATTTTGAATCCTAAATTTCAAAGAATTATAACAAATTAGTCAAATGCATTCATGAACTGCAATAGCAAAGAAGAATTCAGGTACATAACATTTTTTGTTACATTAATCTTAACTATCAAATTTATTAGATTTGCCTAGAAAATAAGTAAAGTGTTGCCAGCTGATGCTTTCCTGGGTGGGGTTAACTAAGAGAAGACTTGTGTGGAATGTGTGCAGCCCCATCCTTGATGCTGTGGTCCTGTGGGATTAAAAAGGCGAGAAAGCCAGATAACATTTCCTTCCTCTGATTCTCCATGCCCTCACCTATCATAATAAAAACCCTCCAAACAGGACTTCAGATAAATCTATCCTCCAAGTGGATAATACTGGAAAAAGATAATGAAGATTGCGATGCAACTGAGACAATAAATATAAAGAGAGGTATGGAGTGTCAACAAGCAAGAGTCCGAGCACTTAGGGGTTAAAGCAGAGGATGAAGAGTTCGACACCATCCTATGCTACGGAGTGAGTTTCAGGCAAACCTTAGCAAGATAATCTCTATCTCAGAAAACAAACAAAACAAAACAAACATAAAGAAGTCATATATATTTGTTTTATAAAGAGCACCGAAGGGGCTAGATAGATGACTCACTGGTTAAGAGCTGTGACTGACGACCAGAACCTTTACCCAGGTTCAATTCCCAGCACCCTGGCACTGCACAACTATATGTAACTCCAGGCCCAAGGGATCAAATGCCTTCGTCTGATCTCCATGCATGTGCCAGGCACACATATGGTGCACAGACACGAAGGCACAACACTCTTACACACATAAATCAAAACAGAATAATATTGAAGATAAGTTGGGCAGTTTATTTCAATGAAAATTTAGTTAGTGTTTACCCACGGCTGAACGTCCTTTTGGAGACAGTTTATGAACAATCCTGATATGATAGCTTAGACATATCTTGAAAGTTTTCGTGAAGAACTTGTAATATTAGAATGGGGAATGACCATTTCATAGCTAAAGTGATTATTTCACCTTAAATATTTTAATTGATAACATCAAATATTCTTTTTAACAAACATTAGAATTTCATAAGACAAACAGTTATATAAATCAGTTGTGATATAGTCAGCACTGTAATTCTTATGGACTTCCTATAGAGGGATAGGAGAAGGATATCTTTCAAAGGAATGTTAACTAATAAATGAAAGCACAAATTTCCCAATCTCTGATGTTATCAACAAAGAGTTGTATTTTCTACCTATAAGGAATGAAGTTGCTTATAACTAGAAAAAGCTTAGGATTACACAAACAATGGTCTCAGGCTCGTATTGACTTCATTTCCCTATTGAAAAATTCACATGATGGTTTTCACTTTGCTGGTGGCCTAGAGATGCTATATCAAATTCATAAAATATAATTCTAAAACTTTCATTTGAGCTATATATTTCTCTCATCAGAAAACTTCACAAACTCCCCTGTTGGGTCAGTAATGCCAGAG
Source organism: Tokudaia tokunoshimensis (assembly GCA_036184795.1). Classification (NCBI taxonomy): domain Eukaryota; kingdom Metazoa; phylum Chordata; class Mammalia; order Rodentia; family Muridae; genus Tokudaia; species Tokudaia tokunoshimensis. The sequence continues at coordinate 9,779,816 of BTHU01000003.1, read as the reverse complement.
AGTTAATTTCTCTGCCCAGACAGGATGTAAAGATGTGCTGACATTACAATATCCCATGTTTCAAGATCCTAGAGGATATTAATAAAATTCTATTTCTTATGGGAATCTCAGATTTTTTTCCCCAGGAAAGATAACAGATCAGTATTTGTTATCTCAAAATATTAAGGTAATTAGTGCTGGGTGATTTAAAAAGCACAATGCAGCATTTACAGCGTCCAGATATATTCTGAAGCTTAGAGGATGCTTACTTGAACTTTTATCAAAACTTAGGAATTTCTAGTGTTTGCAAAATTGAAGTTGTAAGTCTCAGGGGAAAGGACTATCTTGCAAGATTTCTGGAGCATCATGTTGCTTCGTTGAACTGAAAATGCTATGTGCACGGCCATTCGGTGCCTTCTCAGCAGTCTGTGAATTTCCTTAAAATGAGATGAAAAACCTTGGAAGTGTGCAGACCTCAAAAAGTGCAAAAACCAGGCTTTCAAATATTCATTAAATGACTTGTAGGATAATTTTATAATCATTTCATGACATCACATTAGTCTCTGTTTTGAAGAAACTGTATGCTGAACTTTCTAACTTGTCGAAGACCCTCCACACCTCTGACCTCCATTTCATTGGCGCATTAGATGGAGCAATGGTCCAGGGAGTACAGACTAACTCATCCCTCGGACTGCACCAGCTGAGTGGAGCCCTGCACGTGACGGCCCACAGGCCTTATGTCCACAATGCCTTCTTCCGCAGACTCTTCGGTATCACGTCACATACCATCGTTCCTACTTGTGCTGATTGCCTTTTTCTGGTGCCGACAATATATGAGATACAGATAATTTAAAGGAAGGCCAGCAGGTTTGCACAAAGTTGTCGCAGCACCGAAGAGCCCGCTCCCTTTGCCTTCCGATTCGACTGACTTGAGTCCGTTTCTGAACTGCAGCCAGCTCCCGCTGGTGAACACTACAATGTTGTCCTGTCATCAGCTCAGTCAAGATGTTCCAGCATTGTACGTGTGTGCGTGTGCGTGTGTGTGTGTGTGTGTGTGTGTGTGCTTGAGAACTTGCCAACTTGGCTGTTTTTCCATAAATTTTATGAAACAATATTTTAAAAGAAACCTTAGTTTGTGTTTTCTCTCAGTGAAAAAAAATCAGGTCCAAATTAGTGACACTGAGCATATAGATACTACCATATTCTGTGATTTTTATTTACATATTAAAATTAGATGAAAAAAAGGAAAAGGATCAGTGCTTACAATAAAGAACACAAAATAGAAGTAACTACCAGTGTTTCTTAAGTGAGTTACATTTATGCACTCTAAAATCTCTAAAATGAGATTCTATTTCTCTCTCTCTCTCTCTCTCTCTCTCTCTCTCTCTCTCTCTCTCTCTCTCTCTCTCTCTGTGTGTGTGTGTGTGTGTGTGTGTGTGTGTGTATGCATGCTTCTCATGCTTCATGTAGGCATGCTTCTCTTATGAACAACTCTCTGGGCAAAAAAAATATAACATCTGCAATATAATTGATACTAAAATGTTAAGAGAATAGAATAGTTATTTTTCTTTAAATAATTTGTAAGGTAATGGTTTGAAATAAGCTTGGGTTTGCGGAAAGGGCAGAAAGCACCTGTGGGTAGGCTTACTAATTTGAGCATATGGTCTTGGGAAGCAGGCAGGCATTTCTAATGATGTCAGATCACATCGTATTGTGTTGATTGATGTGGCATGATGCAAGAACAGCTGATTTGTAATCAATGGACTTTCTTCAAAAGCTCAATTAGGAAAGGTTTGAGGTGGCAAATCTGAGAATGTCGGTTGGAATCTTAAGTCCCTTTATGACAATATTTTCAGTAAATTCACAGAGACTTTTTTGTATTTCATTTTTTTATCTTTGGTGAAATGGCATCAAATATGACAATAAAGTTTTAGCAGAAAGAAAACTGTTGCACTTATGGGAATAACATTCCACATTTAGGTGTAGAGAAGGAGTCTGGCAGTAAGGTTTTGGCATTATATGCCATGGAATATAGCAGATGCTTTGTTGGAGGATGGGAAGATAGGACTACAGGACAAGACTCTAGAGGAGAGTAAATGCTGAGGTGATAGGAGCTACTTATTACTTACTTAAAACACTTCACATCTATAATAACCCAAACTCCATTTCTAAAATAGCAACCACAATAAAAATTCAGTAGGAAGAGTTGCTCTTGCCTACAATCCAGACCTCAGGAAGCAGAGGCAAGAAGACTGTTGGGAAGTTGAGGCCATCCTGGGCTAAATAGTGCATTCCAAACCAATCTGCCTTATAGGTTAAGAAATTATGTGAAAAGCAATAACTAAAGATTAATGGGTTAAATTTCAAAGTCTATTGATTTACATACAAAAACAAAACAATATTAACAACAAATATCACAGAGCCTGCATGGATTCACACCAAGTCCTCTCCATACATGCTGTGGTTATTCACACCAAGTCCTCTCCATACATGCTGTGGTTATTCACACCAAGTCCTCTCCATACATGCTGTGGTTATTCACACCAAGTCCTCTCCATACATGCTGTGGTTATCCACACCAAGTCCTCTCCATACATGCTGTGGTTATCCACACCAAGTCCTCTCCATACATGCTGTGGTTATCCACACCAAGTCCTCTCCATACATGCTGTGGTTATCCACACCAAGTCCTCTCCATACATGCTGTGGTTATCCACACCAAGTCCTCTCCATACATGCTGTGGTTATCCACACCAAGTCCTCTCCATACATGCTGTGGTTATTCACACCAAGTCCTCTCCATACATGCTGTGGTTATTCACACCAAGTCCTCTCCATACATGCTGTGGTTATTCACACCAAGTCCTCTCCATACATGCTGTGGTTATTCACACCAAGTCCTCTCCATACATGCTGTGGTTATTCACACCAAGTCCTCTCCATACATGCTGTGGTTATTCACACCAAGTCCTCTCCATACATGCTGTGGTTATTCACACCAAGTCCTCTCCATACATGCTGTGGTTATTCACACCAAGTCCTCTCCATACATGCTGTGGTTATCCACACCAAGTCCTCTCCATACATGCTGTGGTTATCCACACCAAGTCCTCTCCATACATGCTGTGGTTATCCACACCAAGTCCTCTCCATACATGCTGTGGTTATCCACACCAAGTCCTCTCCATACATGCTGTGGTTATCCACACCAAGTCCTCTCCATACATGCTGTGGTTATCCACACCAAGTCCTCTCCATACATGCTGTGGTTATTCACACCAAGTCCTCTCCATACATGCTGTGGTTATTCACACCAAGTCCTCTCCATACATGCTGTGGTTATTCACACCAAGTCCTCTCCATACATGCTGTGGTTATTCACACCAAGTCCTCTCCATACATGCTGTGGTTATTCACACCAAGTCCTCTCCATACATGCTGTGGTTATTCACACCAAGTCCTCTCCATACATGCTGTGGTTATTCACACCAAGTCCTCTCCATACATGCTGTGGTTATTCACACCAAGTCCTCTCCATACATGCTGTGGTTATTCACACCAAGTCCTCTCCATACATGCTGTGGTTATTCACACCAAGTCCTCTCCATACATGCTGTGGTTATTCACACCAAGTCCTCTCCATACATGCTGTGGTTATTCATTTTGGGTGTTGGTGAGAGTGGGGGTGTCCTTGACATTTTTCCCGCTTTGTGGACCATTTGCCCTACTGGGTTACCTCAGTACCTATCTTATGGCATCTTTTTTTGTTGTGTTCAGTTGATGTCACTTGGAAGCTTGCTGTTTTCTAAAGAGTAAGAGAGGAGTCTTGGATCTGAGGAATGGGAAAGTTAGGGGGCAGCACAAGGAGTGGAGTGAGGAGAGGATGCTATAGAGATGTAATGTATGAGAAAAGAATTAAAAGTATCATTTTAGAAGATAAAAATAAAAAGCATTACTTTCAAGGATGAGGAGATGGTTTCATGTTTAAATTGATTTTTAGGTAGGCATGAGATCCTGAGTTAAATCTCCACATTCCATGAAAAGCTGGGGTATATGGGTATGTTTCTGTGATTCAACTATTTCTTTGGAGATGTGGACAATGGGCAGGGATGAAGCCCCTAAGGTTTTCAGGCCTGTTAGCTCAGGGTATGGAGTGACAACCAGCTAACAGGTAATAGCTAAACAAAATAGAAACTGATTTGGTTAATATAGAAGTTTCTCTCTCTCTCTCTCTCTCTCTCTCTCTCTCTCTCTCTCTCTCTCTCTCTCTCTCCCCCATTCCCTCTTCCCTCTCTCAAATTGTCACTTCTTGATTACTAATCAATTTTCTTCCTTTTTATTTGAGGATGTCATCTAAACTATCAATCATTTTTAATTAAGTGAATAACATTTAAGAACTGCATAAACACATGCACACACACAGACACACACATATACAGAGATACATATAGATACACAGACATATACACACACAGACACACATAGACACACACACATACACAGATACATATAGACACACAGACATACACACACTCACACATATGCACACACATGCATACACAGATACACACAGACACACACACACATACACAAATACACAAGATGCACTGACATACACACAGACACACATACACATATCCACACACAGATACACATAGACACAGAGACATAAATACACACATACACACATATCAGATACACAGATACATATAGACACATACACACACATGCAGATACACATAGACACACAGACATACATGCACATACACAGTTACACAGATACATATAGACACACACACATGCAGATACACATAGACACACAGACATACATGCACATACACAGTTACACAGATACACATAGACACATACACACACACTCACATACACAGATACACATAGACACACAGACATACACACACACATACACAAATATACATAGACACACACACACATACACAGTTACAGATAGACACACACAGACACATACACACAAACACACACAGATACACATAGACACACAGACATACACACAGAAACACATACAGACACACACATACAGAGATACATATAGACACACAGAAACACATACACATGCAGAGATACAGAGATACACATAGACACATAGACATACATACAAATATGCACACACATACACAAATACACATAGATACACAGACATACACAAAGACACACATATGCACACACATACACAAATGCACATAGACACACAGACATAAACACACGCACATACACAGATACACATAGACACACAGACACACACACACACACACAAACATACAACCCTAAATTAATGACTAAAATAAAATTAAACAGTGGTGTTCTCTTTATGTAGAACTTGCCATGAGACAACAAACAAATATTATAAGATACATAAGGGATGTCAAAATGCCTGAAATTGTGTTAAGGCAGGAGAGGGCATGAATTGTTTGCCTAACCAATTTCATACGTGAATAAGCAAATGAGAAGATGATAATAGAGGGGGTGGCGGGTTTATCTGTTATTTTTCAACACAAGCATAAAAATAAGTCAGAAATATGAGTTAGTTCATGTTATGTTGTCTAAGTATGGGGAAATAGCAGATTTTATTATTCTCTTTAAGAACGCTAAGTGGAGAAGAAAATCCATTACTATTTTCAATTAGTATAGATAGTACACTTATTCTAGCAGGGACTCAGTTAATTGCTTTACATGGATTATTTAATTGTATTTTCATTAATATCCCATTTTAGATTTTAGAAGAAGGCAGGGAGGGTTAGAGTCGATAAGCAATTTGTTTAAAGTCAGTAGCTAGTTAATGGTAAAACAAGAACTCTAGTCCATCCCTTCCCTACGCCAAAGCTTCAGGACACAAGGAAAGCAGACAATTTTGACAATTGTGTGTGATCTCTAGGATGCACGAGAAGCAAACATCAGCAATGGGTAGATTTCAAGGCCTGAGAGGAACAGACAGTGCTTCAGTGGGATAATAGTGTCCCTTTAGCTTTGATCTGGAGTAAGCAAATGCAGAGAAGGAAAGGAAGCTCCACTGTCTGATCTGCATGTGCCAACCTTGGGTTAAAGGATGGAAGATAGGAGCCCATGGGAGCCGCAGAACAGGGAAACAGTTCACCAAAGACACCAGCCTGATACCAGGGCTTAGGCTGTGTCTCCTGAAGAGGGAATGGAGGTTTGTGACAAAGACATTTGCTACTTATCTTACACAATAAATGTATCCAGAGAAAAGGGGGAGGCAATATTGGCTCCAAAAGACTGATTCTTTACAGCTGCTTTTTTATATATAGTCCAGTTTTTAAAATTCTTCTTCTTCTTCTTCTTCTTCTTCTTCTTCTTCTTCTTCTTCTTCTTCTTCTTCTTCTTCTTCTTCTTCTTCTTCTTCTTCTTCTTCTTCTTCCTCTTCTTCTTCTTCCTCTTCTTCTTCTTCTTCTTCCACCTGTTCCTCCTCCCCCTCCTCCTCCTCCTTCTACTTCTGCTCCTGCTCTTCCTCCTCCTCCTCCTCCTCCTGCCTCTCCTCCTGCTTCTCCTGCTCCTCCTCCTCCTCCTTCCCACTCTGGCTCTAATTTGAGAGACTTGTTCTACAAAAGGATTGCTTAACATATATAACAGCAGTTTTTCAAATTCTCATTATTTTTCTAAAGTTGAATTGGTTTATTTATTTATTCATTTATTAATTTACATAACTGAGAATTCCATATATCCTACATACATTGCTCAAATCTGTTCCTCCAACTCCTACCTCCTCCATTTCTTCCACCTCCTCTCTCCCTCCCATTTTCATTTACAGCTTTATCTCAGCTCACTGTCCACACAGTGTGAGTTCTATGAACACAGGTGTTATTATACCTACAAGAAGCATGGGGAGCCTTTCAGGGGTTGCATCCTTGAAAAAATAAAATAAAATAAACCGACTCTCTCTCCCCCTGAAGCCATCAATCAGTTCCTAATAGTTTCTTATTGAGGGGAGAGACTTTTTGTGTCCCTCCTGATTTTGAGCTGTTTGCTGCTAACCTGCTCATTTTCCTACCAGCAGACATAGGCAAAAGGTGCTGTAGAAGGAAAACCATTTCCATTATATTTTAAGGATGACAAATAGGGAACCTTTGAGTGACTTTCATTTATAGTTGAAAAGTTGCACCTTTATCACATGGCCTGGGATGGTTGACAGTTATAAAATTTACAAGATCTTCAGCTGGTCTCATAAACATAGGAAATTTCAAAAATATTACAGAAGCAATGAGACAGTACTAAAAGATTGATAACAAAGGTTTATTTAGAAGACTATAAAATATTAAACCCTTTTTATTGTTTATTTGTAGAATTGACCAAAAGCCCACCTCTGCAGAGATAATTCTCCTATACAAAGAATGTGAAAATCAGGTGTTTTTTTTCCAATATTTGAGTAGAATCCTAGTATATATATATACATACATATGCTTTAACAAAATTACCAAAATAAAAATGTGCAGTCATTGTATGAGTCCATCTAAACAAATTACCTAGTAAAATTTAGTTCAAACAATATTTCTATAACATGAAATCTATATTGTATAAAATACAATACATAAATTTTGTAGGAGAAAAATAATGAAGGAAATATTGATATGTATATCATTTGTCCCAAGAAAAATAGTTGCTAGCTAAAGTTAAATTTTCTGCTATCAATTTAGAATAGCAGGGTCTATTTTATTTATAAAGCATCAGTTTCCAGTTGTCCATGTTGAATATTTGGCACATTTTACCTAATAGCTAAGGAAATATTTTGGTTAACCCAGTAGCACCTTGTGTTATCCCAGTTGTAGGAAAAAATGAGAAAAAAATAGTCTGAATGAAAACAGTGAGGGATGTCTGGTGGGTTTTATATTCCTTCTACATTCACCAAATGTACTGTTTCCATCTTCAAACACTCAGAAATAAACTCTAATTCTGGAAAAATGATTCTGATTTGTAGAGAAAATGAGACCAAAAGCGACTTAATGTTTCTGACTTTGTTTTATGTTTTATTGAATTTGACCATTGATTGTTTATGTTTCATTTTCCCATTCGGAATGGAATGAAGTAAAAAGATGTTGCTCAAGGATTATCTCCTAAATGTAGCCAGCCTGATAAACATCACACTAGAGATCAGGGCATCTTCTTTTTTCTCTCTTTTACCAAAAGACAAAACAAATGTTTCAGAGATAATCCCTCAGTCTTGGTAAAGCAGTTTAATTTAAAATCATAAGTTGATATAGAGAATCTCATAAAAATGTTTTATGAAGGCTGATTTTCAAATGGTTCATTTTCTGTAAAAATGTTTATGGATTTTTAATAGTCTCTGGAGAGTCATTTTTTGAGTCTATTACTTTTTATGCTTTCTGGCATTGTGGTGTCATTTTAATTCAATGTGAGTTTTTGAAGGAGAAATAATCAGAGCTGAAGTCTCTGAAAACTTATCCAGTTTTTCCAATTAAGGTGATTGCCAGTCTATATCTTCCGTGTGAGAGGAGAAGTTGCTAGTCATGAATAATGTGACCACGATGAGTAGAGCTGAGTCTCTCACATCGATGTACTTCCTGTAACATGCATGATGTTCATACGTCTTTCTTCCTTTTGCTTTCTCCATGGACTTCCTATGTTTTGTTTGTAATAGTGATTTATGAACCAGAAAGTGAATATAATCCCCAGTACTAGCCAACGTAGGGGGCTAAGTTTTGAAGGACAAAGTCATAAGTGTGTGCAATCTACTCTCAGTGTGTTATCACAGTCAAAGGGGTCATGGGCTTCCTTTTCTGAATTATAGACTAAATTAATTGAATTTATGTGTACTTTTGGTCTGTCCCATTAATATCTTGACTAACTATTATTTTCTTGTCACCTACTATTTTGGGTTTGACTTTATTTTCTAGAAGGTCAAAGCAAATCATTAGATGACCTCTTTGTGATTTCTTTTTCTGTTTTTAATGTAGTCATCTCTAGTTCTAAATTGTCCTAGAACTCTTTCAGCAGTACATCAATTGGGTTATCATTTTCGCTGAATTCTAGACTTTCATTTTTATTTTCTCTGATTTCTTCTTTACCTAAATTTCATTCAAACATATATTCTGCAGATATTTTTTTATTTTTGTATACTTTTTGTGATTTGCTTGTCATCCGTTTATAGTTTTCATCTACTATGAACTGTTAAGATACCATGAATTTTATATTTTTTTTTATTTTTAAGACGTTTTTGTCTTACAACATGATTCATTTTAAAGAAGGTTTTACATGTTACTTCTACTGAAAAATAATGTGTATTCCCTATCCTTTGTTTAGAATATTTCATAATCACACCTGGTAAATATAATTCATTTGTGGTGTAATTTAACTCATAATTTGTCTGGCTGATTTTTGCTTTGGAAGACCATCCAAAACAGAAGGTGAAGTACTGAAGCCCCTCAAGATTGTTGTATCAGGACGTGCCTGACTTTTTCATGCTTCTGATATTTAGTCACTGAAGTTTGGAGCCTCATTATTTGGTTCATAACTATAATCATGATGTCCTCTTGATGTGTTCCCCAAATCCATGCTCTTACTAATTTGTGGTAGCATACTTTATCTCTTCTGATGGCACTGAGCTTGATATCTCCTCCATCTTGTATAGGTGTTGCATGAAATATATATAAAAAGCAATCCATGCTACCTTCAGCAAGGCACCGGTGGGCATGCTGGTCTGTTTTCAGTATTGTAACCTCTCTGACTCAGAGCTCTGGAATCTCTCCACCGGACTCACTAAGTTCCCACACGGGGCTGTTGTCATGTCATGCATGCCCCACGCTTCCAAACTTCCATGGCTGACTGGGGTGCCCTCCTGCTGTACCTTTCTCTGGAACTCAGTTGAGTCTCAGCGTGAAGGAAAACACCACACAATCTTAGTTTAGAATCTACAGGTAACACAATCACTGGGCACAGAAACTGGCATCCTAACTTTGTAAGTTATTTAAGTTATACATCCTCTGGTGGCACATCCCGGCGAATCCACCACCTAAACCAGGGACCTCTTACTACCTACATTGTGTCTCCAAGCTCTCTCCAGTCCAAAAGGAAGGACTCTTCTCCTGCCTCTTTTCCTCTCCCCGACCCGGAAATCCAGCCTCCTTCTAGCCCAGTGATTGGTCCCTTGAAATCTTTATTCATTAGGGGAAGGTTTTGACACATATAAGCATTGCTATGTGAGATTATTTGTGGCCTCTGTCTGTATGGTACTTTGACTTCCATCCTTTCAGTTTCAGCCCATACCTGTGACAGGAGTGTGGGTATCATGGAGGTAACAGATATTTCTATTTTGATTTTTTTCACTGTAGACAGTCAGTATTCTGTATGTATTCTTATAGTTAGTCCATGCATGAATTAATATCCCCCTTTTGTAATTATGATATTTTTCTAATCATTGTAAATATAGAACATGATAAGAACACATTTTTTCCTTTCAAAGGAGTCTTGGACCTTTTTATTCCCTGTCAATGTTCAAGAAAAGAAGCTTTCAGTTTTGTTGCTATTGCATGAATTTTACAGATGGACTATGAGGAAAGATTACAATTTAACTCCATGTCAGATTTACATGCAGTAATTTAGTTTGTTTTGTGCAATTCATTTACTGTCATACATTTTATTAATTCCTGACCATTTGGTCTTTCTAATTTACAGAGAAATTCAGGCATCAAACAATGAACATTTTAATTAGCTGTTTTGTTAAGTTAGGTTTGTGTCAGAGTTTACATTAATTAAGAAGATATTTCTGATTACCAAAGTAATATTTTCTAATTGAAGCAGTTTTGTAAAACAGGGAAAAAATTAAGGAAGAAAATATCTACTGTTAGTATTTTTAATTCTCATTAAAGATTTGTATTATGGGTATTTTTCTGCATATGATAAAATTAGCAGCATATATGTATATAGGTATACATTTGCTCTTTTAATTCCACAAAATTTAAACTGACTGATATTGTGTTATCATAAACATATAGTTAGCATTTTATTCATTTCCATTTATATTGGTTACCTTTATTTCTGCCTTATTTTAAATAATATTTTTCTCATAATGTCTATATAGAAACTTTACTAGCTCTGTGGAATTCCTATGTAGAGAGAGGCCAGTGAACTGTGGCTTACAGTCTGTTCTTGTGGCTACTATTTAATGACAACAGGAATCAAATTTTGTGTTTATCAGTAGCAGAGTCAAGTCACAATGTTGAGAAAGAAGCCGAGAAGCCTGCCAGTCCTAACCTTGCTAGTGGACTTCTCACAATGAGACGCTGACTTCTAATTTAGAGTAAAATCTCAGGCATGGAATATTTGGTTACTGGGTATGCATACTTCTATCAGGGCTAATGTAATAGAAATACAAATATTGTGTTGAAGTTCTGGTGTTCATAAAATGTTGTCTGAGTCCTTGCCTCAAGCACAATTATCATAATTAAATATAAAACTTGAAACTTGCACAGAGCATATTCTGTTTCCTTTATGGATCTAAAAAATGATGAAATAATTTACTTACATATTGAAAAATAAACTCATATTCACTTTCTCTGAGAGATCTCTCTGTATTTTAAAGTCATACTTCCAACAGTATGTGGGCTCCTTGGGCATTCCATAGAGTCAAAGCATACACAGGTGATGCTGGAAGCATTCAAGAGTAGCCAGGGGAAAACTAGGGAGTTCTCTCCTTTTTTGCCTCCAGGGATACACTCAACGCTTACTAGACCTTTACCTTCAAGAGTCCACATCTCCTTTTCTATAGAAGACTATAAATTACATTATGATTTTTTACCCTTCAAAGCTCTCTCAAAGACTGCCATATGTACATAGTGATGTAAAGGATATTTTTATATACTGATAAATATGAAGCCTAAAATATATGATTTTTTTCAGATGGAATAACTATTACATGCTAGACACAAAGTGTAACAAAATTATTGAGGAAATGTTTAGTACTTTGCCATTGATAACAAAATACAAAGGATTTTTTAAAAAACATATGTGTCTTTAAGATGTATGGATGTTTTGTTTGTAAGTATGTCCGTGCACCACATGCATTTCTGGTGTTGGGAGATGTCAGAAAAGGACCTCAGATCCTCTGGGACTACAGTCATAGATGATGGCTTTGAATTGCCATTGGGAGTTGTGACTTGAATCACAGTCCCCTGGAAGAGCAGACAGTTTTCCTCCGGTGAGCTATCTCTTCATTCACCAGAACTTTCACTTTTCAGCTTTGGAGCTTCATGAGAAGGATGGGGGTCTCTCGTCTCTTTGTCCACCATGGTGATGTAATAGTTGCTCATTTGCCTGACCTTTTCAAGTGTCAAGTTTCTTTAATGCTTTTGAAATACATTCTTATAAGATTAGGTATCTTGCTTATCATTTTGGCATTCCGATTCCTGATTTGCTTGACTTCTATCTGAGAGTAAAGGATCGTTATTGGTATACACTATAGAAGATAAATGTTTATGCTGTTTGAATTTGTGGCTTTGTCGTGGAACTAAACAAATCTTTCCTATAACTGATTTCTACTCCAGCCACACTGCTTATTCATGAAAGTAGTTCTCAGAATGTCAAGTCATTTTGTGGGGAGATGATGCATTTCTCTGAATCTGAGGGGTGATGGGAAAGTGGGATTAAGGTTCATTGAAAATTCTGCATTTGAAATGATTTTAAAATTCCTTTTTGAGATCACATACTTCCAGGAACCTTGCCCCTTACTGTAACCCATTTCTTACCTGGTATATAAAAAGGAAGGAGTATTCATTGTGTTTGCATTTACCTTGTTAAAGCCACAGTGATTATAAGATCACAAGAGTAGTTCCCGGAGCTGTGCCCTGAGTGTGGCAACATTTGCTACCTCAGACCATATCAGAGCCTTGGATTAGGTTTCCAGTGGACAGACTGTTCTTTATCACTCCCAATGTTTTGCCTGAAATTATAAGTGGAAACCATGTATGGCATAGTTATGCCATAAGTTGAATACTCTTTAATTCAGGTTTTCTAGGTTATAAAATAGTTTTTGGAACTGACCCCAGCAATCTACAATATTTACAAAAGTCCTAGACATCCATAATAACAGGGAACTGTTACTACAATAAAACTAAGAACTCTGTTCTCCACAACCTCTTTTAATTTGGAATTTAAGCCTGGGATAGAAAATGTTCAGATCTGTGCCCTGATTCCTTCTACTAATTTGTACGAAATAAGAATTTGGTACTGCAGTTTGAACCTTTTTCATAAGTGTAATTAAAAGTCCCACCCAAAGCAACCAGAAGGATGAAGGATTTCTTTTATTGTTTCAGGTTGGCTATTTCAATTAAGGAGATAGCCTATGTCTGTTGATTCAAATGACGGAAGTTTAAGTTTTCACTCAGATACTAAGCCAATTCCTCAGCTGGAAACTCCTAATATGTAGATTTGTCTTGTGGTCTCACTAATGTGAATCCTTAGTCTTGCTTCTGGCAGATAAGCCCGGGATCTTTGGTGTTTCCCCTTGGTGTTCTCTAATTCTTGGAGCCCATTATATAAGCATATTAGCTTTAAGAATGAAGCAATTAGGAGTTACCACAAGACAAATTTCACTGACTTGAACTTTGTAAGTTTATAAAAGATTTGCCATTGTCAAATATCATCATCTTTGCCTTGAGATTTATGAAATACCAGTTATTTCTTATTCTTTACCCACAAAGAAAATCAATCACTAATAGTCATTTTTGGCTTCTCTAGATGAAACTAGAGAAGCAGAAAGAGCTCTTTGAGTCTGGCTGCTGCAATTCCTCAAGAAAAGTACAGATTCACCCTCAGCACCATTTTCTTCATGGCTGACACAGGCAGCTAATGCCTTAGTTTGATGTGGTCCTTTATATTCATCTGCAATGTTGCTTGAATTGATGGTGTTTCATGAAAATATGCTTCTATCAATTTTTCAAAGTCTTATAAAGAAATGTAACCCCATTTACATTAAAACATGTTAAAAACTTAAAAAATAAAATTGAATTTATAAGCTGAAAGAAATTCACAGAAAGTGCCCATCTTTACTAAATAAAGTTGAGAATAATAAAGCTGATTGATAAATGCCAATCTTTACTAAAATGGCAAAAATATCACGATGCAATAATAAGAACTAAGAAGCTTTAGCATTTACTATCAAGCTCCTACAAGCTCCTATTTGTTGATACTAAGTGTAACAGAAAACAGTGATTGGTATATCAGGAAATTAATGTCATATTCATATTATTTTTAATCTATGATAACTTAGTTTCTATTTTTCATATTGTCATACGGATCATTTTTAATGTCCAAAATTACCAAGAGCCACCTAAAACCATGATATAGTACTCAGGTCCTCTAAGTATCAAACTTTATAAAGTTTCCTATGTAGTAAGAGCTAATACTTATTTGAAAAAAAAGAGAATTCTGGCCCATAAAGCACTTTATTGGTTGCAGGCATCAGTTCTTCCAGCATTTCTTCTCAAGCAAACCATTCCTTGTATAATCAATACTTGACATGGTGGTCCCCATGCCCAGAATTCTATAGCTTGAGGCTAGTTCAGCTGGCTCTTACTCACTGTGCATTTAATGTGAATCTATCTCTAAGACTTATGATTATACTGTTTGACTAGATAAGACACTGGCAAAGCATGGCGGATGGGTTAAATCCAGTTCACCTTACATTCTTATAAATAAAGTTTTATTGGAAAAGGCTATTTGCATTATTTATACAATTTTCTCTAGCTCTGTTTGCATTAAAGCCTTTGGGATTTAGTCACTTTGACAGAAATCATCTGGTCTGTGTGGTTGGAGGAAACCTAAAAGTCCTCAGAAAGCTGCTATGGTCTTCTGCTCTTATTCTCAGCACTGAGCATTGATCCTGACTAGTTCCTACTGCAGCCCAACTTGGACTGCCCTTAACTAAAGCTTACCCCAATTGCTTGCCTTTTTATAGAAATTAGTCAAATAGTCCCCATTCAACTTCCTAGAGAAAACTAATTATCTCATCAATGAAGTCACATATCTTCAGGAATTTAGCTATCGCTTCTGAACTCTGCTGGGTGACTCACCTGACAGTGACAGGCCAAGGACCCATGGGAAGAGGGTGCTCTGCTCGTCTGGAGTACTTTCTTTCTTTCTCCCATGGCTTTTTCTTTCTCTGAGTTGTGTTCTTACTAAGAAAGGAAGAGCTTTATTTGTTTATTTTATCGACAATTTCTATCAGTAAACTATTAACCTATGTGTCATTGTATCAAGGTACATGCACACAGTAGCATATTCTTTTGTCAGAATAAATGAACATGCACATTCTTTCCATGTACCATTTCCTCTGGGTGTTGAAGGCAACTGTAGGTCAGAATAATGCACTCCATTCTGTAACTTAAATATCTGACTTCATCCTACATGTTCGTTAATTTGTATCCTAAGGCCGTGTGTGTGTGTGTGTGTGTGTGTGTGTGTGTGTGTGTGTGTGTGTGTGTGTAGGTCTGCATATGCACATGCAACAGAGCATATCTGAATGACAGATGTCAATGTGAGTTGTTTCTCTCTTTCCAACATTTAGGACCTGATCAAACTCACGCCTTTAGAATTAGTGAAAAGAGCCTTTGCTTGTTAAGACATTTCACAGACTCAATGACATGACTTTAAGTCTTGCAATGCCTAGAACTCTATATAATTCAAGTGAACAGTAGGTGTTGCTTAAAGAAACAATTCCCTGTGAGATAAGCAACTTCATCCAAAAACTCCTTTCTTCACAACACTAGAACACTGGATTTGAAAGGAGCATGTTAGCTTTATTATTATTATTATTATTATTATTATTATTATTATTATATATTCTTTATTTACATTTCAAATGATTTACCCTTTCCTGGATCCCCCCATCCCCAAAAGTCCCATAAGCCCTTTTCCCTCCCCCTGTTCCCCAAACAACTCTTCCTTCTTCCCTGTCCTGGCATTCCCCTACACTGCTGCACTGAGGCTTTCCAGGACCAAGGGCCTCTCCTTCTTTATTCTTGGGCATCATTTGATATGCAAATTGTTTCTTGGGTATTCCAAGCTTCTGGGCTGATATCCACTTATCAGTGAGTGCATACCTGTGTGTTCAAACCAGACACACTGAAACTAATAGAAAAGAAACTGGGGAAGAAGCTTGACCACATGGGCACAGGGGAACATTTCCTGAACACAACACCAATAGCTTATGCTCTAAGATCAAGAATTGACAAATGGGACCTCATAAAATTACTAAGTTTCTGTAAGACAAAGGACACTGTCAAAAGGACAAAATGGCAACCAACAAATTTAGAAAAGATCTTTACCAACCCTACATCTGACAGAGGGTTAATATCCAAGATATACAAAGAACTCAAGAAAGTAGACTCCAGAGAGCCAAATAACCCTATCAAAAAATGGGGTAGAGAGCTAAACATTAACTTTTAATTTTGTAAATACCCTGAATAATCCGTCCATGCTTGAAATCTCAATTTTAACTCTTAAGTGGAGTAAAATGCACTGGGTAGATTCAAGACTCAGACAGACTTTGTCTGTATTTGGACTTCCTATTATAGCTTTGTCTTCTGAACAGGTTATAAAGGTTCTTTGAATCTCGTGCATGTAACTATTCATAAGACAATTATGTCTTTCTGACAGTTTTCCAGGCATTACTTGAGGGAAAATAAGAACAAAAATCCAAAGGTGGCATCATAATTCCTAAATGATATGTGTTATTATGAATGTGAATGTCATTCACATTACTCTATGTCTTTCATAAAGTGTCAAGTTCTGCTATTCTTGCTTTGGTATGATTTTTAAATGCTATGCCCATTTTTTATTTTTATAGAATGAGAACGATGATGGTGTTCTTGTATACTAGCTCTCTTTCTTTGTTGCAAGGACTCACACTGAAAAGCCTCAGAAGACTTGGGCCTTTTGACTTCAGAATAGTACTGGTACTAAGTCAATAGCTTCTGCAGTGAAGTAAAGGGTCTTTACTATGAGATGGCCACTAGAACATGACCCAATAAGTCTCCTATGTATTTGACCTTTAGTTCCTGGGTAGTGGTCCTGACTTGGAAGGTTATGAAAAATTTTGGAAGTGCAGCCTCACTGGTGGATGTTGATCACTAAGGATGGGCATTCAGGTTTGATAGTTCTAAGTCCTATCTGTTCTCTGCTTACTGACTGCAGGTGCAGTGAGACCATTGGTCTCAGCCTCTGTCATGTCATTTCTGCTGTCATGGGTTGTAACTCCTCAGACTAAAATGAAAATAAGTTTTCGTCCCCTTGTTACTTTATCAGTCATTTTGTCATAGCAGCCTAAAAAGCAAATAATACATCAACTAAATCTATCATTTATATTTTACAATATTTAAATTAATGTAGATGTTACAAAAGAAATTTCATAGGAAGAACAACAGAATCAACCAACCAGACCTCCCCAAAGCTTCCAGGGACTAAATAACAAACCACAGAGTACACAGGTGGTACCCATGGCTCCAGCTGCATCTGTAGCAGAGGATGGCCTTATCTGGCATCACTGCGAGGGGAGTCCCTTGGTCCTATGGAGGCTTGATCAACGAGGATAGGGGAATACTAGGGTGCTGAGGCAAGAGTAGGTGGGTAGGGGATGAGGAGAAGTTAGGGGTTTGAGGAGGGAAACTGGGAAGGAGGATAATATTTGAGATGTAATTAAATAGAATAGTTAAGAAAAATGAAAAAAAGAAACTTCATTAGTCACTAATTTTTTTCATTGCATATTGCACCCATTTTATAGATAGAAATATGTAAATCCAGCTAACTGAAATATTGTCTAATCATCTTTGGAACAACTATTTCATCCTCTCAACTGTATTTAAAATTCCTCATATGTGAATTTCTTTAAATGGAATCCTTCCAGATTCTCAACTTATAAAGGAGTCATTAAGCTCCTGTTTCAATAGGTAGAAGTGGGAGGGTTCAAGGTCCTGTCAGTCATCCTTACAACTCTGCACCTTGTATCAGAAACAAACTCTCTTCCTTGTTATAGTGAATGAAATTCTTGGGATCCTATAATGACTCCAAAATTGATTATTCATGAAAGATGGCAAACATTTTGGTTTTCCTTTTTAACAATGGAAAATATAGAATTTATTTTTAAAGTTTCTTCAAGGATAACACTAAACAATTAAAAATAGCCGTAGTATAACAAACATAATAAACATCCTATAAATAGCATTAGTTAACATGTTATTCAATATTCCTATGAATTTAAGTTGTGTAAAAGATATTAGAGCATCAGATAAAAGTTGAGCTCAGTTAAGATAGAAATAAAATCATTTAGACACATTTTAGCATCCTTAGTTTTTACAGAAAATTATCTATGAATTCTTTCCTTTTCTTTTCGTTATATTTTAACCAATGGTTAATGTGAATAGGGCATCAATAAATAAGACTCAGCAAGTATGTGTAAAGTGATGAGTCTTGGGCATGTGCCAAAGTGTGGTATATCTGAGTCATATGGTAGATTTATTTTTAAGTTTTTGAGTATTTTCCAAAATGTTTCCCTGCAGGATTGAAGTGAGCCTGGGACACAGAGGAAGAAAGAGGGGTTATTTGGAGATTGGTGCTCCCAAGCATACGGGCACATAGCTAGGGGTCTCTGAATTCTTAGAATATGTGATGTTTTTCTGGACTGAATGACAAGGTTCAATGTTCTCCCAAATTCTAATATAAATAATAGTGTGAAATGAACTTCAAATTTATAGTTGATTAAGAGTTGGGTGTTTCATTAAGAATACATTTGCAATCCCACAACAGTGGAGGTTACTCTTTTACTACAACTACATCAACATTTACTGTCAAGTATTTTGTTGATCTAAGTTGTTCTGCCTGGAATGAATTATTTATTTATTTCCATTTCTTCTGTTTTCAAGTCTTTAGATCTCTGACAAAATTTTTATTTCATTTGCTTGTTTCCTCAACTATTCATATATTATCAATGTTAATTCTCTGTCTGTTAGATGACTTTCTGTGGGTTTCCTAGACATGGATATATAATTTGAGTCAACACAGAAACATTCAAAGGGAGCAGAGGTGCAAAGATAAGAGTAGTCTTCAGATAGAAATAGCAATGTATATGTCATTTGAAGTGGGAACAGTAAGTAGTGAGGGAAACTCAGTTGAGGACACAAGAGAGAAGTCAAACAGTGGGACAAGGTTGAACAAATTACGAGTAGCACCAAGGTTGTTTGACAAAGCATCAAAGAATCATATTTTATATTTCCCTAAAATTATACATAAAACACATATAAGTATATTTTATACAGAGACTAACTGGCAGAACTATTACACATATACATGTACACACACACACACACACACACACACACACACACACACACATTTGGGCTGACAATACTCCTGGCAGGAACAATAGTCTCAAATCCTCCCATGCCAGGCATAAAAAACCTCCTTTTGAATAGTAGATCAGGGTCATTCAAGTGACTCCCCAAACAATACAGATTATAATTTTAGTCCTCAGTTGCCAGTCATGTAGACTAAACTCTGTATTTGAAGACATCACATTTGAGACAATGGACTTGGATGATTCAAGCTCATTTTAACAGAAAGTCTCCTACATGCAGTTTAGCTTACACGGTTCCAGAAAATACTGTGCAAGTTGCCAGTGGAGGAAAGCAATTAAGTCATCCTAACCAGTGGCAATACCTATGAACAGTGATAATGTCTAACATGGCAAGATATTCATAAAGGGTGAATAAGTGGCTCTCAGACATAGGTGGCAACAATAGATGTCTAATTAGACTAAGTCTTAATGGAATAACCATTTTATTATGTTCTAGGAGGTATATGTACAATATATATTAAGTCCCAACAGGAAATAAAGCATATATGATACTGTAAATCTAGCTATCTTCTCCTGGCTAGTGAAGTTATGGACCTTTGAAAATAATCTATTACTACCATGTGGATAGAACAACTTTATTCCTTGTTATGTTGTAAATCTTGTCTTTATACTCTCAGGTAATTACAGATACCACTACTCTTCAAAGAAGATTCTCTTTGTAGCAAATGAAAACCACACAAAGGATGATACTAAAGAAACCAACGGATTGTGAGGTGCCAGAGCCCATGAATACATCTGCAGCAACACTCCTGGGCCTATGAATAAGAGGATACCAGGAGGCTAAGAGAAAGACTGTAAGGACCAGAATGTCAGGAATCCCACTGTGACACAGTCTCTCGTAGAAATGCCTGCATGAAAATATTGAAGCAGTTGTATTATTGATAGATATGTTAATGTTTAAGCAGGGAAGTGTCATGGAGTCCTGCCCCTAGACCAAGAACTATGGACAACAAATGGCTGCTGCAAAGGAGAAGTAGCCTTTCCAAAGACTGACCCTCCTTATTGGTTGTCTAATGCATAGGAATCTTCCCTAAAACCTTATAAACAACAAAAACAAAAAACAGACACAGCAAGTCATATGATTGCATGCATAGATGCATATGCATATTTGTGACTAAACATACATATATACATGTCTGTGTACGTAACAATAATCAAAGAAACAAAGTCTATCCCCTCAAGAGAGAGTCATAGGAGGATCTAAAGAGAGGGAGACCAAGAAAGGTTGGAAGAAGAAAGGGGGGAAAAGAAGTAATTGTATTTCAATTAAAACATTTGAAAATAGTAATAAACAAAACTTAATAAAATATAGGACTTAAGACAATGGTGAAAAAGTTGTATTTATGAGTTGTATTTATGAGTAAGGAGCTTCAATCATACTGCATAAATTTTACATGCTGAATTTGGTATAAACATTTTATTATGCTGTAGAAAGAATATGTACAATAAATATTTCATGACAACTCATAAACTGTTATTATTTGTATTTTCATAATACAATAGACTTGTATCACAAGAGCATTTTTACAAAGATATGTTTTTCCTTTTGTTTAAAACACAAGCATCTATTTTTCTCAGTAAATCAATTTTGTACCATAACCATGCATACCTGATGTGTGCCCTAAATAGCCTGTCATAAAATCAGCATTTAAACTCTTACTTAATGCAGAAAATTTGATTTACTAGAATATGTACCTTGATTGCCATAGGAAAATGTTTACAGGGGTTTTTTTGGTAGTGTTAAAATTGCGTCTGATTTCTTTATACTTAGGTGTAAGAAGAATTCAAGGAATAAAGACAAATAGTTGACTAAATTGGAGTTTCTACTTTGTAGTCATAGGACACACTGATAAATGTAGGATGTCATCCATTAACTCTATTCATGTGTAAGTGTTAATGGTTTGTTTTTCTTATGTTACCTAGGATAAATTATAATATTCTAGAGAGGTTTAGTTGACTTCCTTGTTCATCAGCCCTAATGCTTAACTAATCCCAGCTTCACGGGTAAGAGAAGTCTGTTACTAGAGCACTATGGATAAGGATTAAGGTGAACAAAATCATTTCAAAATGCTGCAACCCTTTTTCTTTGTGGTAATTTTTCATTTTGTGCTTATTGATTTATCCAACTTATCTGAACTTTGGAGCTAAAGTTCTATGTACATTGAAAAGAAATTTTTGAAAACAGATGATTGAAAACTTCTTCCGGGACGTTTGTCTCTGAGTGTGTTTGTTTGTTTGTTTTGCTTTTTCTCACACGTTTTCTTTTGGTATTCTAGTTAATTTTTACACAATAAAGCACTACTTAGTTTGCATTCATAAGAAAATTGATCCAGAATAGTTCCTGTCTAAAAGAACTGCAGGGACAAAAATGGAGAAGAGACTGAGGGAAAGGAGGTCCGGTGAACAGATCAATTTGGGGTCCGTGTCAAGAAGAGGCCCCCAGGCCCGATTCTATTACAGATGCTACAGTGTGTTTATGGACAGGAGCCTAGTATGGCTGTCCTCTGAGAGCCCCAACAAGCAGCTGACTAAGACAGAGGCAGATAGTTACACTCAACCAACCTTGGCCTGAATTAGGGAAAAGCTGGAAGAAGCTGAGGAGGAGGGCGACCCTGTAGGAGGACCAGTAGTCTCAACTAATCTAGACCCCCAAAATCTCTCAGACACTTAGCCACCAACCAGCAGCATACACTAGCTGGTGTGAGACCCCCAACACATACACAGCAGAGGATTGCCTGGTCTAGCTTCAGTGAGAGAAGATGTTGCTTCCCCTTGAGAGACTTGAGGCCCCAGGGAGTGGGGAGGCCTGGTGGGAAAGGGGTATCCTCTTGGAAACAGGGAGGAGGAATGGAATGTGGAACTGTTGCAGGGCTGACTGCAAGGAAGTAATGACTGGACTATAGAAAATGAAAGTAATAAATAAAAACTTTAAAAAATTAAAAAGTGTTAAAAAAGAAAAGAAAAAAGCTCCTTGACCTATGCATTCATTGTACGATCCCATGTTCTCTTTTACATCCTCTGCAGCACATCCATTTTTATCCATTTCCATGGTTTCAGCTATTGATGCTTTGCACTTATATCTGAAGTTCCAGACATGACTTCAAAATTCTAACTAATGACACCAAGAGTACCAAAAATAAATAATCTTCAAGTAAACATTCCTGTTCTTACTTTCCTCACAATAACGTATCTGTAGGAGAGCAAAAAGCAAATCAACTCGTTGGCCTCTAGATTCATGTAGAACAAAAGAAGCAAAACATATGGTAAAGAAAAAAATCTCTAAAAATTTTCAACCTTCAACATAGGGATTAAGTGGCAGCGTTGTTCAAGATAGAGTGAAGAGGTCTACCAGTTGTCTGTAAGCGTTTGCCCGCAGTGAAGCTAAGTAATGTTTAATATTTTTGTTTTATTCTTTCTTATTTCACTTGCAGAAGCATAGAAAAAATGAATACACTCAGTTGAACAACAATTTAAAAAATGAAAATAACAAAGAATCTTGTGATAATCAGGAGCATCAGCATGGACTCTAAAATGTGGAGTAATAAATCTAATATTCATGAAAACTAGAGCAGATAGTATTTTAATATTCTATTTAGAACTGGGACAACTGGTAAAATGATTTCCTCAATCATAGTAACTAACAAAACTACTAGAATAGATTATTCTGTTTCTTGCCTATATTACCATCATAAAGTAAGTTGACTTCTCAGAACCAGTATTCAACCTGCTAAGCAAAACCAGAATCAGATGACCCTTCAAAGCATCTTTCTCCACAGTTTTCAGTCACCAAAATCTAATCATTTTATCTTTTTTTTAAAAAAATTATTTTACTTTTTACTTATTCATTTTACATTCTGCTCAGTGCCCCCCTCACAGGTAACCCCTCTCATAATCCTTTCCACAAAACCACCTCCCCTTCTTTGTATGGGTGAGGACCACTGTGTATGCCCGCTACCCTGGTACTTCAAATCTCTGCAACTAGGTTTCCTCTCCAACTGAGGCCAAACAAGGCAGTCCAGCTAAAAGTATATATCCCACATTTAGGCAACAGCTTTTGGCATAGCCCCTGCTCCAGCTGTTCAGGACATACATGAAGATCAAGCTGCACATCTGCTACATATGTGCCTGAAAGCACAGTTCATCACATGTATGTTCTTTGGTTGGTGGTTCAGACTCTGAGAGTCCCTAGGGTCCAGGCAAGTTGATTCTTTTGGTCTTTCTAAAACCCTTCATGCCCTGCAATACTTCCTCTCCATATTCTTCCTAAGAGTTCCCATGCACCGTCCACTGTTTGGCTCTGTGTGTTTGTATCTGTCTGAATCAGTTGCTATGTGGAGCCTCTCAGAGGACATCATGTTTCTGTCTGCAAGCATAACAGAGTATCATTAATAGTGTCAGAGCATGGTACTTACACATGGGATGGGTCTCCAGCTGGACAATTTATTGGTTGGCCATTTCCTCAGTCTCTGCTCCATCCCCAGTACCTGTACTTCTTAAAACCAGAATAAATTTTGTATTGAAAGTTTTATGGGTGGTTGGTGTCTCTATCGCTCCATGGGAGTTCTTGTATGCCTCCAGGAGATGACCTCTTCAGATTCCACATTCCCAATGTAGTGAGTCACAGATAAGTTCACCCCCATTGATTCTTGGGCTCCTCTCTTATTCTAAGTCTCTCTCTCATCCTAGAGATGCCTCCCACCACCTTACTCAGCCAGCTGAAGATTTCCATTCATTTTCATAGACATCTGGCCATCTCTTCTGTCCTTCCCTACACTTGATCCTGAACCCACTTCATTTCTCTTCCCCTCCCCTCTTCTTCCTAGTTTTCTCCATCCATCTGTTTCATAACTAATTCATTCCCCCTTCTAAGTAAAATTCAAGCATGTCCACCTGTGCCTTCCACCTTATTTGGCTTCTGTGCATATGTGGAGGGAAGCATGGTACCTGTATTTTATGGCTAATATCTGCTTATAAATGAATATATACTATGCACATCCTTTTAAGACTGGGTTAGCTCACTCAGAATGATATTCTCAAGTTCTATCCATTTGTCGGCAAAATCCATGATGTCTTTGTTTTTAATAGCCAAATACTATCCCATTGTACCACATTTTCTTTATCCATTGTTCACTTGAGGGATATCTAGGTTGTTTTTAGTTTCTGGTTATTATGAATAAAGCTGCTATGAATATAGTTCAGCATGTGTCTTTATGGTATGTTGGAACATCTTTGGGGTATGTTTGCAGGAGTGGTATAGCTGGGTTTTAAGGTAGAACTATTCCAAGTTTTTCTGAGAAAATGCCAAGTTGATTTCCAAAGTGGAAGTACAATTTTGTACCCCCACTAGCAATGAAGAAGGTTGCACTTGATACGTATCCTTGCCAACATGTGCTATCTATTGAGTTTTTCATCTTAGCCATTCTGATGGATGCAAAATGGAATCTCAGAGTTATTTTGATTTGCGTTTCCCTGATATCTAAGGACATTAACATTTCTTTAAGTGCTTCTTGGACATATGAGAGTCCTCTGTTGAGAATTCTCTGTTGAGCTTTATACCCCTACTTTTTAATTGAGTAACCCTCCTTTATACAAATGACAAATGGGTCAAGAAAGAAAGTATAAGAAAACACACCTATTACAATAGCCACAAAAACAAAATATCTTGATATAACTCTAACCAAGTAAATAAAGGATCTGGCTGACAATAGCTTCAAGTTTGTGAAGGAAGAAATTGAAGGAGATATCAGAAGATGGGAAGATCTCCCATGCTCATCGATAGGTAGGATTAACATAGTAAAAATGGCCATCTTACCAAAAGCAATCTACAGATTAAATGCAATACCCATCAAAATTCCGACACAATTTTTATAGAACTCAGTACAGCAATTCTTGTCTTCACATGGAAAAACCAACCAGCCAAACAAACAAACAAAAACAGGATAACCAAAACAATCCTGAACAGTAAAAGATGTCAGGACTCTGAACATCCCTGACCTCAAGCTCTACTAAAGAGCAAAAGTAATAAAAACTTCCTGGTATTGGTACAGAAACAGACACATGGAATCACATCAAAGACCCAGAAATAAACCCACACACCTGTGGACATTTTATTTTTGATAAAGAAGCCAAAACCATGCAATGAACAAATGAGAACATCTTCAGTGAATGGTGCTGGACTAACTGGATGTCTACTTGTAGAAGACTGAAAATAGATCCATGTTTATCAAACTGTATAAAACTAAGTTCAAATGGATCAAGGACCTCAATATACAACCAGATAAACTAAATCTCATTGAAGAGAAAGTGAAAAATACCCTTGAAGGAATTGGTACAGAAGACAATTTCCTGAACAGAATACCAATGGATCAGGCTCTAAAATCAACAATTGATAAATGGGTACCTCATGAAACTGCAAAGCTTTTGTTAAGACAAAGAACACTGTCAATAGGACAAATCAACAGCTAACAGATTGGCAAAGGATCTTAACCAACCCTAGATCTGACAGAGGGCTTAAATCCAAAATTTATGAAAAACTCAAGAAGTTTGACACCAGCAATCCAAATAAGCCAATTTAAAGATGGAGTACAGACCTATTTATTTTACCTTAAACATACTTGTCTGTTTCTCTAATACAGACCCTCTTGGCTATAACTTCAGATTTTCAAACAGTCTGTGTTTCTAGATGTTGAGATTTAATCACTTCTACTTTATGCATCCTAATTTCTGTCTGTGACATTTCTCAATTGTGATTGTAATTTCTTAATTGTAATTGTAATTTTGATAATGTCAATGTTGCTTAACAGTTTCTAAAATTTGAGGGTAAACCCAATACTATAGGTGGCAAAAAGTTAATGGTCTGTTGTTGTTGTTGTTTGTTTGTTTGTTTGTTTTAAATCATAGCCTTGCCATAGCCTTCACTTTCGTGTGAATGAGTATAGGTTCTTTCTGGCCTTCAATATCTGAACATGGCTTCTTTCTTGTCTTCTAATAATTGTCTCCATTACCACATTCAAAAAGGACCTTCATTTATCCCTGCCCTCTTTCTTTTTTGTTCTTAAAATAACCGAAGACTTTACTTTCTATACTTTCATATAACCCCAGACAAAACTTCTGTTACAGTCACTTGATTTTGGATAGATAATTATCACTTATCTCTATGCTTAGTAGAAATCTATGATCTTGCAGAAATTTTTGTTACATTTTCATACACTTAGTAAAAAGCATCTATGATAGTATATTTTTCAAAAGTTTTGAATGTATTATAAATTATAGCACATAAGAAATAGTATGTTCATTGGATTATGAGTTATCACTATAATTCCTAAATCCTGTTATAGGCATGTCCAAGTTTATAACAGGAAATATTATTTTATTTCCTCAAAACGTGTTTTCCTTTTTATTCCATTGTTTTGAATTTATCTATTGAAAGTATTTCTGATTATGTACTACTATGAGTTAAGTTTTATATGTTTACTTTTATTTTTGAGCAGTGGAATAATTCACACTGTGTTCTTGAGACAGATTTTTTTTTTAAAAAAAAAAGAGGCAAACTATCCTAGAGTTTTTAAGAAAATAGCTATTTGTACTAGAACTCCATAAATGTAAACTGTTTTTTAAAGAGTTAAAATATTTTGGGCAGGGGTCTCACAATGCAATATTAACAAAATGTCATTAATTTATTATGTAACATTTAGATATGATTATCTTTTCTTTACTTTTGGCAGGTTAAGCCAAAAAAGTTTGGCCAGACCTGAATAATTATATTTACTAAATCTGAAAAATATTACATACTTATAAAATCCTCCACTGAACACACTTAGAATGTAAAGTTATAAAAATCATTCATAAAATAAACATTGATGGATTTAGGGACATTATTTTAAACATAGCAATGCAAAGTAATAGCTTATAAATGAGTAAGAACTATGAGTACCAAAGGGATTAATAATCTCTCATAAAATGTGGAAACTTCCACTGCTGTGATTGAGCCCTACAATTCCATCCTCAAGACCCACACCACCCTGGAGCACTCTGATTGTGCTGCCTTCATGGTAGACAATGAGACAATCTATGATATTGTCGTAGCAACCTTGACACTGAGCACCCAACCTACACTAACATTAACCACCTTATTAGCCAGATTGTGTCTTTCATCACTGCTTCCCTCAGATTTGATGGGACCCTGAATGTTGATCTGACAGAATTCCAGACCAACCTAGTACCCTACCCTTGCATCTACTTCCCTCTAGACACTTATGACCCTGTCATCTCTGCTGAGAAAACCTACAATGAGCAACTTAGAGTAGCAGAGATCACCAATGCCTTCTTTGATCCAGCCTACCAGATGGTGAAATGTGATGCTTGCCATCGTAAATTCATAACTTTCTGCCTGCTGTACCTTGGTGATGTGGTTCCCAAAGATGTCAATGCTGCCATTGCTACCATCAAGACCAATCATACCATCCAGTTTGTGGACTGGCTTCCTCCAGCCACTTCCTATGGTACCTGGTGATGACCTGGCCAGGGTGCAGAGAGCTGTGTGCATGCTGGCTCAGAGTTTGTGGGAGTGGCCAACCAAAGACTGATCTAATATAAGGCCCAAGCCATTAGAGGGAGCCCATGCCCAACACTACCAGGATGGCCAGGAATCAGAAACTAGATAGCTCAGAGACCTGGGGCAGAACCAAACACCAGTGACAGAAAAAGAACAACAACAAAAATGCAATGAAATGATTCCTAATGATGTCCTGCTATTCCCATAAGATCTGTGCCTAGTTCAACCATCGTCAGAGAGACTTCCTCTAGCAGCCTATAGGAGCAGATGCAGAAACCCACAGCCAATGAGGCAGAGCTATAGAACTCAGTAGAGGTGACTAGTGTGTGTGTGTATTTGTAGGAGCAAGAAAGGTCCTCGTTCAGGACACCAGGAGAACATGACATACTAAGCAGGACTCACAGGGGCTCATGGAAACTGAAGCAACAATCACTGAAATGTCATGCTTCTGTGGTGTATATATGTGGTTTTGCTTGGGTGCAAATGTGAGTTGGGAGTGCCTCTGACTCTTTTGCCTGTTCTTAGGACCCCTTTCCTCCTACTGGGTTGCTTTGTCCAACATTGATATGAGGGTCTTTGCCTAGTTTTATTGTATCTTGTTATGCCATGTTCTGTTGATATCTCTGGGAGACCTATTCTTTTCTGAAGGGAAACAGAAGAGTTGGTGAGAGAATGGAGATGGGTGGGAGGAACTGGGAGATAGAAAAGAAGGGGAGACTGCAGTCAGGATGTGTTGTATGGGAGAAGAATAAAGAAACAAAAAAGGAAAAATACTAACACCCAGAAACAAGGCAAAAAAATATCATTAATAAATTTTACTGCATGTTAAATGTCCCTTAGCTCATAAATATAATAAATACAGGTTGAATTGAGAAACCCTATTATATTATTACTTCCAAAAGAATATCTGTGTACCATTTTCAGAGTAAATATTATAATATATATTAAAAGACTAACACATACTCATAATATTAAATCTGGTATTTATACTTTTGAAAATTTTTACTACCAAAATACTGACTAATGCACAAATCTTTTCCACTGGCTTCTTGTAGATTTACACTGAAAAATATTTTAATGTTCACAGGCTTTGAAATGTTCCTATAAATTTTTTTCTTGCTAAGACTATCATATAATGACAGTATTTCACCCTACCATTTCCCCATTCCGTTTATCTAGACTAACATTTATCCCTCTTATTCACTTTTATGTTCATGACCATTTCCTCTTTAAGCATGTGTGTGTGTGTGTGTGTGTGTGTGTGTGTGTGTGTGTGTGTGTGTGTGTGTGCGTGTGTGTGTTTCTAAATACATAAATACAAACTTCTCAGACTATACAATGTTACTTGTATGTGTATATCTTCAGGCCGAATCATTTGGTATTGGATAACCAATTGGTGTTCTCTTCTAAGAGAAAGACGATTACCCCCGCGTCTGCATTCTTAGTTACTTATTCTATATTATTAGTTAGGTATTCTATAGTTACTTGTGTAAGTTTGAGGTCTCTTGAGTCTTCTCCCTCCCATCTTGGCACATCTTTCAGTGACTTTCTTATTCAGGTTGTGTTTATATACTCATGTTGCTTAGATTTTATGCATGTAGCTTCTGACATTTCTAGGAAATTTAATCCACAGTAAAGTCTCTAGTCCTTGGTAAATTACAATCTTTTCAAGCTACCTTCCCCCACAATAATCCCTGAGCCTTACAAGCAGGAGCCATGTTATGGATATAACATTTAGGACTGGGCTTCACAACTCTTCCTGTGCGGGGCTTGGGGGGCACCAGGGCCTGACACTATTTCTGATGCTCTGGTGTGCTTACAGACAGAAGCCGGGCATGACTGAGCTCTAAAAGGCCCTACCAGCTGCTGACTGAGACATCTACAGTTGCTTACACCAAACCATTGGACTGAAGTTGGGGGCCATATGACTGAATTAGGGGAAGGATTGAAGAAGCTGAAGGATAGGGCAACCTCATAGGAATACCACAATCCCAATGAACACAGACCACTGGAAGCTCTCAGACACTGAACCATCAATCAGGCAGCATACACAGCTTGATATAGCAGAGGACTGCCTTGTCTAGTCTCAGTGGGAGAAGATGGACCTAATTCTCAAATTAAGAAAATTGAGGCCCAAAGGAAAGGGATGCCTGGTGGGGGGAGCACCCTCTCAGAGGCAAGGGGGAGGAACAATGGAATGGGGAACTGTGGGAGGGGGCACTGGGAGCAGGGGCAACTGCTGGATTGTAAATAAATAAAATAATTAAAAGAAAAAAGAATTGATTTTTTTAAGGGTATAATTGAGTTCTCATTTGTCTGAGGACTTAGGGGACAGGACATATTAACTTGAGATAAAAAAAAAAAAAAGAACCTTTGTAAGACTTTTATCTGAAGGAGGCCTCATGGAGGAAAGTACATAAAGCTTATGGAATCCATAGAGTATACATACTGAATAGGACACATTTCAATTTGTGACAACTACAATTACCCATTCATAAAAATTGTATACCAAAGATTTAAACATTTTATGAATGAAGAATGATGTTTGAAGCAGAAAAGCATTGAGCAGAGGAGACTTAGTGGGTATTTTTATATATGTATGAGGAAGGAGGACTGATTTCCACAAACTCTGAAAACAAAAGAAAGAAAGAAAGAAAGAAAGAAAGAAAGAAAGAAAGAAAGAAAGAAAGAAAGAAAGAAAGGAAGGAAGGAAGGAACATTTGGGCGTGGTGGCAAGGCCATAACAAAGTGCTGAGGTGCCAGAAGTCCCTAAGAAGTGACATCTGAAGATAACCTGTGTCCTCTAAACACACAAGCACACATGTCACATCTACCTGTCACCATACTCAAAATAGTCTTAATGTGCAACAATGCATTGTTATGGGTGAAAATGTAAGTCAGCAAATAATAGACAGAAAGGAGTAAGGGCTATAAAGATTGTCCATAACACTCTTGGGAAAACATGAGTGATTATTTATTTAGCACCAAGCAATATTTCTCTATTGTTTGAGGATAAATAGTAAAATAGAATTGTGATGATTACCATTACATATAAAGGTTGGACTCAGTATGCTTGAGAAACCAAAAGTAAAAGTGTTTTGAACATAAAAGCCCTAGTTTACATAGGCTGTACCTACTTCCTTTTTCTCCTAGACATTGAATACCATCCTCAATTGATTGACCATGTAAAAGTTGCTATTCTAGAAAGATAATAGTTCATATGTCTGTCTTTTGTAATTAAATTTGATTACTCTGTTCAATGACCAGGACAACTGCAGGACATATATGTTAAAATTAGACATCCCCCCCTTACAGATAGAAAGAATATATCTATATTCTGGTTTTGACTTTATAAACCTTTGAATAATATGGCCAGATCCTGTGTCTTATTTAGGGTTTCATTTGCTGTGAAGAGACACGATGACTGGTTTGGAAGGTCTGAAAGGGTCATGGAGAGCAGCTGAGGCTTGGCACTATGAGAGGCCCGGGAAGGACATTGGTGAAGGTGCAGCTTCAGCTGCAGTTAACTGCCATACCTCCTAATAGTGCCACCTTGAACCAACTATATTCAAACCTCCACAGTCCACTCCCAGGTCTCCATAGGCTTCTTCAAACATCTGCGTTTATGGGGGGCCATACCTAGCCATAGCATAATTTGTCTAACTTCAAAAGTCCCATAGTCTATCACAGTCTCAACAATATTAAAAGCTCAAAGTTCAAAGTCTCTTTGGAGATTCATGCAATCACTTAAATGTAACTCCCTATAAAATCAAAATCAAACAGCGGATCACAAACCTTCAACATCACAGGCAATATATTACCATTCCAAAATTCCGTAGTGAGGAAATACTGGACCAAAGCAAGATAGGAAATCAGCTGGACAAACTCCAAATTCTGTAACTTCATGTCTGATGTCAAAGCACTCTTCAGATCTCCAACTCCTTTCATCTTTGTTGACTGCAACAAACTTCTTTCTCCTGGGCTGTTTGTACTCCCTGTTAGTAGCCTTCCTAGGCAGGCATCCCATGACTCTGGCATATATAACATATTGGAGTCTCCAAGGCAACTTCAATATTACAGTCTGGGATCCACACATGATCTTCTAGGCTCCTCCAAGGGGTGGTGTGACTTCTCCAGCTCTGCTTTCCATAACACTCTAGGTTCTGATTGGTACCACTACATTGCTGTTGCTGTTCTTGGTAGTCATTGCATGGTACTAACATCTACAATACACTGGAATCTCTTGCTGCAACTAGGCTTCACCAATTCCTTCTCATAGGCTCTCTTCATGGTGTTAAGCCTCAGCTTATTTGCATAAACTCTTTAGCTCTGGGTAGTCAACTGCAGCTGAGGCTGCACCTTTACCAATGGTCTTCCCTGGCCTCTCACAGTGCCAAGGCTCAGCTGCTCTTCATGACCCCTTCATACCTTCAAAACCATCTGCATAATTCTTTTACATTACCAAGTACAGCTGAAGCACAGGGTACACCTTGGCTATCTCTGGAACACAGCTTCTTTGTGCTCTCAGAAAACACTTCCCAGAAGATTTCACCTCAGTGATGCTGGTCTCTTCCTAATCACTGCTAATATCTTAGCTCCAGCTAACTAGCATCAGATGTGTCAGTAGTTCCTTCAATTCTTGACTCTAAAGCCAAAGCCATGTGGCCAAAGGTGCTTCTTTTGGGCGCTGGAATAGGGCTCCCCTTTTTCATTTAGCAGCTTTCTGTTTTCCAACTCCCTCGCTACCTAAGCTTGGATGTCATGAAACTTGCTGTGTAGATTGACCTTGAACTCAGAGATTTGGATGGTCCTGTCTCTTGAATGCTAAGATTAAAGGTATATATCACCATGCCTAGCCTTAAGCTTTTCATGGCTATTCTTCCTCAATATCTGAATCAAAAGCTTGTGTCTTTCAGCCTCAAGATCTGGATCACAAGTGTTCCCTCTGTCTCTGGATTGCAGTTCACTCCAGATTAAAAGGCCAAACTATTTCTTGTTCAAGTGCAATCACAAATAATAAGCTTAGCAGGGTGAGATCTTGCCCTTAGCTCACCACTCTCTTTATCTATCACCTTCTCTCCTTATCTATCTTCTTGGAAACAGGATTCAGCACCATTGCACTTCCCGGTGCCCCTTTATTTTTACTTGAGCCATGCAATCCCCATCAAAATTCCAACTCAATTCTTACTGGAGTTAAGAAGAACAATTTGCATATTCATTTGGAATAGCAAAAAACCCTGGATAGCACAAACTATTGTCAACAATAAAAGAACTTCTGGGGAAATCACCATCCCTGACCTCAAGCTGAATTACAGAGCAATAGTTAAAAAAGAAAACAACAACAACAACAACAAAAACCATAAAACTGTATGGTATTAGTGCAGAGACAGGCAGGAAGACCAAAGGAATAGAATTGAAGACCCAGAAATGAACTCACACACCTATGTTCACTTGATCTTTGACAAAGGAGCTAAAACCATCCAGTGGGGGAAATAAAAAAGACACCTTTATCAACAAATGGTGCTGGTTCAACTGGTGGTTAGCATGTAGAAGAATGCAAATCAAACCATTCTTTTTTTTTTTTTAATTAGGTATATTCTTTATTTACATTTCAAATGTTGTCTTCTTTCCTGGTTTCCCCCTCCACTGAAAATCCCATAAGCCATCTCCCCTTCCTCAATCAACCCTCCCCTGCTTCGCTGTCCTGGTATTCCTCTACACTACAGCGTCAAGTCTTTCCAGGATCAAGGGCCTCTCCTCCCTTTGGTGTCTAACAAGACCGTCCTCTGCTGCCTATGTGTCTGGAGCTATGGGTAACTCCATGTGTACTCTTTGATTGATGGTTTTGTCCCTAGGAGCTCTGGGAGTACTGGGTGACTCATATTGTTATTCCTCCTGTGATGCTGCAAACCCCTTTAGCTCCTTAGGTCCTTTCTCTAGCTCCCCCATTGGGGATCTTGTGCTCAGTTCAATGGCTGGCTGAGAGTGCTCCCCTCTGTATTTGTCATGCACTAGTAGAGCTTCACAGATGATATCTATATCTGGCTCCAGTCAGCCAGCACTTGTGGGCATCCACAATAGTGTCTGGGTTTTGTAACTGTATATAGGATGGATCCCTGGGTTACGTAGTCTCTGGTCTTTCCCTCAGACTCTGCTCCACCTTTTGTCTCTGTGTCTCCTTTTGTGGGTATTTTTCCCCTTTCTACAAAGGACCCAAGGATCCATACTTTGTTCTTCCTCCTTCTTGGGCATCATTTGATATGTGAAATGTGTCCTGGGTATTCCAAGCTTCTGTGCTAATATCCACTTATCAGTGAGTGCATGCCATGCGTGTTCTTTTGTGATTGGATTACCTCACTCATGGTGATATTTTCCAGTTCCATCCATTTGTCTAAGAATTTCATGAATTCATTGTTTTTAATGACTGAATAAGTACTCCACTGTGTGTATATACCACATTTTCTGTATCCATTCCTCTGTCCAGGCAGTGGTAGCCTATGCCTTTAATCTCAGCACTTGGGAGGCAGAGGCAGGTGGATTTCTGAGTTCAAGGTCAACCTGGTCTACAGAGTGAGTTCCAGGACAGTCTCGAAAAACCAATAAAAAAAAAAAAGGAAATATTCTTTCTGGGAATACTACTACTGGAGGACCCTGCTATACCACTCCTGGGCATATACCCAGAGGATTCTACAGCATGTTATAAGGATGCATGCTCCACTCTGTTCATAGCAACTCTATAATAGCCAGAAGCTGGAAAGAACCCAGAAATAGAACCATTTTTATCTTCTTATACAAAGCTCAAGTC
Source organism: Tokudaia tokunoshimensis (assembly GCA_036184795.1). Lineage (NCBI taxonomy): Eukaryota > Metazoa > Chordata > Mammalia > Rodentia > Muridae > Tokudaia > Tokudaia tokunoshimensis. The sequence goes on along the minus strand of BTHU01000003.1, from coordinate 9,745,067 downwards.
CAAATGGATGAAGGACCTCCAGGTAAAACTAGATACAGTAAAACTAATAGAAAAGAAAGTGGGAAGAAGCCTCAAACACATCAACACAGGGAGAAATTTCCTGAACAGAACACCAATGGTTTATGTTCTAAGATCAACAATAGACAAATGCAATATCATAAAATTGTAAAGCTTTTGTAAAGCAAAGGACACTGTCAATAGGAGAAAATGGCAACCAACAGACTGGGGAAAGATCTTTACCAACCCTACATCCGATAGAGGGCTAATATCCAATATATACAAAGAACTCAAGAAGTTAGACTCCAGAGAATCAAATAACCCTATTAAAAAATGGGGAACAGAGCTAAACAGAGAATTCTCACCTGAGGAATATCGAATGGCTAAGAAGCACCTAAAGAAATGTTCAGCATCCTTAGTCATCAGGGAAATGCAAATCAAAACAACCCTGAGATTTCACCTCACATCAGTTAGAATGGCTAAGATCAAAAACTCCGGTGACAGCAGATGCTGGTGAGGATGTGGAGGAAGAGGAACCTTCTTCTATTGTTGGTGAGATTACAAGTTGGTACAACCACTCTGGAAATCAGTCTGTCTGTTCCTCAGAAAATTGGACATAGCACTACCTGAGGACCCAACTATACCACTCCTGGGCATATACCCAGAAGATGCTCCAACATGTAATAAGGACACATGTTCCAGTATGTTCATAGCAGCCTTATTTATAGTAGCCAGAAGCTGGAAAGAACCCAGATGTCCTTCAACAGAGGAATGGATACAGAAAATGTGGTACATTTACACAATGGAGTTGAACTCGGGTAGTAAAAACAATGAATTCATGAAACTCTTAGACAAATGGATGGAACTAGGAAATACCATCCTGAGTGAGATAACCCAATCACAAAAGAACACACAAGGTATGCAATTACTGGTAAGTGGATATTAGCCCAAAAGCTCAGAAAAACCCAAGATACATTTCACAGACCACATGAAGCTCAAGAAGAGGAAGAACAAAGTGTGGGTGCTTCGGTTCTTCTTAGAAGGGGGAATAAAATACTCACAGGAGTAAATATGGAGACAAAGTGTGGAGCAAAGACTGAAGGAAAGGCCATCCAGAGACTGCTCCACCTGGGGATCCATCCCATATACAGACACCAAAGGCAGACACTATTGTGAATGCCAAGAAGTGCATGCTGACAGGAACCTGTTACAGCTGTCTCCTGAGAGGCTCTACCAGAGCCTGACAAATACAGAGGCAGATGCTAGCAGCGAACCATTGAACTGAGTATGGGGTCCTCAATGGAGGAGTTAGAGAAATTACTGAAGGAGCTGAAGGGATTTGCAACTCCTTAGGACGAAAAACAATATCAACCAACCAGACCCCCAGGAGCTACCAGGGACTAAACTACCAACCAAAGTGTGCACATGGAAGGACCCATGGCTGCAGCCTCATTTGTAGCAGAGGATGGTCTTGTGGGGCATCAATGGTTAAGACGTCCTTAGTCCTGTAAAGGTTTAATGCCCCAGTGTGGGAGAATGTGAGGGCTCAGAGGTAGGATTGGGTGTGTGGGTGGGGGAACACCCTCATAGAAGTAGGGGGATGGGGGATGGGATAGGGGGTTTCTTGGTTGTGGGAACCAGGAAAAGGGATAATATTTGAAATGTAAATAAAGAAAATATCCAATAAAAAAAGTTAACAAAAATAAAACCATTTCTATGATTAATCAATCATAATAATAATGCTCTTCATGAGACTATGCCAGAGAACAAATTCTCTGTTGGACTTTTTTGATACTTCTTTTGTCAATGCAATTAATATAAATATCTTTACCTTAGCTTCAGATAGACTCTTCAGACAAGGGCAAAAAACACTCACATTCTTTACCAAATTACCACAAAAATAGTTTCTAGGCCACATACTGAAATTCTTCTCCACTAAAACCTCTTTGGCCAGGTCTGCACAGTTCAAATTATCCTCAGCATCAATGTCTTCCATAATCCTTGCAAGAGGTTCTCAAAAACCATTCCTTCAGTGACATACTTCCTCCAATAAGACCATGCCTACTCCAACAATGCCAGACCTCCTACTAGTGCCACTCTCTGAGCCAATGGTATTCAAACTACCACATGCTGCATCTTAGATGTACACTCAGTTGCGGCTCTGGTACCATGAATATCTGACACTGATATTTAATAAAGCTTCTTATTATTAAAATTTGCATTTGGTCATGATGAATCTCTGAGTGACTCCAGAGTTAAAACAGAAATAAAGATTGAATGTTAGAGAAATTATGAAGAGAGAAAAAGAAAACCTTAGACTGAATGGAGAAAAGCCAGTTTATTGAAAGACAGATGCTGTTTATCATGCTTGACGTAGATGATTGTTCAGAGAGCAAGGATTAGTGAAATATTACGAAGTGATGTGTATATCTTACTGCCTAGATACACATTTGTCACTGGTCATGGAAATAATAATTCACAGTGTTCAAAGGAAGTTGGATTAAATAGTGTGAGTCTTTCTCCGACACAAATAAACAAATCAAAGGACTGAACATATATCCTAGGGATAGAGTAGATGCCTGGCACATGCAATATCCAGGGTTGTTTTTGAACTCTCAAAAATACATACATACATATAATCCACATATAATATACATATAATGTACTTATAATATACATATGCATATACTATACATATATTATACATGTACATATAATATGCATGTGCATATATATACATACAGAGAGAGAGAGAGAGCACAAAAGAAAGAGAAATAGTACTATGTAATGGACACTTACAGGAACTACCATACAGAAGTTTGCAAGTTGACCAAATTTTTAATGTAGATTTTTGCCTGCAGGAATTCACATAAAGGAGTAAACAGAGGCTGGCATTACTCTGTCATGGCAGTTCGCTGCTATTTGCATGTCTTTAATGAGTCTATATTTTAATAAGCTTTTAGCCAGTGAACTGTCTTCTGATTCATGGTCAATCACAGACCATCTGGTCAGGCAACTCACTATCTGTTTTCTGTCATGATTTTGTTTACTTTCTCATATTAAGTTATAAGCACAGTCCTCAAAATTAAAAGTTTTGTGGCTTCTCTAAAAATAATACAGAAACTATTGCTATAATTTTTTGTGAAGAAATGCATTTTGTATAGTTCATTTCAATTTCAGTGTGAATTGTGTTTTAAAAAGAGTTTCTTGCTTTTTTAACAGAAATGACCAAACTTCCATTTTTTAAAAATATCTCTTAAAGGTCATCATCAGGTCCTTCCCTTCAGAGCTCTGGAAAACTCTAGAAAACCAAGGTAGGAAAGATTGTAGGATCAGAGCAGGAGAAGACACTGTGGTTGGGATGTATTGGATAAGAGAAGAATCTCTTTTCAGTTAAAAATAAATCTCTGTAGACAAAGCACTGTCGATAATTTTTGAGTAGTAATCAGAGAATTGGGACTTCAAAGGAAAACAGGAAGTGATTATAATTGGTGAAGGAAGGGAATGGCTTGGAAGGAGTTTGTGAGGATGATCATAGAGTGGGGTTAGATTTCACAGTTCATGATGAAGCAAAGGCATGAGCTCATCATGAGAGAGGAGCGTGGGCAAGGGTCGAGTTCCCTGCCTGTGTCACTGTGCTGTAATCAGTCTTCGAGAACAGCAAGGGACAGCTGGACACCAGGAAGGGCTGGACGCATTTCAATGTCAGTGCAGGCCTTATTTTAAAAGGCTTGGAATGAACATTTTGATTTGGGATTTAGGTTTTCTTCATTGAAATAGAAGTACTGGTTTAAAATATCACTTCAAGTGTATTTAATTGGAAGAATAATACTGGAAAAGTAGAAGCAAAAACCAATATAGAATATGCATTCTGAAAGTTTGCTTTGGAAAAGGTCAAGTGTTATTTTTTTTTTAAAGGTAGAATTTTTGGTTCTGAGAAAAATAAGCTTCCTGTTTTACACTTTCTGTACTCAGTCTGCATGCTTCTAGCTCATGAGCTAATTCAATAATTCTAATTATTACTTCTAAAGCCTAGCTAGAAATTTTACTATCTAATGATTTTTGCTTGTGTGAGGAACTTCCTTAATTTGAGACATGCTTTAATTTTTGCCATGCATGTTTGAACATATTCTCTAGACTTTTTTTTTCTTCCGTGAGTCAACAGCTGTTTATACAGATTGTAAAGCTTAGGTAATTTTATCAGGCCTGCATATATAATATTTAAGTACATATCTCAAAAATGTTTATATTCTAACTGGAATTAGGTAATGCAGTGCTAAGAAATTGTAAGGAGTGCAGAATTCTCTCTCAGCTTTTATTTCAAAGCAATAATACTGACATATTTAATCTGTCTTTGACCAATACCAAGAACAAAAGACAGTAATTTGTGTCACCAACACAGTCAGATTAAAGAAGAAATAATAATATCCCTATTGAGTAAGTTACATTTTATGTTTTAATGGTTGGATAGGTGCACATTTCTTTCCCAACATCTGATTTGTCATTGAAATCAAATTCAGCTACTTTTCTTTAAATGTATAGTTAAAAACCAATTATAATGTTTTTTAATTTATTCAGTTCCATATTGCCCTGTATATAATTTTACTGTGACAATAATTTTGAATGCAAATTAAGACAATTTTTTTTCAATTTTAGAAGTATGTTTTACTGATAATTAGTAATTTAAAAATCAATTTCAACCTAATAAATTTCTAAATGTGCCCATTAAGAAATTCAATTGTTTTCATGACATAATTTATCTGAACAAAGATACTTATAATTATTTTAATGTAGACTATTTATTTTAACCTTAACAATTTTTAAATGCTGGTTTTTATTTTATTGAAATAATCTTGTTTTCCAAACATCAAATGATAATTCATAAATCCCTGGGTCAAGCAAAATACATCCCCTGTTTATTTACATCCAGGCATATTGAAATGCTCTTTCTTCTAGCAATCATTATGGAAAAATATTTCAAAATGTATTTAAGTGGGGTGGCAATGATTTATGGGTTTGTGAATGGGCCACTTTTTAACTTCATATAGCAATAAAACTAAGTTAAATCAGATAGCAGAAAAGACTACTGAAGAACAAAAATCACCATGAAACAGCTTTATTCACAGATTTCATGAGAAAGATTGCAAAGTTCATTATTTTACAGACATATTTATTAGTTCTGCGTTTCACTGAAGATTAGCATCACTAAGAATTCACAGCATTCTGCTACCCCTTGCCGCCTCATCTTATCTCTTTCTGTGTTTTCTTCAAGGTACATTTGTCATCGCCATCTGTGTCTTTTACCTACCTGCACCGTGTCTATTTATAACGTGGGTTATCAGTGAAACATCACTTCTTCCAGTATTTACATCCCAACATAGGTGAGATTTGTCTGACAGGGAAACTGATGCATCTCTGGCATAAACTGCAAGCAGCTGTAATAGACAGAGAGAAAGCTCCAGTGCAGGAAGAGGATCCAAGACTTCTGCATTGCAACATGCATGGGCAGAGGGGTCCTTCAGTTTGTTAGATTCAGGATCCAGGAAAATGTGGAGGAAAGAACCTCCTCTGTGATATCAACTTCAGTGAGAAGTAAAACCTATCATGTGTGATCTTATCCAACTTTTAATTGTGTTTCCTGTTTAAGAATAACAAAGTTTATTTCTACTGATCAAGAACATTTGCATGCAAATGACTACAGCAAAAGAGATGTGTGACCTTGACTGTGATAGCCTGTGGGGCACTACTTTCCCCACAGAATGAGTGTGAATGGGCCACTTAGTGACATGGGCAATGAACATCATTTGCTTTTTTATTCTTTGAGTGTATTTACAGAGACCAGTGTGACTACTCAGCACAGAATCAGGAGTTCATACTTAGAGTGTTTAAGTGCAATGACAGAATTAAGCAGATTTCTCGTGCTTCTCAAGACTTGCAAAATTCTGGTCTCATGTGCTCATTCATTCTTTCTTATCAGGCCTCCTGTGCTGTTGTGCACTGATTCAACAGCATCCTCATTTATGTGTCACTTGACCATTTCACAGAGGCGTAAATCCAGCAAGATCCACTGAAGTCACAGATACAGTGTGTGTGTGTGTGTGTGTGTGTGTGTCTGTGTGTGTGTGTTTTAGTCATTCAAGAAGATTAACACATGAAGCTTAGTCACAAAGACACAAATGTGTAAATTATTCCAACTTTTTACAGTGTCCATAAGAATATCCTTCCTTCTTTCATTAATTGCATGCTTGACATAAGTGCTGTGGTGTGAATGAAAATCCAGATGCAATTGGAAACACATCTATGAGGCTAGCAAACCAGAATCCAATGTTACTGTGCGGTCATTTCATGATCATAGGTTTGCTTTTGTAATTACCTTTCATGTAGCTTGTCTTCAGTTGACAGCTATCAAGTGTTATTTTATTTTAATATTTAGTAAAGATGTTGTCTTAGGGTTTCTATTCCTTTTTTTTATTTTCTAAGTTTTTTTATTTACATTTCAAATCATTTCCCCTTTCCGTTTCCTCCCTCCCCTAAAGTCCCATAAGCCCCCTTCCCTCCCTTTTTTCCCCATTCAACCCCCTCTTGCTCCTCTGTCCTGGTATTCCCCTACATCCAGTCTTTCCAGGACCAGGGGTCTCTCTTTCCATCTTCTTGGAAATCTATTGATATATGAATTGTGTCTTGGGTATTCCGAGATTCTGGGTCAATATCCCCTTATCAGTGACTGCATACCATGTGTATTCTTTTGTGATTGGGTTACCTCACTAAGCATGATATTTTCAAGTTCTGACCATTAGCCTAGGAATTTTGTGAATTCATTGTTTTTAATTGCAGAGTAGTATTCCATTGTGTAAATATACCACATCTTCTGAATCCATTCCTCCGTTGAGGGACATCTGGGTTCTTTCCAGCTTCTGGCTATTATAAATAAGGCTGCTATGAATATAGTGGAGCATGTGTCCTTATTGCATGCAGGGAAAGCCTCTGGGTATATGCCCAGGAGTGGTATAGCCGGATCCTCTGGGAGTGTCATGCCCAGTTTTCTGAGGAACCGCCAGACTGCTTTCCAGAGTGGTTGTACCAGCTTGCAATCCCACCAGCAGTGGAGGAGTGTTCCTCTTTCTCCACATCCTCGCCAACAACTGCTGTCTCCTGTGTTTTTGATCTTAGCCATTCTGACTGGTGTGAGGTGAATTCATCTGGAATAACAGAAAACCCAGGATAGCTAAAACTATTCTCAACTGTTAAAGAACTTCTGGGGGAATCAGTATCCCAGACCTCAAGCTGTACTACAGAGCAATAGTGTTAAAAACTGCATGGTATTGGTATAGTGACAGGCAGGTAGATGAATGGAACAGAATTGAAGACCCAGAAATGAATCCACACTCCTATGGTCACTTGATCTTTGACAAAGGAGCTAAAATCATCCAGTGGAAAAAAGATAGCCTTTTCAAAAAATGGTGCTGGTTCAACTGGAGGTCAACATGCAGGAGGGTTTCTATTCCTGCACAAACATCATGACCAAGAAGCAAGTTGGGGAGGAAAGGGTTTATTGAGCTTACATTTCCATGTTGCTGTTCATCACTAAAGGAAATCAGGTCATGAAGGAGGAGCTGATACAGAGGTCTTACTGGCTTGCTTCCCCTGGCTTGCTCAGCCTGCTCTCTTATAGAACCCAAGAATACCAGTCCAGAGATGGTACCACCCACAAGGGACCCTCTCCCCTTGATCACTAATTGAGAAAATGCCCCACAATTGGATCTCATGGAGTCACTTCCCCAACTGAAGCTCCTTTCTATGTGATAACTCCAGCCTGTGTCAAATTGACACACAAAACCAGCCAGTACAATTGACCCCTTGTCAACTTGACACACAAACACATCACTATTAAACCTCAACCCTTACTTTCTTATTCATTCCCAAGATCTAAATAACTTTAAAAGTCCCACAGTCTTTACATATTAAAATTGCAATCCCTTTAAAAGGTCCAATATCTTTTAAAATTCAAAGTCTTTTAAAAATTCAGTCTCTTAACTGTGGGCTCCACTAAAATACTTTCTTCCTTCAAGAGGGAAAAATATCAGGGCACAGTCACAATCAAAAGCAAAACTCAAACTCCAACGGTTTAATGTCTGGGATCCAACTCACGATATTCCGGGATCCTCCAATGGCTTGGGTCACTTCTCCAGCTCTGCCCTTTGTAACACACCTTGTCTTCTAGGCTCCAGCTGCCTGTACTCCACTGCTGCTGCTGTTCTTGGTGGTCATCGCATGGTACTGGCATCTCCAAAACACTGCTGTCTTCTGCTGTAACTAGGCGACACCAATAGCTTCTCATAGGCTCTCTTCATGGTGCCAAGCCTCAACTCTTATGCATGACCCCTTCAGTCCTGGGCCATCAATTGCAACTGAGGTTGCACCTTCACCAATGGCCTTCCAAGGCCTCTCACAGTGCAGTTGCTCTTCATGACCTCTTCATGCCTTCAAAACCTGTAGGACCTGGGTGACTCTTACACAGTACCAAGTCCAGTCGCAGCACAAAATACAACTGTGGCTATCTCTGGAACACAGCCTCTGTGCTCTCAGAAAGCATTTCCCAGAAGATTTCACCTCAGTGGGGCTGGTCTCTTCTTAATCACCACTACTTTCTTAGCTCCAGCTAACCACCATCAATACTCCCAGTAACACAAAGGTTTGCTTTAGTGGTTCTGGTATCTTGTTAATCACAGCTGATTCTTCAGCCCCCACTAACCAAAACCACAGAATCTTCACAATCAAAACATAGTCCTGATAAGAGTCTTTAATCTTCCCTCTGAAATTTCACAAGCCAGGCCTGCATCTTCTGTACTGGTCTCAACATTATCTTCCAAGCTCCTACAGAACATTCCACAGAGCTCTTAACACGGAATGAATCTTCTAGCCCAAAGTTCCAAAGTCCTTCCACAGTCCTCCCCAAAACATGGTCAGGTTGTCACAGGAATACCCCACTATGCTGGTACCAATTTGTCTTAGTCAGGGTTTCTATTCCTGCACAAGCATCATGACCAAGAAGCAAGTTGGGGAGGAAAGGATTTATTCAGCAGACACTTCCATGTTGCTGTTCATCACCAAAGGAAGTCAGGACTGGAACTCAAGCAGGTCAGGAAGCAGGAGCTGATGTAGAGGCCATAAAGGGATGTTTCTTACTGGCTTGCTTCCCCTGGCTTGCTCAGCCTGCTCTCTTATACAACCCAAGAATACCAGCCCAGAGATGATACCACCCACAAGGGGCCCTTCCCCCCTTGATCACTAATTGAGAAAATGCCCCACAGTTGGATCTCATGGAGGCACTTCCCCAACTGAAGCTCCTTTCTCTGTGTTAACTCCAGCCTGTGTCAAATTGACACACAAAACCAGCCAGTACAGATGTATACAACACTTTTAATTTAAGAAACTACAATTTTTGTAAGATTCTATTGTATGTGATTTTAACAGATTTTCACTTTTACTGTTTTCTGTCATATGAGCTCTTATTGATTTAAAGTAAAATGTCATTAGACATGAAACAAAAGCAGCCAAAATTAATTTACATCTGTCATTTTCAGGAAAAGTACTCTTATTTCAATGGCTTGGGAGTTTGGCAGAATGATTTTCTCTAAGGTCACTGTGTGACATTATTTATCATATTATTATAAAAAAGCTAAAATATCATTTTATGATTGGGAAAAAGGTACCATTGGTATCAAGTGTAGTTTTCTTTATTCATTATGAAATTAGAAGAATGTGCTTTGTACAGTCAGCAAGTACACAGTGTTTGTCTATGTCACCCAACAGATCTATTTTAATTTACATTTTATGCCAAATGTATCTGTGAACATTACAACTAATTAGCTAGCTAGGAAGTTCCTTGTCAATAGGACTTAAAAGAAAGACAAAGGCAGAAACATCCTTGTGAATTATTGGAAACATATTCTCCTTTTGAATTTTAGGATTCTGTGCAGAAGAGAAATATGCCAAGATGGGTTGGTTCAGAAAAGGTTTTCACAGTTAAGGCCATTGCACAACTCAACTTAAATATGGACCAGAGTGTAACAGATAATTGAAAATTATGCAAGGAGTTCACTCCCTTTTTAGTTTTCTCCTCTCACATAATATATCATGATTACTGTTTTCCCTCCGTTTACCCCTCCCAGTTTCTTCCCACATCCCCTCCCATATGGATGCACCCACTTTCCGTGTATCACTAGAAAACAAACAGGTTTATATTTTATAAAAATAAAATATAGTATGCTGTGCAGACTCCACATCCCAGCCATAGTGGCATGATCACCAGCAATCACAATGTGCGGATCCTGAGAAGGGAAGCAAGGAGCGACAGCCAGGGCTGAAGGAGACAAGAGACGTTAGGCATCACAAATCGGACAAACTCTCTAGAGGCAGCTTCAGGGAGATAGCACATTTTAATGGTGGGAAAAAAAGCTACCTTTGAGGGCTAAAAAGAGGCTATAGGTGTGGGTATACTTCACTGACCAGGACCAGGTTGCAGGGGATGTCTTATTAGCATAAGGAGGAATTTCTGGTGCTTCTGGACAAGAACTCATGAAGGTAGAGTAAATTTAACCTGACAAAGAAGCTAAAGTAACCTTCTCCAGTGGGGCAAAGGTTAGGGCACTGGGGTGTGTGCACAGGGATCCTCGGACCCAGGGCAGTGATGGGTAGAAATTCTGTTCCTGACAGTCTCAGGATATTCCTCCACTCCATGCTTGCTCCAGGCTTGCCCATACCTCTCAGGGTTCCTCATCCCACCCCATATAATATAATTCAATATAATATAATATAATAAATCAACAATCATCAAATTAGAATTGAAAAAAACAAACAGAAGGAAGAAAGCCCAAGAGAAGTCAAAAGAAACAGAGACTGACTCATTCCCATACTGAAGAATGTTACAAAACAGTAAACTGTAAGCCAAAACTGCTGATAAGGTTAGCCTGGGTCACACTGGGCAGAAGAGCCTAGGAGCAAACACAGGTGATACCTTTTCAGAGTTCTATATTTCCATTAATAAAACTCAACTTTTAAAATTCTTCATAGAATTTATAACTAGATATGAAGTGTTAAACATTTCTAAATCCTGTTTTTTGGAAGAACTAATGCTTTGCATAAATTGAAAAATAGAACATGGTGTTTCATGAGTCTGCTAAAAACAAGGAAATATAATCCTAACACACTTCTAAGTCTTAATGGGCATATCTCTGCCTTACACTGCCTTACTTATTGTTTCCAGTGCAAATATCAATGTGGTATGTAGGTAGTCATATTATTGTGTAAAATTAAAGTGTTTAATGAGATAGCTCTTTACACACAAACCATTATTTGGGGATATTTTATTTCTATCTCTGTCTCTGACTAAATATCAAAATAAAATCTCGGAGAGTTGACTGTATGAAGTAGTACAGTGAGCCCTTTTTGTGATGGTTGATGAATTACATTCCACTGCTCCTCATTTCTCAGAGCATGCTCCAGATGTTAAATATTATGCCTGCTCCACAGCACTTACCACGCTATCAATTGTCTTTGAAAGAGGCCATTCATAGGATTTAGAGATGAATCAAAATTCTGATCAGATCACAAGTTTGTTTAAAATGTATGTTGTATTGAATGTACATATTGAACACACACACATATATGTATCTATATGTATATATATATATATATATATATATATGATCAGACATTTTGCTTTATAATTAACACTGAAATTTTTGATCAATGTTTCTCAATAGGCTATTTGAGAGATGTCAGACAGAGACAGATTAGAAGCTAGAAGGTCAAAGATTCAGTAGTCAACATCAGCAGCTTCCCTTGTAAGCTAACAGAAATTGCTAGTGCAAGAAAATCCTAAAAGCAAAAAATTTAAAATGGTCCAGATATATATAGATTGGAATATGGCAGTGGCAAAGCAGTCCTTCCTGGCTGGCTGATATAAGGTAAGCAGATTTCCTGTCATGCCAGCTCACCTTAGAATTTCGTCTTTGCCTTAGGATAATAGCAATAGAGCAAGGAGATCATGGGTAGCCCAAGAGCCAACCTAATCTCCTTTCGAGTTGCTTTCTTGAATTTATTATTTAAAGCATGAAAACGAGACTAACACATTGCAGTTCTCTGTCTTCATAGCAGCCGCAACTTAGAGCTGGTCCTGTATTCCTAACACAAAATACATTTGCTTTGCATGTCTCTCTAAATAAACTTCCAGTATCTCTATATTATCAGAAGAGTCTATTCTGTGATTAAGCAAATCATGGTGTTAAGTCCTAAAAACCACAACACTAATTAATTAAATTCATTCTCACACTTCTGTATCTTTAGAGTTACTTCAGATGACAAAATCTGTGTTATGATTTACCAGCTGTACAAATCCAGAAGAATAAATATATTATGAGAGGTATACATTACGTTGACCTATGTCATTAGGAGTCAACTGTCTCACAACGATTGTTAGAAAGTTGGAGAGATGGGAATCTCACTCTCTACTCCTACCAAAAAGCTAGAAGCCTAATAAAAAGAAAAGTCATCTTTGAAGATCCAGTCTAAGATTTGACCGCCTGGCACCCCTAGGAGAGTTGCTGGTGAGTCCACATGTAAGAAGCAAAGAGATTGGAGCTTAAATTCTCCCATTGATGGCAACAGTAAGAATAGAAGCTGTGCAGGAGCTCTAGATTCTGTTTCCAGTTCCATCTGGTCCCTCAGCTTACTGATGGTGCTGCCTACAACCAGGGTAAACCTTCCCTGAATCAGTTCACTGACTACAGTGCAAATTGTCCCTGGAAAGGCCATTCAGCACACACTACTCTAGAGATTTTCAGGTGACAGGTGGGTCAAAACACAGTCTAGTTGGCAACCAAGGTTCAATATTACAGTGTGGGTATATAATTTGGGACAAACATATATTTCCTGTCATATATCTGTGTGTGTGTGTGTGTGTGTGTTTGTGTGTGTGTGTGTGTGTGTGTGTGTGTGTGCACGCATGTGTTAGAGAAACAGAGACAAACACTGAGACAGAAAGATAAAGACAGAAACTCAGATAGGCAGACAGAAGCAAAATCAAAGGAAGGCATAGTTACCTCATCTTCCATTCTTAGAAACAGAATTTTCTTTTTTGATAATATTTTATTTCTTTTCCTAAAAAAGCCGGGCGGTAGTGGCGCACGCCTTTAATCCCAGCACTTGGGAGGCAGAGGCAGGAGGATTTCTGAGTTCGAGGCCAGCCTGGTCTACAAAGTGAGTTCCAGGACAGCCAGGGCTACACAGAGAAATCCTGCCTCGAAAAACCAAAAAAAAAAAAATACATTTCTTTTCAGAATTAGATATATATTTATATAACCAGGTACCTAAGAGGATGAATAGTATCTGCTACAATATTTAGAACGTGTTCTCTTCCAAAGAGAAAATTAAAGTAAATAAATAAACAAATAAAATGTAAATATCACATTACAAGCACTAATTTTATGCTATATCCAAGTAGAAAAAAAGGTATAATTCTGACAGTTTGAAAAGTTATTGAAAAATAATTTTATCACTTGCTTTAAAAGTTGGCTTCAGAGTGATGAGAAACACAGATTGTAACCCTCAAAACTTGTATGCATACTGACTGCAAAATGAAAACAGTGGTTTTCAAAACCCATAGAGATTTCAACTTAAGTAACTTCTGAAAGGTGCATTGCATTGAGAGAAGCTGCCTCTTTAGCATGGGATATAAAGAAAAGTCCAACCATTTCTAAGGAAGCAAAGTTTTGTGTGCAAGACATTTTTCAATTTAATGATACAGGAGTCTTGAGTTTTGAAAGGAACATTTTGTTTCAATTACTAAGGACTAATGCTTTTTTAATGCTATATAATTTCAGGACTTTTCTGTTCAGCATCATACACCTCATTTTCTTTCTTGTATAGAACCGAATTGTTTTATAAAAGTGCTAACTTTTTGAGAAGTAAAATATAGGTGCTTTCTTTTGTTTTCTCTTCTGTTTAAATATCATCTTCATGCCTTAGGGTATTTCTGGATATTTTTCCTGGTAAGCCATTCCTTCTTCAGTGGTTAATGTCACGGCCAACCATTATTTGTATTAATACTTCACTGAAAAAAAAAAGACAAACCAAATAAATTAACCTAAAGCAATAACCAAAGAATTTAAGTGGAAAACTAAGAAAAAAGAACAAATTACTTGTGTAAAACGAAAAGTCCCACATGCCATTGCCTCATAGCGAATCATGCCTGGATGGATCTCAGTTGTGCTATACCAACAGTCAGCAGCATTACAGAAGAGGAAAATCTAATTTATGAAATTATATACATATTTAATACTGAAGGAAAAGGAAGATATATACAGCTGAGTTACATAGGAAAATCTATGTATGAAAGTAATTAACCTTGTGGGAAAAAGGAAGCACACACAAATTCATCTTCTAGGAGCAGCCTGTTACTCAGTAAGTCTATCAGAAGTTTGTGCTCTGTTCTAAGCCTTCTTGATAAGTGAGTTACTACAAGCTCTACAAAGAAACAATTATGAAGCCTAATGTATTTATTCCTTTGAAGTTACAATAGTCACGGGCTTAAGAACCAAGTTCTATTATTCTAGTGTTGTATGTACATAGAGTATTCTTTGAACATGTATAAATATTTGTTACATATTTAAATATACTAGTCATAATAATGGACAAGACAGCCAAGTGGTCTTTGGCATTACAGTCCATCTATTTTCCCTAGGATATGATAGAGATGTTGCTTATAGTGTGAAAATGGATGTTTATTAAATTGATTAAAATGATACATAAATTTTTTTATATAATTAGAGCTAGCTAATAGGATAAAAAAGTCCTGTGTTGATCCTTATTTAAATATTATTAACCTCAATGTTCTCTATATTGGGTATAACAACAAACCACATCTAACACCAATAGTGTCTTCATATAGATTATAAAAGCCATGAATGAGGAATATAATGTGGAGTGACGATGATGCAAAAAAGGCTTAATCATGGTCCATTACAGGATCGTGTACAATTTCATGGAATATCTCTTTCTAAAAATTGACAAGGGAAAGAGTTCAGGCTTGGTAACTTGTTGGAGATACCAGACTGAAGCTGTCCTTGAATTGATGCTTAGAGCACAGTGAATACCCTAAAACACACACAAATTCCATGCACAGTGCAAAACTGAAGTGTGATATGGTTGGTAAAAATACCTTGTGAGTATTTTTAAAAAGTACTTTGGATTTCTTTGTTATGATAAATACCACTAAAAATGAATGAATTCAAATGAATGACCAAAAATACATGGAAATAAGTATATGAGACCATACTTATGATGGAGAGATGACAGTAACAATATCCAGCAGTCAGTTCAATTTGGGCATGAAGGGCTCTAGCATGCCCAAGCATGGCAAACACAGACCAGAGCATGGCAAACATGGCACCTACAGGTTTCACCTTGACCCCATCTTCCTCCTCCCCCCTTGCTGTACCTTTAGATTATTCTCCTAAAGCTGTCCACCTAGGTCTAGTCCCTTATTTGGTTACTGACTCATTCCTGAGACTAATCACTATGGTTCAGCCATAAAAATATGAATGGTCTGGCTGGAGAGATGGTTCAATGGTTGAGAGCACTGACTGCTTTTCCAAGTTCAATTCCCAGCAACCACAAGGTGGCTTACAACCATCTGAAATGGAATCTGATGTCCTCTTCAGGTATGTCTGAAAACAGCGACAGTGTACTCACATAAAATAAGTAAATTTTTTAAAAAACAAAACAAAACAAACAAACAAATCCACCACCAACCACAGCAATAACAAAAAATCATGAAGGTCCCATCAAGGTCTAGCAATCAAAATTCATTATTTTGACTAACATAATTTAAATACTTAATCAGAACTTACCAACATGCCCTAGCTCATTTTAATGCAGGACTCCCAGTTTCCTGTCTTAAAATTAGCATTGAGAAGTCTATTTGCTTCTGTGCCTGCCAGACTTAGATTCAGCAAACTTGTCTCTTTTCCTTACTTAACAAAGGATCTCTTTGCATTTGATTTGTGCTTGGAAATTGGTACCTGAGTGTGCTCTGTACCTAATCTGTGGTCCAGTGGGGTGCATCTTCAGGACAAGGCAACATCGACGCTTGAGAAGCATCAGTAAGAGAGTTAGGAAGAACACAGTTTGTGACTGCTGTGGGCAAGCTATGCTCAAGGAAGTATGCCTTGGTATTTGTGCCAGCTTCTCCTCATATGCCATGCAAGTCAAATCAGAGTAAAGATCCACGGAGCTTTCTGGGAAAGGTAATGTGTGTGGTGCTGTGCCCTGAAACAATGAATGACATTTAGGAGAAAATACAATATACAGACCTGGAGTCAGTTCCCATTAATGGGATATTTAGGTTATGTTGATAGGAAAAAATAAGAAAGTAGTAACTACGGACAGAGTTGGGAACAAAAGTTATTTCTTTTTGTAACATGTGTGTACTCAAGGCAGAAATAGGAACCAAAGAAAGGGGTATGGAGAAGTCAGAGGAACTGCTCTAGAGAGTATAATGTCATCTGAGTAAGTAATGGAGAAGCAAGGGCATTGTTTTCAGACTGAGAATGAAGAATTCAATCTTCCTGCAGAGGCATAAGAGGATAGATCATGCGTGCAAATGGTGTCTCCACGTCAGAAAGAGCAAGACGGAGGTTTTACAAAGTCTACTTCTTCAATATTTCTTTTGATGCTACAAATCATCCTGTCAATAAATTTTCTTTGGCCTAACACAGAAAAGTCTAAGCAGTTATATATGATAATAAAACATTAATATCCATGGAAGTCTGAAAAATATTAAGCATAACAATTCTTGTATCTTAAAATCTCTTTCCAATCTTTCTAATGTAACACTTGGATTTCAGGTGACAGAATATGTTTACCATGAATTAAAGCTATAGTTTCCCATTGGCAGCAGAAAGCTCATTGTCAATACACAGAATAAAAGAAAGTCAGGGTCATGTAGACAGAAATGAAGCAATTTATTGTGATTTCTTCTATCTCAACACTTAGTAAGACTTATATGCCAAACTCTACTAGAATTTTTTTTGCAAGAATAAACATTACTCTCAGTAGACATTTATGTCTTAATATTTTAGTTGATGTCTTAAGGTTGTTGTCAGTGAAGGGTGCTAGTGAATTGGTGTGTCCGACTAGCTTAATAATAGAGTGGATTCCATGGATATAAACATGAAAAATAAACTGTATAAACTGAACTTCTTTGTAGATTTTCTAGAATTAAAAATAAGTGTTCATAAAAAATAAGCTTATTTAGACTCTTTACTAATTTCAGTCGTAATTCCCTAAAATCTAAGACTGTACTGTAATATGAAGTGTGGAACATTTCTCTGAAACCCATAAATATTAATATCCCAACTTTACACTGACCTATTTCATTGGTTAGAGCTCTATGCACTAATCAAAGACAATTACTCTAGCTTGCTATGGTATAGGGGATATATTAATAGAATGTAGAACAAATTGTAAAGTCAAAGAAGGTGCTGCAAAAATGATGCTTTATGCAGGAAGGAACTAGAGTAGCTTGCCAAACAGAGGAAAAAAAAGTGTTTTATGAATATAATTTTGGTAATTTAAAATGGAATATTTTATGTGTGTTACTGTAAGTCCCTTGATTTCTGCCTGCAAAACACAATTGTATATGTTTAATGAATAGTCCCATTGATTGTATAATTTTGGGTATGTCTGAATTATTTGAAAATATGTTCACAGTCTCAAATTAAATGGTACTCTTCAATTTATTTTTATTTTTGTTGTGGTTCTTGTCCACATGATGCTGAGTGGCAGTTCAAAAAATAGATAGGTGATTGGACTAGACGTTTTTCCACTCTATGATGAGCCATTTGATTCGAGGAAAGGAACTGACTCTTTTTCCTCCTTAAGTAACCAGCATGTGTGCTTCAAACTATCCACTCCATTAAAGAGTTAGTTTCTCAGAAGAGAAGAGTGTGTTTCAGCCCAGAATACATGAAATTTAACCTTTCCCTTTTTTTCCTGTAATTCATGATGAATGCATTTGCACCCTGAAAGAAACCTTTAAGTGAGCATAAACCGTTTTTATATAGTTATCGTTAGAAAAGACTGTAAGTCAGAGGGGTTAAGAATCATACTCTTAAAAACCTAATTAGCTATGGCATTTATTTTAAAAAGAGCTAAATCAGCATGCCCAATCTTATACACAAAGCCATTCATCAGAGGACAGATGGTCCCCTAAAAGCGAAACTAAACAGTTCTTGAAACATGACAATCCACTTATCTTAATGTGAGCATCCTCTAGCAGATATCAGAAAACAATCCAGGCAGATGTATAACTTTTCGAGTATAATCTGCAAGCTATTGGTATCCAAAAAAAAGGAATTTTTGTATTTAATAATATGATTCATACTTGTCAATGGCACAGGAAAATGTATAGTAAAGTAGCTCAAATATCTTGATTTGTTCAAAACTGTATTGGTAGAAAGACTGCATCTATCATCAAAATTTCTATATGGTTTTCATTCTGTTACATGACAAAACTGTCCCTAATTTCTCTTCCAAACATCTCTAGCTGCCTAGATGTTTGCAATCTGGATATGTTTTGCTGGGCTGCATGCTTTCACATTAAGTTGAATAAAAATTGTATACATATTCCATTTGATATTTCTAATTCATTCATTTTTATTTATTCAGGAAGCATTTATTGGATGGCTGCTCTGAAAACTGCCAGGAAATGGAAATAAAGACATAAATCAAATGATCTCCATTTCTACCCTTAAGCATCTCTTGTTCTAAGAGGAAGAGACATTCTTTTGTGTAATTATTATACTGTGAAGTAAGAGTATAAAATGTAGTGAGTGAATAACCTGTTAGAAATATTGATTTATGTTTCTCTCTTTAATTCTAAATTCTTCCTTAGTCCTTTGTTTTCCTGTCCTTGCCAACCCTTCCCTTATTCTATTAACTAGCTTCTTTTGGGATTCTGAGATTTGAAGATAATATGTTCTCAAAAGAAGGGGAAAAAGACCAATACTTTTTCAAAAGATGGAAGAATAAATCAAAAAGAAAGAGTAGAACCTAGCCAGAAAAGGATTGTCTGCATCAAAGACAGTAGATAGAGACAAATGTTAGAACACATTTATAAAAATTAAGAAAAATACTAGCTCAGAGAATAAGGCATAACTCAGAAGAATCACATAAAGACCTCTAGTTAAGGGCCAGATGTGATTTCATTGTTTTGGGGGAAATTATTGTAAGAATAAAGATCAACGTGGGAAGTCAACGTTTCTTATACTTTTAAAAAGACTTATTTCTTCAATTTTTTCTATGTGAATGTGTGAGGTTTTGTATGAGTGCATACTACGTCCTTTTAAGTACTCACCAGCGCCGTAAGAAGGCATGAGTCCCTAGTGCTGTAGTCTCAGGTTGCTGTGTGCGGCCTGATCCTCCTGCTGAGACCTTAACTCAGGGCTTCTGGAAGAGAAGTGCATGATTTTATAATTGATGACTCATCTTTCCAGCCCTGTTTGCTCCTTTTAGTTTATCTTCCTAATTGAGAAATGTCTGAAGCCCAGGATGGAATTTTCAACCGAGTAACTTATTTTCCAAAAGTTGAAGTCACATAAGAAATAATCACCCATTGCTTTGCCTTTGTCTCCCAAAGTGAAAGAACATGGTGTATACAGAAACTGAACATCCCTTCCTACCACAGGCAAAAAATACATATTATGATTCTTGGCTCATTTTCAAAATATTATGTCCCCCCATATGGCTGAATAAAATATATCTGAAGTCTCTTTAGAGCTATCGAAGTAATTTATTTGTAATTATGAAGAATTATAAGTGAGATGACTGCTTGGTGCAATATAAGGATTCAAGGAATTATATATAAATATACATGTATAAACTCATGAACTAATGTTTTTAGATCTTAATGTTATTAATTACTATGAGAGAACTCTTATGTTCAATTGACCCTTCATATACAATTGCTAATAAAGGGGACAAAAGTTAGTAAAAAATGAAAAAAATGGACACAAATGAAGAATTTCTAGCTTGCTCTCTCACACATATAATCCTAGTACCAAAAGTTGATACATAAAAAGAACATGTCAGAGAATTAGGAAAGGGCCTCTTAGGGTCTATGGTAATTAGTGTCAGAACCATTCCATCACTGTAAGTAAAAAACTATATCTTAAAATAGCTAATACAATGCAGTTTTTAACACTATTGCTCTGTAGTACAGCTTGAGATCCGGGATATTGATTCCCCCAGAAGTTCTTTTACTCTTGAGAATAGTTTTAGCTATCCTGGGTTTTCTGTTATTCCAGATGAATTTTTGAATTGCTCTTTCTAACTCTATGAAGAATGGAGTTGGGATTTTGATGGGGATTGCATTGAATCTGTATATTGCTTTTGGCAGGATGGTCATTTTTACTATATTAATCCTGCCAATCCATGAGCATGGCAGATTTTTCCATCTTCTGAAGTCTTCTTCAATTTCTTTCTTCAGAGACTTGAAGTTCTTGTCATACAGATCGCTCACTTGTTTGGTTAGAGTCACACCAAGATACTTTATATGGTTTGTGGCTATCGTGAAGGGTATCATTTCTCTTATTTCTTTCTCAGCCTGCTTATCCTTTGAGTATAGGAGGGCTACTGACTTGCTTGAGTTGATTTTATATCCAGTCACTGCTGAAATTGATTATCAGTTGTAGGAGTTCTCTGGTGGAGTTCTTTGGGTCGCTTAAGTATACTATCATATCGTCTGCAAATAGTGATAGTTTGACTTCTTCCTTTCCAATTTGTATCCCTTTGACCTCCTTTTGTTGTCTAATTGCTCTAGCTAGAACTTCAAGTACTATATTGAAAAGATATGGAGAGAGAGGGCAGCCTTGTCTAGTCCCTGATTTTAGTGGGATTGCTTCAAGTTTCTCTCCATTTAGATTGATGTTGGTTACCAGTTTGTGGTAAATTGCTTTTACTATGTTTAGATTTGGGCCTCGAATTCCTGATCTTTCCAAGACCTTTAGCATGTAAGGATGCTGAATTTTGTCAAATGCTTTCTCAGCATCTAATGAAATGACCATGTGGTTTTTTTCTTTGAGATTGTTTATATAGTGGATTACATTGATGGACTTCCTTATATTGAACCATCCCTGCATCCCTGGGATGAAGCCTACTTGATCTTGGTGAATGATCATTTTGATGTGTTCTTGGATTCCGTTGGCAAGAATTTTATTGAGTATTTTTGCATCGATATTCATAAGAGAGATTGGCCTGAGATTCTCTTTCAATACCATGCAGTTTTTAACACTATTGCTCTGTGGCAGTGTGTGGCACTGTGCTACAGTGACAGGCATGTAGATCAAGGGAACAAAATTGAAGACCCAGAAATGAATCCACACTCCTATGGTCACTTGATCTTTGACAAAGGAGTTAAAATCATCCAGTGGAAAAAAAGATAGCCTTTTCAACAAATGGTGCTGGCTCAACTGGAGGTCAACATACAGAAGAATGCAAATTGACCCATTCTTATCTCCTTGTACTAAGCTCAATTACAAGTGGATCAAGGACCTCCACATAAAACCAGACACACTGAAACTAATAGAAAGGAAACTAGGGAAGAACCTTGAACATATGGGCACAGTGGAGAATTTCCTGAATAGAACTCCAATAGCTTATGCTCTAAGATCAAGAATTGAAAAATGTGACCTCATTAAATTACAAAGTTTTTGCAAGGCAGAAGACACTGTCAAAAAGACTAAGCTGCAACCAACTAACTGGGAAATGATCTTTACCAACCCTACATCCGACAGAGGGCTAATATCCAATATATACAAAGAACTCAAGAAGTTAAACTCCAGAGAGGCAAGTAACCCTATTAAAAAATGGGGTACAGAGCTAAACAAAGAGTTCTCACCTGAAGAATATCTAATGGCTGAGAAGCACCTAAAGAGATGTTCATCATCTTTAGTCATTAGGAAAATGCAAATCAAAACAACCCTGAGATGCCATCTCACACCAGTCAGAATGGCTAAGATCAAAAACACAGGAGATAGCAGTTGTTGGCGAGGATGTGGAGAAAGAGGAATGCTCCCCTCCACTGCTGGTGGGATTGCAAGCTGGTACAACCACTCTGGAAAGCAGTCTGGCAGTTCCTCAGAAAACTGGGCATGACACTCCCAGATGATCCGGCTATACCACTCCTGGGCATATACCCAGAGGCTTTACCTGCATGCAATAAGGACACATGCTCCACTATGTTCATAGCAGCCTTATTTATAATAGCCAGAAGCTGGTAAGAACCTCGATGTCCCTGAACGGAGGAATTGATTCAGAAGATGTGGTATATTTACACAATGGAATACTACTCTGCAATTAAAAACAATGAATTCACGTAATTCCTAGGCAAATGGTCAGAACTGGAAAATATCATCTTTAGTGAGGTAACCCAATCACAAAAGAACACACATGGTATACTGTCCCTGATAAGGGGATATTAACCCAGAATCTTGGAATACCCTAGACACAATTCGCATATCAATAGATTTCCAAGAAGATGGAAGGCGGGACCCCTGGTCCTGGAAAGACTGGATGTAGGGGAATGCCAGGACAGAGAAGCGAGAGTGGGTTGAATGGGGAAAAGAGGGAGGGAAGGGGGCTTATGGGATTTTCAGAGAGGGAAGAAACAGGAAAGGGGAAATGATTTTGAATGTAAATTTAAAAAACTTAGAAAATAATATAAAATTAAAAAAAATAAAAAATAGCTAAAAATTATAGTATTTTTCTAATTAATTTTTCTGCACCAGGTAAAGAAGACAGTTATTTGAGTTTGTTTAACAAGAGTCTTGATGATATTCAATAGTAACATCTTTAAGTCTTTAGATCTAACTACGGTGTTGTATTCTAAAAATGAGATCAGCTCAAGTTTGAGCAGTTGCTCCCCAGCTACTGGAATGATTTAAGTATTCTTCACATGTATCAGGAAGTAGAGCCTCTCTGGAAGAAGTAAGTTACTTCTGGTGACACCTGAGGCTTTGTAGCTAAGGCCCAGTTCCACTTGTTCCCTGTCTGCTTTCTGAATATGGGAGCTGCATGACCATCCAGTCTCCTGCCTATACCACCATGTCTTTCCTGCTGGATTCTATGATGGAATGTATCTCTCTGGAATTATAAGTCAAAATAAGCTTTCCTTTTTAGTTGCTTTATTTACGCCATGAGGAAGTAACTTAGACCCTGAGTAATTACAGACTTTTTTGATGGAGACCAATTCAGATATAAGGATAAAGAATGAGAGTAAAGGCTGAAGAATGGAAGGAACAACATTCCTGAAGAAGGTTTTCATTTAAGAAATGCATCAAATAGAGGACAGTTGGGGAATTAAGTTAACATTTAAGATTACCCAATAACCTAATTTTACCTGATAACCTAATTTTATCGTGGGGAAAACACCAATTCTCTTAGGCCATAACATTACATCTCATGCTTTATCAGGAAATAAAAATATTTGCAAGTTCACTCTCCAATTTTAGAATTACTTTAAAATTTACCCCACCACAAGAAATTCTGTGGACTGAAGAAATGGCTCGGTGCTTAAGAGCACTGATTGCTCTTTCCAGAGGTCGTGAGTTCAATTCCCAGAGACCACATGGTGACTCACAAGCATTTGTAAATGGAATTTGATGGCCTCTTCTGGTGCGTCTGAAGGTAACTACAGTGTACTTATAAATAAAATAAGATAATTTGTTTAAAAAAGAGAAGTTCTGCCTTGTATTCTTTGTATCTTATATTATTTTTGCTTAAACTGTCTATTAACACCTTGAGCATCTTCCAAATATCATTGATCCCTATACCAATCATCCTTTCTCCACATCATCTTCTCTGAAAACGAGATCGAGTGATTCATGGCTTTGCCAGGATGTTCCAATATGGCTACCTTGGCAAGGACTGTGAATATCTCTGCTTTCTACTATTCCTTTTCTATTTTTAAAACAAAATCTCTGTAATGTTCATTACATTGCCCTGGAGAGAGAGCTGGTAGGCCTTCTTTGATGTAACCCTGTGACTATTTTCTGTCAAATGAATAGAATTTCTGTAAGCCATTTCTGAGTACTGTAGGCTTAGATTTTTCTAAACCTACTTTATTTAGGGTTCTTGAATCTTCAACCTCCCGTCTAACCCACTGAATAGAGGTAGGGGAGAAAGAAGGTCAATAAGACAAGGGGTTTGTGGGTCTGTTTTAAAACAGTTCTTTGAAATGACTCCCCTCTTTGTAGTCAGGATACTAACAGTCTAGTCCAGTAGCAAACACTAAACACAAATCAATAGCAGCTGCTTGATTCACTAGAGATGGCAAGACTTCAGGTAATTAACACAAATCGACAGAAGTGGAAAGATCCAGCTGGAGTACTAGGAGAAGTTCTTTGGCACATTTCTCTCTCCAAAGTGAAGATCAGTGAAGACAATTCAAGAACTGAGACCAGCGCGTGCATACTGTGTGTGTTCTTTTGTGATTGGGTTACCTCATTCAGGATGATATTTTCTAGCTCCATCCATTTGCCTAAGAATTTCATGTATTCATTGTTTTTAATGGCTGAGTAGTACTCCATTATGTAAATATACCACATTTTCTGTATCCATTCCTCTGTTGAGGGACATCTGGGTTCTTTCCAGCTTCTGGCTATTATGAATAAAACTGCTATGAACATAGTGGAGCATGTGTCCTTATTACATGTTGGAGAATCTTCTGGGTATATGCCAGGAGTGGTATAGCTGGGTCCTCAGATAGTGCTATGTCCAACTTTCTGAGGAACTGCCAAACTGATTTCCAGAGTGTTTCTACCAGCTTGCAATCCCACCAGCAACGGAGGAGTGTTCCTCTTTCTCCACATCCTCCCCAGTATTTGCTGTCCCCTGAGTTTTTGATCTTGGCCATTCTGACTGGTGGTATGCACTCGCTGATAAGTGGATATTAGCCCAAAAGCTCGGAATAACCAAGATACAACTCACAGACCACATGAAGCTCAAGAGGAAGGAAGACCAAAGTGTGGATACTTATTAGAAAGTGGATCAAAATACCCATGACTCATAGCCAACCAATAGACTGAGCATAGGGGTCCCCAATGGAGCAGCTAGAGAGAGCACCCAAGGGGCTGAAGAGGTTTGCAGCTGTGCAGGAAGAACAATAATATGTACCAACCAGTACCCCCAGAGCTCCCAGGGAGTAAAACACCAACCAAAGAGGGATCTACGGCTCCAGCTACATATATAGCAGAGGATGACCATTTCAGACATCAATGAGAGGAGAGGCCATTGTTCCTCTGAAGACTCGATTCCCCAGAATAGGGGAATCCATTCAGGAAATTGAGGAGGTGTGAGCAGGGGAAGGGAAGGGGGGATGGGATAGGAGGTTTTCAGAGGGGTAACTCAGAAAGGGGATACCATTTCAAATGTAAATAAAGCAAATATATAAAATAATAATAATAATAATAACAATAATAACTGAAACCAATGAAGCATTGCACTGAATTGTGATGCAAGAGCAAGAGCATCCTTTCTCTGTTTCTGGGGTTCCATTTAAACTCTTTCCAAAATCACAAGTTCTCTCAAGCATCCAATCCAGAAAAACATCACATGCCAGCTGACAGGTCTGCTTTAGTAAAACATCCCCTCACAAGACAGCTTTCAGGAAAACATAACTTGATACAACTGAGTTTCCAAAGAAACCAGAAATTCCTGCTTCAGAATCCAATGGTTAGCTTTTTGACCAAGACTTTCTTTTTCTCCTCCTTGTAGATAAAGTAATGAATCCTTAGGGACTAGTGGCAATACCTATGGGATCTATAGATATATGAGGGAGGATTGTTGTCTTCCTTTGTGTAGTGAGACTTCATTATACTTAATGGAGTACCTATTGCCTGGGATTTTCAAGTGCTAGGAAAACACACTTTCCACCTCATAAAGCCTGGTGTTTTTATTCGCAATAAATCAGGGAAATGACATGTTAACCAACATTCTTCATTTCTGTTCTCTTTGGAATATATCACTGTAATGATTGCTTAACATGTTATCTCTAGATACTTGAGGAAAGAAGCAGAATAATATAAGAAGGCAACAGAATTTGAATAATAATGATGCTATTTAACAAAATCTAGGGACATGCCTCTGGATCACTGAGACTTGAGGGCAGAAAATGACGAGTCAATAGATTGCCAGCATTTATTCTCTGAGGATTGCTTGTCCTTTAGAGTGCCTTTGGAGGCCCACTTTATTTTTCATCTTAGCAATAGAACCCTTTTTCCAGTTGCAACAATGGTGGGAGATGGGAGCATCCTCATACTTCTCCAGAATTCAGCACATAAACATCAACCAAATGCCTCATGGACCATCCTTAATAAGGATCATCCTTTATAACCTATTAAAATTAATTCCAAGAGGATCTCACTGGCGGAATTTGGGTAAAGCCATTGCCATTAATCTAATTTTGAAGCAAGAAGGAAACATTATTTTCTCAAGAAAGGGTAAAAGGGTAACACCATGTGTGTCCATCCTTCCTAAGAGATGCTAACTGAAGTAATCAATTATTAATAGGCCACTTTCGAAGATTTCACCCATCCTTCCATCTTCTAAATCTATCTCATTGCTTGGCATTAAGATCTTTGATAGAGTAACGGGAATGAACTTGTGTTACTCTATGTGGTTTTTTAAACTATCATTGCATCCCAACAAGAACAACAAAGTGAATTATAAATATAGATAAATGTGGCAAAAAGGCAATTTTGAATTAGGCTTTAGTTATTTCTGAGAGAGAAAGATTCTTTCTTTTTATTTTCTGTTTTTGTAGCTTAAATCAGTAGATAGTTTTTCACTGCTTAGATCTGGATGACTGAACTCAACTCAAGAGGAATTGCCTACTTCTGCCTCCCAGGTGCTGGGAATAAAGCATGGACTTCCATACAGGGCTCCTCTCTCTCTCTCTTTTTTTTTAAATCTTCCTTCTTGAATAAAATGAATACCATGAATACGCAAATTATCTATGTTACAAAATCTAATTAGTACTGGTGAGACTGCTCAGTGGGTAAGGGCACATTCTGCCAAGCCTAAGGACTTTTTTGATCCCTGGAAATCACACTGTGGAAGTAGAGGACACACTGTTACAAGTCATCCTGTGACCTACATACATACTCTGTAACATGAACAGATATGCACACTCATTCACACATGAAAAAACGACAAAGAAAACTAATTTTTAAGTAACAACAAAATCTAATCAGTCTGGCTCTGTGAAGAAAAGCAGGATTTACTCCAGGGTAATGGCAACAGTCCTCACTTTTGATGAATTAGAAATTTCACCTTATGCATCATCAAAGCACAGCTTTCTTATCAGTGACTGAGGGACTCTGGAGGTGGGAAGACTGAGGTTACACCTCACCAATCCTGCAGGCACCAGATAAGGAAGTAGTGTGTCCATCACAGTTTTGCTCAGACTGTCCAATGCAGAGTTTCTAGAAAGCTGAACAATGCTTCATAACTTTGGTTTTTATTTCACACTTGTGGCCCTTGCATGAAAAAATCTTATTCTGTATTCAGATTCTAGGACATATCAGGAAACTTGACTAAGGGAAAGTCCTTTATATAGCTCATAACACCCTGAGTTTTAATTCAAATCTCTTATTTAAATACTTTGCAAATAGATTTTCTGTTTTCATTGCTTTTAAAAGAACATGTAGGTGGGCGACAAGATGCACAGAGAGGAAAGCAACTGTGATGCATGCATTGGGACTTTGGTGTGAATTTTCTGAATCTACATAAAAGTCAGGCTATGGAGTGGATGCAAAGAGATGGAAAGAGAAACAAAAAGAAACCCTGGAACACTGTGGGCCAGGTAGCTGGGAACACACAGTGAATTAAATGAGAGAATTTATTCAAGAAAGGAAGAAGACAGGAACCCACACTAAACATTGACCTTTAACCTCCACAAGTGTAACATGACAGACCTGTACACACACAGGAAAGCTTACACATGAGAGTACATATTCACATAAAAAAAACCTAGAACTCTTACTTACTCCTTCAATAATATTTCCATGTATTAAAAATATCTTATTTGCTGTTATACCACACTACTCCAAGATACATTAGTCTTTTATTTTGAATAAAAGGTATTTTGTCCTACAGAACAATAATTCAAATACAAGAATGAAACAGCAACTTTCATGTTTGATTGCTAATAAATATTTAGACTTAATTCAAATTTCACAATTATTCCAGTCATGAAATCATAAATAGAAACACAACCATTTTGCTTACTTATCATCTGTTTGTCTTCTTTCAGCAAGCAAGAGTTGCTTTGTCTTTCCTCATATTTGCAGGCCTGGATACCTCCAAAGCACCCACTATTATGGGTTTGTCTCAGGATTTCTGATAATATATTATCTAAGTGCAAACAGTAGAGTTCATAAAGGAAGGAGTGGCATGGTCCTCCGTGTGTATTATTTCAGGAGAAATATTTCAGGAGCAAATATAATGCTGGCAAATAGGTTTTTATTAGTTTATTCTTTTACTCCAATTTCTTCTTGTTTGTAATAAACATTTGCATGGCATCCATTAGTGACTTAGGTTTTTATGTCTGTGAGAAAACACTATAACAAAAAGAAATTTGGGGAGTGGCTTATGTCATCTTATGTCAACTAAACTCTGGTCACTGTCACTGCAGGGATATGATGCAAAGATGATATAGGTACTCTGCTTACTGGACTGTTCTTCATGTCTTGTTCAGATTGCATTCTTAAATACCCACCAACACTATGAGCTCAGGGATAGCTCCTTCCACAGTGGGATGAGCCCTTCAACAAAATCACAGATAATGAAAATGCCTTAAAGGTTTGTTTACAGGAAACTTTATGGAAGTACTTTCTGACTGAAAGTCCCTCTTCTTAGAAATGTCTATGTTGATGACAGAATGAAAGAAGAAACCCATAGAATTAGTAATATATGATCACATTGTTACTTAACTTTGGTTCCTTCAGTCTTAGAATTCATTTATAATTCTTGTCTGAATGTTTGATTTTCCTGGATTTCTTTGACAAGTCATAACTTAATTGACACATTTATTTATTAATTCAATCAATACTTTTCAGTCTGAATGAAGTTTAAAAGATATTTTACCCATAAGGCAAACAGCCTCTAGCATTGAGGGAACATTTATTTTTTTTAAAAATTAATTAATTATTTTAAATTCAATTTGCATCTCGATCACAGACCTCCCTCCCTCCTCTCTTCCCAGTTCCACCCTTACAAATCCCTCCCACACTGACCCCTCCCTTTCTCAAGGGGAACACCCCCCATGGGTACCACCCCACCCTCAGGCATCTAGTCCCAGCTGGACTAGGCAAATCCTTTCCCATTGAGCCCCAATCAGGCAGTCCAGGTAGTGGGGAAGGGGTCCAATGGCAGGGAATTGAGATAGAGACAGTCCCTGATCCACTTGTTAGGGGACCCACATGAAGACCAAGCTGTACATTTGCTACAAATGTACAGGGGTTCTAGGTCCAGCTACTGCATACTCCCTAGTTAGTGGGACACACTCTGAGCTGCCACGTTCTCTAGTTAGCTGACTCTGTGGTCTTCTTTTGGTGTCATTGACCCCCTCCAACGTGCTCTTTTCTGTCCTCAACTCTTTAACAAGATTCCCATACTCCAAATGGTACTTGAGTGTGGGTCTCTGCATCTGCCTCCATCTGCCACTAGATTAAGCCTTTCAGGAGACAGTTACACTAGGATCCTGTCTGTAAGCAAAGTAGTGGTACTATCATTAATAGTGCCACTGGTTGCTTTCTCACATGGGATGGGTCTCAAAGGAACGTGTATTTTATTATAAGAAATATATGTGGTATTAAAATTCAATGTTTGAAATGGGAAAAAGGAGGCCCCAAACCAAAATACTGTTATATTTTTTTTCCTGCAGAGTCTGAAAAGGGGATAAGTCAGAGATTCTAAGTAAACCCAAGAAGCTGAGCTACTAAAGTGGAACTAAGTGGAAATTCCTGAAGAAGTGCACAAACACAGTTTTGTGAACCTAATCCACTTAAATAACCTTATCTGTGGATCACAGTCATATCCAGCTGGACATAAAAAAATCCAGAACAAGTATCTCCTGTAAGTCTTCGTGAAAACTGCTCGGTTCCAGTTCAACTGTATTGGTGAATACAGATAAAGAATATTTAAGAATGGACAAAATTGTGTTTTCGAGAAGTGCTAAGGAGCCACAACTTTAAGAGATTAATAGTATCACCATCTCGTTGTAATTAATTGAGACAAATTCTGATGAAAATGGCTTCAATTGTAATGTTCGTCTCACTTTTCCTCAGTAATGTGATCTTGTTACTCCCCTATAAAAACATGCAGACTAATTGCTCTCTCTCTCTCTCAGACTTTGAGCTGATTTTAGTTCGATCCAGTTATAGTATAATGAAGAATAATTTATGCCATACAATTTCCAAGTTTTGATCAAATGTAACATTGAAGGTGCTGCACTGATCTTCTAACATTGTTGCTCAATAGGTGTTGGCTTTTGATACCAGTACCCAAGTCATCACATGAAGACTCTGTGGCTGATGTTGCCAGCTAAACAAAGATTTCAAATCATCCCAGACCATGTAAAGAATAATTTTTCAAATGCTGTTTTATTGCTTAGCAGTCAAAACCCCACTAACATACTTCCCTGAACTAGTCCTTCACCTAACCAGTTGAATCTTCTAAACTGTGACACCAATATCCTCAGATACTGAAGGACCATTTCCATTGTGTGACCATTTAATTCCTAATCTACAAAACTTTGTAGAATCATAAAAATGTGAAGTTGTTTTAAGGTGTATTTTTATGGTGCCATTGTATTTGGAATACCTGGTTATGAGAGGATTTTTTGAGCCAAGTTTATATTCTATCTTCACCAAATTGATATTCAGTCTTTTCTGAGAGGTATCTACAAGTTAAAATTGTGTGTTTCTGTGGTAAAGCAAGCCTACTGGGAACTGGTGTCTTCCTTGAGACAGTGATTATAATATCTAGTTTTCATCGTTCTTGGTCATGGAAGAGTATAAGTCAATTTGTTACTCTTTGAGTACAACCACTTATTTATTTGGCCAGTAAGTTCCAGTGCATTCAAGTGAACAAATGGTATGAAAAGGCTCTGTGTGTCTTTCCCATGCATTCTGTCTCCTTGGGTGCTGAGTCTAGAAGCAGGTAGAATTACAGAGTAACAGTAGTGAAGAGGCATTCAATATACTGAGGACTTGCTATAAACAAGAAATTAACTATTATGCATTGAGCGACAGGGTTTTGGGGATGTTTGTCACTATATATTAGACTTGTTTGCTGTGACTTGTCATACAGGGAATGCAGGGGGAACTTGGTTTCCAAAGCAAGTAGGTAAGAATTGTATTTGTTGTTTTGCTTTCTTTTAATTGCATGGAAATTGGCTCCTAGGTGAGTCTGCTGATGAATTCCCTGACAATTGTTTTGCTCAGTTTTTTCTTTATAAAATACCTCACAATATTTATTTAAAAGTCACTGTGGTGTAAAAATATATTCTAAGCATTCCGTAGGTGATTTGAATATGAGGCAAATAGAAATTTTTATATCAAAATAAACGTGATATTTTTCTGAGAATACATAAAACTCCTTTGGGATTCTTATGTGTGAACACTATTGTGTTAAAATATGTGTCATAAGATGATGATAAAGTACAATGCCATGCTTGTGAAGGATACTGGGATGCTCTAGGAGTGTGACCATGAAAAGAGAAGAGGTACTAAATCAAGCATAGGACAAATGGGTCACCTTTGGCATTGAGAAGGTTCTTCCATGCTAAGTTAGGATGTGACCATAGCAACTGTGAAAATGGGCAGCAAAGAAGTATTCAGTTGGGCTATGACTCAAAGAACAGAACCTAGAGTTGGACTAAGAACAATAGTTTCTGTTCTCATTGAGACAACAAAACACATGACAAAATCAACTTCCAAACGGATAGCTTCTATATAAGTCTCCATCTGTTACAAAGAGTTTTCTTGAGATGTTTGGATTATGCTTAACCCATGGGTATAGAAATAAATATTTACACCAGAGACTTGAAATTCCTGTCATACAGATCTTTCACTTGTTTGGTTAGAGTCACACCAAGATACTTTATTTGTTTGTGGCTATTGTGAAGGGTGTCATTTCCCTAATTTCTTTCTCAGCCTGTTTATCCTTTGAGTATAGGAAGGCTACTGATTTTCTTGAGTTGCTTTTATATCCAGCCACTTTGCTGAAGTTATTTATCAGCTGTAGGAGTTCTCTGGTGGAGTTCTTTGGATCACTTAAGCATACTATCATATCAAATGATGCCCAAGAGGAAAGAAGTAGAGGTCCCTGGTCCTGGAAAGGCTCAATGCAGCAGTGTAGGGGAATACCAGGACAGGCAAGCAGGAGTGGGTTGATTGGCGAACAGGGGGAGGCAAGAGGGCTTATGGGACTTTTGGGAAGGGGGATCCAGAAAAGGGGAAACCATTTGAAATGTAAATAAAGAATATAGCTAATAAAAAAAGAAATAAATATTTAGAATGTAGTTAGTGTTGTGCTGATTTAGGAATATGATGTCTGTAAGTTCTCTTCCAATATCCAGGACCTTATTAGTCCTGAGGAGCTGGCTAGTTTTCCAGTACTAGTGATGTTTCTGTCTTGTTGATCAGGTTTCAAGCCCAACTAGAGAATTGTTGTTTTTAAAAAAGAAAAAGAAAAGAGAGCCCATAATAGTGATGTGGTGATGGTGACAGTATCCTGAGGCAACAGCTCACATCTCATCAACAGTCCGGAAGCAGAGGGAGAGAGAGAGAGAGAGAGAGAGAGAGAGAGAGAGAGAGAGAGAGAGAGAGAGAGAGAGAGAGAGAGAGAGAGAGAGAGTTAATGCTTGGCTCTCTTCCTCATTGTATTTAGTAATGTGGTGTGGTCTTTGTAAAGGTACAAACTCTGGGCAGTTAACACGTTACTTATCTCATCTAGATACTTTTTTCAGAAACATACCCAGAGGTATTTTCTTCTACAGGATTCCATAACCTAGCAATTTGCAATCAATAACAACTATCACACAAGGTCAGAAATTTTGTTTGGATATCAATTTACAGAAAAATTAAAGGACAGGAGTATTAGATGGAATTGAATTTTGTTAGAAGAGGGTCCAGTTATGGATCTATTTGAACAAAAGAACTACCTTAAAAGTTGTTGTATTTGAGGATGCTGTCAGGGAAAAGAAAGCAAACAGTACAATTTTAACACATGTCAAAGTAGCAAGCATTTGAACTCTGGAGAAAGTAGAACCTAAAACTAAGAAAAAGAGACACAGACGAACATTTTAAGCTGTTCCTGAAACAATTATAATTATTTGTATTTGTAAGCTTTTTGTCAGTACAGGAAAATACATGAGAAAGTTGAAGGGAGGCTTCAGACTGACTCACGTGTGCAGAGGTTTCTCCTGAGGTTATGGGGCTGTGTTAAGCTCTGTGCTGAAGAAATCTTACAGT
Organism: Tokudaia tokunoshimensis; assembly: GCA_036184795.1. Taxonomy (NCBI): domain Eukaryota; kingdom Metazoa; phylum Chordata; class Mammalia; order Rodentia; family Muridae; genus Tokudaia; species Tokudaia tokunoshimensis. Next base: position 9,711,474 of record BTHU01000003.1, on the reverse strand, counting down.
AGAGCGTCTTCCCTCGGGGTAGGGAAGGATTGGAGTGAGAGAATGAACAAAATGGTGGACAAGCCATGCCTTTCTAGGGTACATGTGACCTACTTGCTCCAGTTAGGCCACATTTCTTCCCACTCCCTCCTAATAATTCTGTCATATTATGAATCAACCTAGGGATTAGACCATTTAATTTGTTGATCAGATCAGAGTCCTCAGGGTTTTGCTAACTTCCCAAAAGTCCATGGGCTACCATATAAGTTTTTAACACACGAACCATGAGATTTGAAAGCACATAGTATCCTCACCCTCACACAAGAAAGAGTTAAGAAACAGTAATAAACTCTCTCTTTTTTTAAATATGCCATTGATTAGTCTTCACCCCATCTCTTCTTTACATTGATTTAGCATCAAGGTTTGTTGTTTTTGTTGATGTTGTTGTTGTTTTTCCCCACTATTCTGCATGAGCTGAGGCTCTGTGTAGAAACAGGATCCATAGATTATATGATGAGACTGGCAAATGAGGACTTATAAGGGGAACCTGGTCAGGCAGTCAATGCTACTGAGATGTTCCAAACAGCTCATCTAAAAGCTACAGAAGCTCGAATAAGGATAGCTTGGTTCCCTCTGAATCTAAAAGACCTAGAACCTAGGAATCCAGGGGAGTATTTCTCCATCTAATGCCAGAAATCTTAATTATCAGAAGAGTGAAGGTGCAAGACCCAAAACTTACAAGAAGTCCAGAATCAAGCAAAGGATAAAACTTCTTCAAAATGATCAGTGATGAGGTAGCCTTCACTGGGCACACACTGTCATAGTTTTGCAGTATACAGTTGTGCAAATTTAAACGATTGTTCATATTCCCAATATTCAGAGTACATGGTTTTACCATATATTATGTTTTAATACATTGCTTAGGAATGTTTAATGGTGTGTATATAACTTAGTACATTTTGACCTGGAAAAAATTTTCTGAATCTCTTATTTCTTGTCACCTGAAGCAGAAGGTTCTCATCGGCTTTGCTATGTGTCCTGACCATACTATAGGTCCAAATGATGTGGTTATTGCAACTAAAAGTTGGGTTGGTTTTGTCTGAAAGACCATGGTTTTCTTTTTCTTGCCTTAGAATGTGTTCTTCTGTTGGAAATGGTTTATTTCATTTTCATCTCACAAATTTGCTTATGTACCATAGCACCGACAACTGCCAAATGGCTGCGTGTCCATCATATTGCAGACTTGGAATTTAATCATCTATAAATAAATTCACACTTAACCTGAGAGATGGAAGGCCATTGCTGAAATGTTTCTGTTTTAAAATATTGTCAATTATTTACTTAAAAATAGTTTGTTTTGGAAGTTAAATTTGGTTGAGAACTTCTTTTATGAAATATTCAAAATGAAATATTGTCTTTTTATAGGCAGTATCCTGGAATCATGAAACAGGTCCAAGAGATGAATATGTTAAGCCCCGTTTTTAATCCTTTTATTATCACCTCTGCATTCATTATACATCTTTAAATTTTATAGCACTTAGTTTTTATTTTAAGTAGTAAAAAATAAAAATTGAAAACTGATGAATGAAAGAAATTAACTTCCTTTTGTAAATCTTTTAAATATGAGAAACACAACAAAGCACGTAAACTTTGAAATAGTATTTTGGAGGCAAGCTTCATCTCTGTTAGGGTTTTCCTCTGCTATCATTAAATAAAGATAAACAACATTTTTAAATTAGACATATATTAAGTCTAATATATTTTTTTCAGTTCAATCATTTTAACACTGAGAAAACAAATTTTTCAATGTATTAATAGGCAGGAAAGATGTTTGAGTGGCACAAAGATCTCTCAACTCTTCAGTGAGAATATTAATATAAGAGTACAAAACAGGACTAAGGACAATCAAAAGATTGTGATACCTCTGAAGTCACACACAATGACATTTATTTAGTTCTAGAATTTTTTCAACCATTAACTCCAATACATTTATGTACATTTTTTAAATTACAAATTTTAATAATGAGAAACTTGCTAATCATGCTGTCATATGTTTTGCTGTATTTTCCTTATACCATGACAATTAAAAAATTTAGCCTTCAAAATTAGATATATATATATATGTACATGATCATATATATGTGTATATATATATGCATGCACACAAATTTCTAGATGTAGAATGCAAATGTATATACTGTACATATAATGTATAAATATACACAATATATACTAGATATGTAGTATATATAATGTATATATATAATAAATAAATATATAATACAAATAAATATATAAATAAAAGCAGCTCAGTTTCTATAATGTTATTTGTATGTATATTTAACGTATAACCACTTACTATTGGATATCAATTTATGCTGGGGGAGTTCTTCCTGGGATAAACTATTCTTTCCATTCTCAATGAAGCATTCTCAGTATTGTTTCATTGTTTATACCTCTCAGTGTCAGATTGCACCTTCTGATCTATCAACTTTCCATGTAGCATATCTACAGATATCCTCGCAGTTTAGATCTTGTTTAGAAAGCCATGTTAATGAGAACTCATGGGTGTGGCTTCTCTGATATTTCTAGGAACTGAAATTTCACAACTGGCTTCTTACTCTTGCTCTTATGATCTCCCCATACCCTGTCCATGATGTTATCTGAATCTTACAAGCAAAAATAGTGCTATGGTTGTATCAATTGTTTGAAATCACACAATCCCCTGTTCTTTCTATTTCTATCCTTTGTAGCTTTTGTAGCTGTCTGAAATTGTCTTTGTCTGTTACAAGGAGAGTTTTTTTATTTGATGAAAGATGAAAATTCTATTTACCTGTCGATATTTAAAATATAGTTAGGGATTATGCTAGTTAGTAAAGTGATAGTTATAGATACTCCTACAAAATCTCTAACTTCTTTAGCCTCATACTTATATATCTAGTACCAGGCAAGACTCCCCACTTGCTGAGTAGCCTTAAGTCCAATTAGATAGTTGCTGGTTACCACCAAGGTATGCATACCACTATTCCACAGGTAGAGGTATTATGTTACGATGGTCATTGCTGTGTTTAAATAAGTAGGTATCCTAGCTGGGTAGGACTATTGTTTGCTTCCTTCCCTTGGATGTTTGCCTGTCAGTTTCTGGGACAAAGAATGCTAGTCCTTAGGAAAGTAGCTTTCAGGTAATATGAAACTCAAATCCTCTGTGTCCTGTCTGAAGTGCATAATATCTCCAAAAACAGGGACTAATCTTCACATATGAGAGGCAGTCAATATTTCAGGTATCTCTAGAACAACCCTAAGCAACTCTGACAGGGAAGTGTTTTCATCTCTACTGTTATGGTCTTTGTTATGGCCATTTCTGGGAACATTGTCACTAAAACCACATATGTAAATATATACACTGACTTATATGTAATTTTAACTCAGTTGACAATAATATGATTTCTCATGACTTCTCAGATACACTTACTATTAGTATTTTCCCTCCTTCCTACTTCTTCTATATTGATATTCTTCCTACTCCCTAATTAGAGGTCTCTGTTTTTCTCATTCACCTCTTCAAGTCACGTGTTCTTTCTAGATTTTTTAAATATTAAAGGATAGTTGCTGATGAATTTTCAAATAAATATGTGTCCTAGCCACCACAGAAACTTGGACTCATTCTGACATATTCTTCAGGGAGAAAATAATCACAAAGATCAATTGTGTCTGATAAACACACTCCTTAAGTTCTTTCTGGTAACCAGTCACATTCTACTACATAGCAGCATGCTTTCAATAAACAGAAATTAAGAATAGTATATTCTAAAGGGAAAAAAATATGACAATGGTTATCATGTTCAGGTGTTGTTATGCAGTCAATGTGGCCAATGTAAAGTAGGGCCTTTGCTCTTTTAAAGGAAATATATGTAGGAAGGTTTGATGAATATGCATATACTTTGTGCTTGTTCAGGCTCAGAATCTGCATTTTAATAATGAATTACTAAGTGAAAATTCATGTATAGCATTTACTTCAGTTTGGAACTTATACATACTTGAATATGTTCAGACTGTTCAATTTGAAGTATCTCTGGAATCAAGAATCAGAACATTTTACAGATGCATTCTGCCTGATTTTAATAGATGTGTACTGAAAGGAGAGGCCTCCAAGTACAATAAATATCATGTAATATAAAACTGTCCTTTTGATAGTGTCCTTTGCTTCACAGAAACTTTGTAATTTTATGAAGTCCCATTTGTCAATTCTTGATCTTAGAGCTTAAGCTATTGGTGTCCTGTTCAGGAAATTTTCCCTGTGCCCATGTGTTCAAGGCACTTCCCTAGTTTCTTTTCTATTAGTTACAGTGTGTCTGGTTTTATGTGGAGATCCTTGATCCACTTGGAGTTGAGATTAATGCAAGGAGATAAGAATGGATCGATTTGCATTCTTCTGCATGCTGACCTCCAGTTGAACCAGCACCATTTGTTGAAAAGGCTATCTTTTTTCCACTGGATGGTTTTAGCTCCTTTGTCAAAGATCAAGTGACCATAGGAGTGTGGGTTCATTCCTAGATCTTCAATTCTGTTCCATTGATCTACATGCCTGTCACTGTACCAATACCATGCAGTTTTTAACACTATTGCTCTGTACTACAGCTTGAGGTCTGGGATACTGATTCCCCCAGAAGTTCTTTTACTGTTGAGAATAGTTTTAGCTATCCTGGGTTTTCTGCTATTCCAGATGAATTTGAGAATTGCTCTTTCTAACTCTATGAAGAATTGAATTGGGATTTTGATGGGGATTGCATTGAATCTGTCCTCCACTGCTGGTGGGATTGCAAGCTGGTACAACCACTCTGGAAAGCAGTCTGGCTGTTCCTCAGAAAACTGGGCATGACACTCCTGGAGGACCCTGTTATACCATTCCTGGGCATATTCCCAGAGGCCTCCCTGGCATGCAATAAGGACACACACTCCACTATGCTCATAGCAGCCTTATTTTTAATAGCCAGAAGCTGGAAAGAACCAAGATGTCCCTCAACGGAGGAATGGATAAAGAAGATGTGATATATTTACACAATGGAATACTACTCTGCAATTAAAAACAATGAATTCATGAAATTCTTAGGCAAATGGTCAAAACTGGAGAATATCATCCCTAGTGAGGTAACCAAATCACAAAAGAACACACATGGTATGTAGTCTCTGATAAGTGGATATTAACCCAGAAGCTCGGCATACCCAAGACACAATTCATATATCAATTGATTTCCAAGAAGAAAGAAGGAGAGACCCCTGGTCATGAAAACACTGGATGTAGCAGTATAGGGGAATACCAGGACAGAGAAGTGGAAGGGGATTGACTGGGGAATAGCGAGAGGGAAGAGGGCTTATGGGACTTTCGGGGAGGTGGGGAGCGGGAAAGGGGAAATCATTGGGAATATAAATAAAAAATATAGAAAATTAAAAAAATAAAATAGTAAAAAAATAAAAAAAATTACAAAAGCTAAAAAAATAAATTAATAAAACTGATTTTGGTGTAGTGGCAATAATCCTATTGCCACATCAAAGATCTTAATCTATAGAATTTTTAGGGGAAATTGTACTGAGTGGTATGGATCATAACACTTATTTTGTAAATTAGATACAGGCTTCAAATTAGTTTTTAAATAATTTGCTTTCCTGGCTTATGGGTAAGCAACATTTCTAGGAGTTTTTGCTTGAAGGATGTTCATTATGCTTGTTTATGTTTTAGGAAGAAAAATTAATTAAAATAGTCACTGCTGTTACAAGTTTTAAACTTCTTGTGTTGAAATTAGTGAAACATAATTCAATAAATATCAGACCTATAGATGGCCTAATAAACAATTGTATCCTTTTAAAGCCAGAAGTGCGTATCCTATTTTTGGGAAGAACCTGTCTAAACAAATAATGGATAAATTAACAAGTTTATATACATTTCTTGGTCACTATGCATTAAAGAAATAGAATAAATATACTCACTTTGAAGCTATATTTCAACTTTTTTTTCCAAGTCTCAGAAGAAGCTAATTTTAAGGCTATGAATGTCAAATAAGCATTTAAACGTCTATTATATATAAATTCTTATTTTATTTGGCTATATGTAATATGACAAAAAGTACTCAAATATCATAAAGAAAATCTTGCTAGCCTATGAAGGTTTTTTTCTCCAACTACTGAAATGAAAAAGACAAAATGTGGAAGTATTTAGCGATTGAAAAATTTTATTTTAGCTACTGAAGATATCTTAACTAGTAAGATTCCATTGATCTACTATAAAGCTTTGTCAACTACAGCTTTTTTCTTCAAATTGATTCTCCATTTTCTCTTCTCATTTTCTCAGCAATGCACAGCAGGAATCACTGTCTACAGACAGAAAACAGGATCTAGCTGTAGGCATACGTATAAAACAAAGAAGCCCTGATTAAAGGCGAAAAAGACTGCTGTTCCTATTTGAACTTAAAATTATTGATCTTGTCAATCAGTTGCAAACACAGAACCCCATTTAATTCTGTAATGAGCATTAATGGTACAGGAGCATGGTTGACCATTTTTAGAAGTCAAAGGAATCTAAGATAATATATATTGTTAATTTTTTTATACAGCCTAATGCCTATTAGGGTGTGTTCTATTTCTCAGACGTTAGGTCAGTCTAGAGTACTTACAACTGGGCGGGACAGTGTAGATGTCAGAGCATGTGTGCTAAGAGGGGCAGCTTCAACATGGGTCTCCCAAGTCTAATCTTTTTCCTTTAGGTAAAAGAAGAGCATTTAAGTTAAATAAAACAGAAAAGAACAATAAAAGATACTAAGTGGCTGAGCTGTAAGACAATTTTTTGTAGATTGCTCAAAATGGACAAATCAAAGAATGAATATGAAGGTACCATGGTCGTTATTACTTGCCCTGCAGGACAAGCATAGAAGCTTATGGGTGCACATAACACCATGAACCCATCTCTCACCTTCACTTACATCCATGCCCTGGAGCGCATCCAAAATTCAGACTCTGCCCATCCTTACCTTCAGTTCCTGGAAGCAATTCGTTATTCCTTTCCTAGCAGGCTGCATAACATTCGGAATATACTTTTATTGTAAACACAAAGGGATATGGGATGATTGAAAATGATATGCATCGTTCCTGCAGGCAGTGCAAACATGAAGTCCTGAGTGAGTATCATCTATTTTTTCCCATAAAACCCGAACGAGAAGTCCCAACTCTGGTTAAGCTTAGGAAGTGAGTGTTCGTCCATCGCCAGCAATGCTATATCAGACACTTGTAATATTCCACCCCTAGCACAATAGTTCTTGCTTCAGCTGTTCCTCTGGGACTGCGAGCCTCTCAATGACATCACTCATAAATCTCCCTAATTTTAGTTGATGTAAAATAGAGATAATGTGTGCCAATGAGGGACATTTAGAAAGTAGAAATAGCCCATCAGAACATAGTTAATTCTATATTTTATTTATGGGAAGCATGATATTATAAAAATGTCCAGTATCATCAACATAGTTCGTATTCAATATAACTTAAAATCTCAAATTCAAGGATGCATTCTTGAAAACAACCCCTTTAATATATTTGTTTGTTTTCCTAGAGTGTCTATTCAAAACTAGTTTATGTTGATGTCTAGCTTTGTGAATGAAGATAAAATGCGAACTCAGTTCATTGTAGAGGCCACTTAAAATTATATACCAGTAAGTAGAAATAGTATAATGTGTTAAACATTTTTAACATTAAAATAGTCTGAGTTGAAAGTACAATCATCTGAAAAGGCTTGGCTTCATAACATTACGTAGAAGAAAATTTCATGAATAATTTGGACTTATTTTGGACTTATTAGTTTCTCCGACTTCTCCAAAAAAAAAAAATACAAGGAAAAGATAGGAACTTAAAAAAATGTTTTTATTGAGATTACTTAAAAAAAAACAAATCCAACTTATTTATATTTGTTAATTTTTTACTATATTTCATTTTACTTACTATAACAGTTTTTGTTTTGCTACAGAAAATATCAGTATCTTATTATATGTGAAAAAACATATAGGTCTTAGGAAACCTTAGAATAAACAAACAAGTTACATGGTAGAAAAGCAGATAGCCTCTTTTCTCTTAACCTTAATTCTAAGTGTTAGTTGTGTTATTCCCACTAATCCAAAATGCTTTCTCATCAGTGACACCCCTGAGGACAGTCATTGTACATTTTAATTTTAATAGCTTACATTTTTTTTAAGTCAGAAGAAACACACAAACACACACACACACACACACACACACACACACACTTTCATTAGTGGTCCAAAATAAGGAATATGCTTTAATGTTGTTGAAGGGAAAGTATCCATACTGAAACCTACATGCATGACGTTGGACTATCAACTGTTTTTATAAAGAGAATAGAAACATGCAATTTGAGGAAGAAGAGATGACCAAGAAGGACAAAATGCACAATCCAGAAAGATATGGGGATCTGAAGATGAACGGAGAAGCTCAACAATGAAAGTGCAAGATTCATCAGAAAGAAAAGAACTGCATAAAACTCAGAGAACTAAAATAAAAAAAATTAAATCAATAAAATACAAAAAAAAGTACAAAACTAGAGATGGAAAAATACTAAATTGAAAAGGGAATAATAGTTTATTTGAATTTAGAAGATACGGCTTGCGCTGTATCCATAATTCGTACTGAGTCTTTGCAGTTTTCAATAGAGGGATATGTATTTTACCAAGTGAAGGATCTGATGGCACATAGACAATTCCTCTGGACTGTGGCAGAGGAGAGACATCATGCCAAGGGCAAAGTGAAAGAGTAGCAGGACCTGTAACAGGAGCATCAAGATGGCAAAACCACAGGACGAGACAACGAGTCATTTCGAAAGCACTAAGGACAATTTAAATATAATTTTAAAAAGAGACGTCACAGGAGTTAGTCTTCTTGCTGGCCAGATGGTGTAACATTAGCAGATGACATTGGAAGGACTGAGCTACTATTTTGCTTCTGTTTTCTCAATCAGGATAAAAATGATATTCAAACTGCAAAGGTAGGACCAACAAGGTAATCCAACACTGACAAGCAAGAGATAATAAGAAAGCACTTAGCTGCTCAATGAGGTCACATTACCAGACAGAGATGCATTACCTCCCCCAGGACTGACATCCTGTGTCCACCACACTTGGGGAATGTGACTGTTTTCCTCTGTGGCTGCTGCCATTTTCCAGGAAGAGCCCTCATCTTTTCTCTGTAGAAGTGTGTTTAAATCCTTTAACCATTCTGTCGGGCTATACCCTCTCCTAAGATCAGCTTCCACATAGCTTCTGCACGAACTTTCCCAAAAGACCAAGAGCATGACCATATTCTTCCTGTAGATCTTTCTTTCTAGAGAACATTATTCTTGGGGTGTTTTAAGTGGACTTTCTCATTGGAGCCTTGGTAAAGCCCTTTGGACACCTCTTAGTCTGTGATCTTTCCTTTCACAGATCAGACCTTGCTGAGCCGCTCTGCTCAGTGGTCCAGTGTGTTCCTGTCCCTCCAGCATGCTGCCTCTCCTGGCTTGTCTGAGCTTTGCTTCAGTCACTTTGGTCATGCCAACCCTTCCTAGCATTTGTTCTTTGTTTCAAAGTAGGAAATGTTTCTGTACTATGAATCTTCTGTTTTAATTTCTCAAAGTAGTTGAGTATGATTTATGCATATTCAAATCCCGTGAGTCAAATGTTCTGCTGACTTAATTTTAATTGTTATAAAATAACCTGCATGGATACATACCTTTGGAAAATCATAAGAAATAAGGTATTTTAATATTCTTGATTTGTAAGATTATATTGAATATTTCTAAACTAAACTTTTTAAGAGAAACTTAGGTATAACATAGACTTAAGGAGTAAGAATTATTTTCTTGTTCCCCAGTAATTTTCTTGTATACTAGTCCCTGTAATTGGAGTGAATCAGCTCTGTACATGTCTGTGTTTATGATACATATCTATATCTGTATGTGTGTTTTAGTACATATGTCAACTCATGCAATTTGCCTCATTGTTTTAAAAGTGGCAAAATATTCCTTAGAAGCGATCACACCCTAATATAATAAAGGAATGGATATGAGCAAAGAAAACTTTGTCCTTCACACAGTGTTCTTAACTTGGCTGTGCCTAATTCATCGTGAGGCTTATGTGTAAGCAGGAGAATGCTGTGGGCTACTTAAATCAATTTTGTTTCTTAATCCATTTGAGTTTTCCCAATACTTTCACAATGTAAGTTCCTGTCTTTGCTGATAGCGACTCTATCATTTTAGAGACTTTCAAAAATATTTTCCACGAACTTTCGAACTAAGTGGTATGAAGCATGGAAGTCCACCATTCAAGAACTTCTAAAAAGGAAGCCCCTCTTCTGCCACCTCGTAACACCATTTGCACTCAGACTTCTCTAAGAGGGAGTGCTTGAACTGCATCCTGACGCAAAAACACAAGGAACTAACTTGATTGATGTGGTCATATATTTTTATTAATGAATGGATATCCATCAATAAACATATCTCTAAATATGCATTGGTCTTACATTGGTTCTCATTTCCATATCTCTTAGGGCAAAAAAAAAATACTGAATAAATAGCTATTAAACAGATACATGTGATGCTGAAGCTAATAGTCTGCAAAAAAATTCTAGTTTGAAATTATTCTGGCAAGGCATAATAATAAAACCAACAAGAATAGGACCGGAATTAGGGATCACGAGCATTGCAGGAGGGCTGTGTTCGGGAACAGTGGCAGGTGCCTTTCTGTCCAGTCATCAGCATGTGATCCATTGTAGATTACAGTGATATTGGTGTCTGGCCCATGAGTGGTCTGCCTAGTCATCAGCATGTGATCCACCATAGATTACACTGAATTTAATGTCTAGCCCTAAGTGGTACTGATTTCATACTGTTCAGAAAGCAGACTCCAGGGGAAGGCAGCCTCTCACTTCACATGCTCTGTCTTAGCAGGAACATTTAGAAACTGAAACATGGTTTGTGAATTACAAGTAATAAGAAGACCCCACAGTATGTCTGAAAAGAAGTAGCAAAAATAAATGTATTTAAATTTAAATTTATTTAATTTAAATTAAGTAAATAAACGTATGTATTTCCTTAAAGGGAAAAGAAATGCACAAATAAATTACAGCTCTCTCAATGTTTGAAAATCCGTCTTTAATACAAAAAAATATGTATACTGTCTGTGGTGGTCTAGATTAACGGACGGAAACTGTCACAACTAAGGTCACTACACAGAATGCTAGCACATAGGAAATTATTGAAATGAAAACAAAACAAAAAAATCAAATTTATAAATTAAAGAAACTGTGAAAAGCAGTGAATTGTTATGAGAGGAACAATGTTATGAGAGGAACAATGTTATGAGAGGAAACAACTTTTTCAATGGAGGTAGTTCATTCTCAGTTGATTTTCTGGATTGAGAATCACCTAATAGAAACATCCCTTAGTGTATCTATGAGAGTTTCTCCAGAGATTAAATGAGGAGTGAGAATCCTCCTGGAATTGAACACCACAATCCCTTCAGTTGTTTTTCTATACTGATTTTTAAAAAGCAGGAAGGATTCCCAAATTCATCTCTTCCTCTATTTCCCCTATGCTGACAGCACATGGCGAGACCACCGTAACCCCTCCTGCCATGATACAGGGTCTCTTACCTTCACAGTGTCACACAGGAATCCTCAAATATTAGCTAAGACAAACCCTTACTTCCCTTGCTTTTATCATGTATTCCATTACTGAACTGAGAAAAGCAACAAACACACTTTGTAGCCAGCATTTTGTTGACTGTTAGTCGATCTAAGTGATTTTCAATTGCCTCCTTCAAGATGTTTTTTTTATAAACCTAAAGTCATTAAAATAGCTGATGAGCACAGTTGATAATGTGCTTTTCATGCACTCCTTATGTCTTTGATATGAAGTATTTCATTTAATTATTGCATTTAACAACCTTATATGCTGGGTAAGATTATCATTATTCCTAAAACTTAGGAGCATCTCATAATTTATCTCTAATTCTTCTTTAAGTCTTCATAACTCAGTCTACCTTCATCTGTGCTCCTCCCCTGGAGAACTTCACGATGCCCATATCAGGAACATGCACTTTGTTTTAAAACACATCACCTTTGAACAGATTGAAATCCATGACTGCCAGTGAGTGCATCTTGTCCTTTAATGAGTGCCAGTGCTATATTTGGTGGCTGTTTATTAAGCGTCTGCACATCATTGAGTGTTCTAAGAATAACAGCTGCAGGTGCTCCTGAGTTAGAGACCATAACTGTTTCTGTGACCCTTAGAGTCTGTTTCTGACAAGGTACTTCCCATGTTAACTGAATTCTTTCTCTTTCTGGCTTGCAGACAGTAGTAGCTTTGCAATAATTCCAGAAGGAATGCATGCTATAAAGAGGTGATGCTTTCAAATTATTCTCTGTCAATTATAAGCTACATTGCCCTTGGGCTAGATCTTAATCTATCTAGGTATAATTTTCTTCACCTAGAGAAAAGTGAGAATAGTGTGAACGTTCAGCACTGTAACACAAAGGAAGTAACGCAGAGCTTCAGTGACAACCCCATAAGGAAACACACTGGAGGTTCTTAGGGCATGAAGTGACACACGGTAAATGCTAGATAAATGTTAGCCATTCTTGGGATGATAGAGGGGATGACACCTGCCTGTGTGATGCTCTAGATCCATAGGAAGCAGCAGCAAATATATGTGCACCCGTGCACGGCCCAAATCAAACAATAAACATCACTGTGCTTACATTTCTGCAGTGCAGTTAGCAGAATTTGAGTTCTGCAATCAGTTCTTAAAAGTATTGTAACCAAAATGTGCAGTTCTCAGGATTGAGTGCTATCCCACAAATCTAAAAAAATTCTCATCCCCAATGAATCTCTTAGTGACACCCACTGCAGCTCAGCAGTCATTCACTGGCCTGGCAGCTTGAAGGTCGAGGGTGCAGTGTCTTTAGGTGCTGGGCACTTCAGCTTTTACACCCTCATCCAGTCAATTTAAGACTACAGCGATTTGTTCTCTCCTTTGAGACAAGACACAGCAGGCTCTTATCAAGCAGTTATCCCCAGGGAAGAAAACTTCCACCAGGACAAGCTAGCCAACCACATCAAAAAAGGGCAAGAGAGGGACAGTCCCCTATGTCTCCTGTGTGAATGCCTAGCGTTATGAAAAGGCCTTCCGAGTGTCATGATAAATAGTGGAAAATAACACAAAGGAGGGTGTGTGGGATGATTTAGCAGACAGCTGGGCCACTGTGGTTGGTCGTCAGAATCTTGAGTGGTTTCTTAAACCTTATGGCCAGGGCAGCAAAGAATTTTGAGGAAAAGACAATGGCCTTGGGAAGGTCATCTTCTCAGATAATATACTTGCACTGTCAAGAATTTCAGACATGGAACTTCAGTAATCTATTTGTATGCAAGTAAGAAACAAAGACAAAAGCCCAGTCCTCTTTCCCTTACACAAATGCTCCAGACATTTAAGAGAAGTGACAGTAGGTTCAACATTTAAGATGTTACTCTGATCTCTGAATGACTTTTAGAATTTCTTTATTAGCATCTTGAATCCCTTTTTTAATGGACCATTTTATGTGGGTTCCTACAAGACCAGAATAATTTAAATAAAACAATTCTGACATTTGTTTGAACTATGCATTTCAATCTATTAATTAAAAGCAATCCACAAATACAGTGTAACAAGATATGAGACTAGGCTTTGTATACTTCCAAAAGGACTTCTTTAAAGCATGTGTTAAGAAGACAATGGTAGGAAACACCTGGAAATTAGGATGTGTTTATACCTCATGTTAAAATTTTCGCCTGTAGAACATAAACAAAGAGAAATTTATTAGATAGCCTAAGCAAAATTATCTCATAATCTCAAATTTTAAATAATTTACGTGTGCTAACTTTATTGCTGGAGATAGATCTATTACTGAGGTTAACATGCCTAGAAAATAACAGGTATATGAAGGCGTCAGTAAAATGGAAAGCTTGAGAAAGGAGTTCAGCTTTCTTTTAGAGATCATTAAAATAAAAATAAAGGACTTTTATATACTTACAACACTGGAAAATTGAAGGGGTAATTGTAATCAAATTCTGCCTGCATGGTATTGGGGAAGATATGAAACAACTAGTATTTTTCTACTAGCCATTTTTTTTTTAAAATTTTAAATGAGGTAGAGAACATTTGGGCACCATCAAGTCATTGTATTGACAGATGACAGAAGACCATGAGCTCCACTTTAATTTCTACAAACTTTTACTGTCTTCTATATCCCACATGCTGACTCCTCTGCTCCTTGCTGTGGGGTGACCAATGTATTTCTTGTATTCCAGGATGGAGCACATATTCTATGAGGGGATTTGATAGGTATTCAACTGACTTTCCAAAGGGCAGACAAGCAGCAGTCAAGAGAAGTATGAGAGCCCAAAAGAAACGGTAGAGTCAGCCAATCAAATCCGCCTCCTCTATAGACAGGGAGACGAGGTTAAGAGTAAATGCTTAGGTTAGGGTCATGCTATATATTAGAACACATGAAGCCTGGAATTTCAATCTTTTAGGATGACGTGAAGTGCTCTTTTGGGTTTAAATTGCACCCCCTCCCCCCTTTGAGAGGCTAAATAGCTTTATGATTGGACATCAGCAAGAATATAAAATATACTAAAAGTCCTTCTGAGAAGTGAAGAGTACGAAGAATTACTAAACTTTTGGCAACTAAATCTCTTTCTCTTTTTTATTGGTTATTATATTTATTTACATTTCAACATTTATCCCCCGTTCCCAGTTTTCCCTCTACATGGCCCCTATCACTTCCTTCCTGCCTCTATGAGGGTGCTCCCCTACCTGCCCACCCACTCCTGGGTCATCAAGACTCCACTGGACCAAGGGGCCCCTCCCAGTGATGCCAGATAAGGCAATCCTCTGCTACATGTGCAGCTGGAGCCATAGGCCCCCTTCCGGTTTACTCTTTGGTTGGTGGTTCAGTTCCTGGGAGCTTTAGGGAGTCTGGTTAGTAGATATTGTTGTTCTTCCTATGAGGTTGCAAACCCCTTCAGCCCCTACAGTCCTTGCCCTAATTTCTCCATTGGAGTCCCCGTGCTTAGTCAAATGTTTTGCTGTATACATTCGAATCTGTATTGGTCCCGTTCTGGCAGAGCCTTTCAGCGGACAGCCATACAGTGCTCCTGTTAGTAAACACTTCCTGGCATCAGCAATAATGTCTTGAGTTTGGTGTCAGCAGATGGGATGGATTCCTGGGTGGGACAGTCTCTGGGTGGCCTTTCCTTCAGTCTTTGCTCCACTCCCTGTCCCTACATTTCCTTTCGACAGGAGAAATTCTGGATTAAAATTTTTGAGGTGGGTGGGTGGCCCCATCCCTCAACTGGGGCTGAGCCTATCCTCTGGGTAAGGTCTCTACAGATTCTATCTCCCTTTGTTGGATATTTTGGCTAAAGTCCTCCCTGTTGGTTCCTGGGAACCTCCTGAGTCCCTGGCATCTGGAACCCTCTTGACTAACCCCTATTCCCCTCTCCCACTGCTACTCTTTTAAATTCTTAACCCTCTGTACTTCTCTTCCATCTCCTCCTATATCTGAACTGCCTCCCCCTTTCCCTCCCAATCTCTCTCTCAGTTCCCCCTCTCTCTCTCTACTTCTCAGAGATTATTCTTTTCCCCCTAATGAATATTACTGTAGCATCCATATTTTGGTGTGATCTTCTTTCTTCTTTGGGTTTCATATGGTCTGTGAGTTGCAACATGGGTATTGCAAGCTTCTTTTTTGGCTAATATACACTTACCAGTGGGTACATACCATGTGTGTTCTTTTGTGACGGCGGGGTTGCCTCACAACCCTGGATAATATTTTCAAGTTACATTTATTTGCTTTCAAATTTCATGAAATCATTCTTTTTAATAGTTGATTAGTACTCCATTGTGTAAATGTAAGTCTCTGAAGAAAGAAGTTGAAGAAGACCTCAGAAGATGGAAAGATCTTCCATGCTCATGTATCGGCAAGATTAGCATAGTAAAAATTGTCTTCTTACCAAAAGCAATCTAGAGATTCAATGCAATCCCCATCAAAATCCAACTCAATTCTTCACAGAGATACAAAGAGCAATTCTCAAATTTATGTGAAATAACAAAAAACCCATGATTTCAATAATCATTCTCAATAATAAAAGAACTTCTGAGGAAATCACCATCTCTCACCTTAAGCTATACTACACAGTACAGTTATAAAAAATAAACCCTCATGGTATTGGTACAGAGACAGACTGTTAGATCAATGGAATAGAATTGAAGACCTGCAAATGAAGCCACACATCAGTGATCACCTGATCTTTGACAAAGTTGCTAAAACCATCCAATGGAAAAAAGACAAATGGTGCTGATTCAACTGGCAGTCAACATGGAGATGAATGCACATTGACCCATTCTTATCTCCTTGTACAAAGCTCAAGTCAAAGTAGATCAAGGATGTCCACATAAAACCATAAACACTGAAACTAATAGAAGAGAAAGTGAGAAAAGAACCTCAAACACATTGAGACAGAAGAAAATTTCCTGAACAGAACACCAATAGCTTATCCTCTAAGATCAAGATTTGACAGATGTCCCGCAACAGAGGAATGGATACAGAAAATGTGGTACATTTTTACAATTTTAACACCATATTCTTGAGTTAATACATTATACAAAGGAATATAAAATTCAACATTGTCACTTGAGCAAAGTAGCAATCTCCCAAGACAGACTATTTCTGCTGTCCACAAAATATCTGAAATTATACTTGGATGCATGAGAACAGTGGTTGATAATCTCTTGAAAACACTGACAACCAGCACATGAATGTCTTTTCACAGCCTCAACATTAACTAGGACAAGTCTAAAATAGCAGTTTTGTGCTGTTAACTCTGTATCCACTTCATATTATAATGCATCTACAAACATGAAAGTAATAAAGGTATCATGTGTCCTTGTATACATCTTTACAATGCACATTTTACATGAAGGTAATCTTAATACTGTTAATTTATTAATCATCAATTCATTCTTTAATGAATCTGTCTGATCTCAGTGTAGATATTATACAATATTGGCTAATAAAGCATCGTTTTGGAGGTAATTTTCTGTTATATACATCTCCATTTATCTTTGTATATTCTTTCAAAGTGTCTGTGCTGTCACCAGCCCTAAAATGTGTTATAAAAGTGAGAACATGGCTTCTATAGTCTTCTCATCAGTTAAGATATTATCCCCGCATATTGTGTAGAAGGTAGTATGGGTTGCCTCCATCAAGAATCCTACCCATGGCACAGAGAGGTCATTACTGACCTCTTTTGTGACTGGTGGGTCTTGAAAATGAATTCTGAGTTCTCAATTTGTTGGTTGGTCCTGAGGCAAAAGACAGAATCTTGACATTCGTGAGATATGATAATCAGTGTCTAATACACATTGGTTGAACCTGGAGTTAGATCTCTATAAGGGCAAGAAATTACAACTCTACTATGTAATCTTCTGGGGAGCTGGCCTTTTTCAGGTTTGGCATAGAACATATCTCAATTTACCTCAGGCCTAAAGTCCTTGGAACATTTATGTAATTCATTTTAGTAGACCTGTGACTACTACAAAGGGAGCTAAACTTAGGCTAAAAGATTGATCAGTCACTCCACAATTGTGTGTTTCATTATCCTCTTTCCTTTGTGTGAAGCTTTGATCTTCTGGGGAAAACAGCAAGCACAGAGGTTCACGCCCGAGTTCATCCCTGAATATAATTATGGGACTTTCGGGGAGGGAGGAAACGGGAAAGGGGAAGTGATTTGGAATGTAAATTTAAAAAATAAAATAAAATAAATAATAATAAAAAAAAACTCACAAGTAGCTCTGGGTCTTCCTCCTGCTTCCCGTTACCCTCGGGTTTCTGTTCTATAACGAGGGTACATATTTCCAATGCTCAAACTGTCCTACAAATGTTCGTTTGCCTTTTCATCTGATCATTTCTGATCAGATATCTAATCATGGACAACACTGTCCTCTCTCTAACGTGAGTGGGGCTGACATCAGCTCTCTGCTATCACACACTGAGAGTGCCACATCTCAGTAGGACTTGGAACTCCTGCATTTTCTTGGACTGTAACAGAGAATGGCTGCCCTCTAGTGACAAGACATCCTTGTTCTTGTTATATAATTGAAATAGGGAATGTGTAAAACAGATGTTCTGTTTTCTAGACACACAGTGAGGCATTAACAAACCTTAATTAAGAGAGTATATGAAGGTATTCAAATATATATTTAATTATGATGATCGTTATGCTTTAGAAAGTACATAGATACAATATATACATATATATGCATATATTTTTAAATCATAGCCCAGTGCCAACATAAATCTCTCCAAAAGTCAATCTTCATCTAATTTAACTGTTGGTTAAATAACCCATTACAATATCATAGAGCAAATGTAAGAATTTTTAATTCTCAAATGCTAATATATGACAACTCAGCTTACTGAATCTTTCTTCTAACTCTTGAAGAATTCTCCATCATACTTTCCCTGACAAAGAGAGCACACTTTGTTCATTTGACAAGCAATTTGTATTTCTAACTAGCTTCAGAACAATTACTTTTTCCCTAATTGCTAAAATGTCTGGGGCTGTATTTAGATGGCCATACATGCCTGAGTGCACCAGGCCACATTTAACATTCAAGCAGCATGACTGTCACTGCCCCAATCAATAGTAGGAAAGCACACAAATTCAGACCACCAGGCATGTTAGCCTTCTCATTTCACATCAGCTACAAGGTGCAGCCTGGCAATGTTTGATTTAATTAATTTCAAATTAAAGAAAGGAAAACAAAGAAAGAAAAGAAACAGTGTGCTTTGGCCTGTAGCTGATAGAGCAGAATCAAAAGAAAGCTCATTGAAAATCAGCCTGGAATGAACTCACTTCGATGATGGTTGAAAGGAAAGCAAATCATTCATCACTGCACTCTTCATTTTCACCTGTCCAAAACTAAAGACTTTTTCCCCAATGGGTAAATAATTTTTTAAATATAAAGTAAGTGTTTAAAATGACAATCAATATAGACAGTGCTTTGAAGAAAGAGCAACTCTTACAAACTGGCAGTATGAATTCAAATTGATCTAGTCAGTACAGAAATCAACATTGATGATCTTCATCAAAATAGAAATAAGTAAAATAGAAATGCCATATGGTTTAGCAGCAATTCTCTTGGTGTTTACATGAAAGAATACACGTCAGCAGAGTGCCTAGCACCGACACTCAAGTGATTATTTCTGCACTAGTCAGGATAGGGAAGACAGGGTTCAGCACAGATGTCCATCAGTGAATGGGTAAAGAAGAAAGTGTATTCACAAAAGAGTTTTATTTAGTTATGAATAATAACGAAATCATGTCACTTGCTGGATAATAGATCATACTGAATTACAGCGAAACATACATGAGAGAGAGGGAAAGAGATAATTAGAGATAACACAGATCGCTGAGTGCATTAAAACTGAACACACTATTAGAGAAGAGAAAAAAGTGGAGAATTGACAACATTACAGAATAGAAAATGTATTATAGATGCATAAATGAGTCAATGGCTGAGAGCAGAAGGGGATGATGCTCTTTGTGAATTTCTGGGAGCTTCTCTCTCTCTTTCTCTCTCTCTCTCTCTCTCTCACACACACACACACACACACACACACACACACACGCACAAAATGGGAAAATGCGAATGACTTCATGGCATTATGACAAAAGTAAGAGCTGCACAGGTAGGGAAGGGTCCACGCTGAAGCCACATCACACAGCTAGTACTTTACAGAGATCAGAAGGCAGGGCAGAAGACCAAGTTAATACAAGCCAATCAGATTAAGTAAAATCTCTGCATCTCAAGCCTGGACACCTAAGCTACTTCCTTTAACTACTTTCAAGAGACTTCAACACTCTGTCTCTATGTTTGTTTCTCTCTCTCAATTTTTCTCTCAATCTCTCTCTCTCTCTCTCTCTCAATTTCTCTCTCTTTCACAATTTCTCTCTCAATTTCTCTCTTTCTCAATCTCTCTCTCAATCTCTCTCTCTCAATCTCTCTCTCAATTTCTCTCTCTCTCTCTCTCTCTCAATCTCTCTCTCAATTTCTCTCTCTCTCTCTCTCTCTCTCTCTCTCTCTCTCTCTCTCCTCAAATAGTCCAAAGAAAAGACTTCTTTCATACCCATATTCTTCAGAATTAGGTAATTAAAAAGCAGTTTAAAATAAAAGTCACTTCAACTGATCACTCCACAAGGAAATCGCAGGGCACCAGAAAAACGAGAGTACTGAGACCTGAATACTATTCACTGATCTCCACACACTAGCCATGACACATCATGTCTACACTTGCACACATATGTCTCAGTCCCACTTATTTCTGTCTTATAACTCATATGTACTTTCTCTATGTCTCTTTCTTATTCATAGTAATTAACAATACTATAATTAAAGTATTGATTATTCTTTGAAAACAAATTATATATAAATATATAAATTATAAATACATTATATATAAATAAACATAAATGTATCACATATAATAAATATATAAATAAATATACATTTTATAATATATACATATACGTATATGTATATGTATATGTATATTTGTATATATATACATGAAAAGAACTGAGTGCTGTAGCAGCTTGTAAAACTTAACTTCACACTGAATAATCTCTTTATGGCTCTTGGATGAAGAAAAAAAATATTTTCTGATATAAAATGAAATGCTAAAAGTTGGAGGACTCTTTGAGAAATATAACAATGGACATCTCTGATTGCTTATCATTTTGTAGAGGCAAAGATCACCTCATTCCAACACAGGAGAAATAAGTTTATTCTGTGGGGTTGGTGATATAATTCAGACAGTTTAAAATAAAGTGTGGTGCTGAGAATGGAGTTCCAAAATGCACCAGAGACCTGGGAGGTTAGAGACTTTCAGGACTCAAAGGGAGGGACCTTAGATGAAATGCCCAACAGAAGGAACCCACCTCCAGCAGGAAGACAAGGCATCAAGTGAGGGAAGGGGTTGCCATCCCACAGGCAAAACTCTGACTCATATTTGTTCCTGTCTGAAAGAACTGCAGGGATGGAAATGGAGAGGAGCCTGAGGAAAAGAAGATCCAGTGACAGGTCCAAAGTGGGATCCAGCTCAAGGGGAGGTCCCAAGGACTGACACTATTACTGAGGCTATGGAGCTCTCACACAAAGGGATTAGCATGACTGCCCTCCAGAAGACCCAACAAGCAGCAGAAAGAGCCAGATGCAGATATTTGCACCCAAACAGTAGACAGAAGCTGCAGACCCCTGTGGTTGAATTAGGAAAAGTCTGGAAGAAGCTGAGTAGGAGAGCTACACTGTAGGAGGACCAGAAGTCTCAATTAAACTAGACCCTGGGGATCTCTTAAACACTGGACCCCCAACCAGGCTGCATATACCAGCTGATATGAGGCCCCCAACACATATACAGCAGAGGATTACCGGGTCTTGGTTCAGTCAGAGAAGATGCACCTCAAGAGACTGGAGGCCCCAGGGAGTTTAAAAGTCTGGCTGGGCGAGGGAAGCATCGTGGGAACATCCTTGTGAAAACAGTGGAGTGGGGAGGAAGTATGGGATGTGGAACTGTCAGAGGGTGGATCAGGGATGGGCAGAATAAAATCTGGAGTATAAATAAATAAATAAATAACGACCAAAGAAAAATGGCGTTGCTTTCTTCCATCATTCATTGTCAGGATTTGAGTATAAAGAGTTCAGCACACATATGGCTAAGTGATGGCTATCCTTAGAAGACATGCACGGGTTTTCAGCAGAGGAACTGCCAAAGGTTTCCCTTACTGAAGCTAAGGAAATAAGTTAACAAGGCTAACAAACTCTGAATTCTCTGTATGTATTTCTGTCTGTATTTTCAGTATGATACAACCTATGACTAAACATAGGGGAGATACAATAGTTGGTAATAGCATTTATTCTTGATGCAGAAACTGGCTAGTCATTAGGTTCAGTTCATAGAATGAAGTCATTATGCATGCTTATATAGGTTAAAACATATTATTATTCTTTAATAATACATAATCATAAATAATAAAAAATATATAAAATATAAGAAATGAGGAACAGTCAAAATAACCCCAGTTAGTTACTGAAAGTGGGAATGGGAGGTCCTCAGATGAGTTCTTCCTTTAACTTCATTCACTACCTTTATGAATGACAAAGATTTAAATGTCAGTTGAGAGGAAAATCAAGGCCCACTGCAAAATGTAAAAGTGTAAATGTCTTATGTTTACAACCTCTTATAGTTTATGCTCTATTTGTTGTGGAGGCTACGCTAACACAATAATTTGAATCTTAAGGAATTTCACACTGAAAGATTTAAGCCTTCGCTAAGCTTTTCTGGTCTTCCCCTTTTATGAGCTCACACATTCCAAAGGTGCTTCCTATGTATCTGTGGGATATTTTCATGGAACTCTCCACATGGAGCTTTGCAAATCTTCTATGTGCATCATTTGCACTTATGTCCTATGGCAGCCATATTTACTTTCATGGAATTCTTTACAAATCCTCTATGTGGGCCATTTGTTATTTGTGCTCACATCCTGTGATGCGTTTCTCTGCTCTCAGATTTTGCTCTCCTTTTCGGTCAGATGGTTCAGGGATTCATTCACTTTTTGATCTAGAAAGAACTTAAATATCTCTTCCCTTTTAAATACTTCTGTAAGGATCTCCACTGCTGTTTCATCTCTGTAATACATCAGATCTGAAGAAAAGAAGGGACAATAACTGTACCACCTTATCTTTAAATCATTCTCCAAAGTGTACTTGTTAGATAAGCTAACTCCGTTTTGGGATACAATGCTTGAGGAGACAGCAATAGATCTAGACACATTAATGTATTTCATTCCTCTTCTTTATAAGGGGCTAGGGGAAAGAAAACTCATGTCAAATAAGTCAGAAAAGAAAGAAAATAGTAATGGGCAATTTCTGAAAATGTAAATAAATATTAGCAATACCATCAACAAAATGAACGGGAGGATCAAGTTCTACATGTCCATAGTCATTATAAATACACTTCAAATTTCACAAGTCAAAATACAATAAATAGAATTACACAATTAGAGGAAAAAGGTAGAGAAAGAGTGGGGAAATGCTTTCTTTGGGTATTGATAATTGTAAAAATCACTGCATTTAGAGTCACCAGAGAACCACAGCCCTAGAATGTGACAGACAGTTCACGTTTATAGGAACATTAAACTAAGGTGGGAAGATCCAGCCTAAGTGTACGCAGTGCCATTGTATAGGTGGAAGATTCTGACTAAACACAAAGGAAAATTTTTCTGAGCATCAACATTTTATGTCTCTGATTCTTGACTATATCTGAATTGAGGTTCTCATCCATCCTTGGTAGACACTTTACCAACTGAGATACCTTCCTAGTTCATATTTCTTTAAAAGTCAATTGTCTGAAGTAGGACTGCTTATCCAAAGGCTTTCTCAATATTATATTGTTTAAGCACATATTTGATTTTATAGCTTCATACCTAGCAATTAGTTTGCCTTGAAACAAATTGTGCCTTATAGTTCACCTGCATTTTGTTTAGATCATATTTGGATGAGATTATAAACTTTAGCCTTTTTGTTGTTTTTCTGTTTATTTGTTTTATTAACTACTAGAATGTGATGAAAACTTCAGGGGTATTGAACTGTAGCAAATACGTTTTGTTTGGAGAGAAAGCAATATGTTTTGGCCTCAGATGTTGACTAATATGCTCAGAATGCATACCCACTTTAAGATTATGTGCTGAAACATAATCCACAATGTAACCCTCCAAAAGTGATGGAACCTGACAGAGACAAGTAGGTCACTAAGGCCTCACACTTATGAATGGGGTTGCTACCTTACAAAAACTGTCAGAGGGAATGTTATCACCTTCCCATCATATCACAGTGAAGCAAGGAAGGGGATGTAGACTTTGAGTAAAGGCTAGTCCCCAATAAACTTTGATCTCTGATTTTTAAAGACAACAACAATTTTATGTTGTTTATAAGTTACCCAGTCTGAGGTATTTTGTTATAGAAATAGGAATCCATTGAGACACAGGGGAATCAGAATGGATTGTATGATCAATGAAATCTGTACTTTTTGTTGTTATTCTATTTGTACCTCTGATGCTAACAGTCATTGAAATTATCTGAATACCATAATAAACACAAAAAAAAACCCAAATCAATGAAATAACTAGAATATGGGGAGAAATGTAAGACTCTAATACAAATAAGGAAAATAAGTAGAGGTGAAACTGTTATCCTCACACAAGGAGTCAGGGACTGAAAAACCTACGATTCTCTCCAAACAATATTTAAATACACTATGGACAGTAGTTACTTCTGGGTTTATACGTAAGAACTCTTGTCCACTACATCTGATGCCACTTAAATTTGGGGAATGCCACTTACACTCATTTTCCTGATCCATACAAAAATTCTTTCTAAAATACACTTAAAGTTATAGCCAGAGTTGGGATTTACCAATTATTCTAGGTATTGCTTGATCTAATCAGGTTGACAACCAAGATAACCATCATGTTAGTATATGTAAGCTTATCTTTTTTGTGTTGTTCTTAAGGTACCAAGAGATCTTGGAGACATGATGTAATATTGGCTATAAATACTCAGTGCTTAACACCTCCTTGATAAGTTGCATCTGTGTTCCTTGGATTAAAAAAAGTCATTTATTATCCCCTAAATGATGAACTTTAGGGAAATGACAGGCAGACAAAACAAAACAAAAAACAAAAATAACTACCAACTATATTAATGCATCAATGGTCAAAATTAGAAAAGTGTAAGCAAAAAAATCAGTAACGGTTGTATGGTATTATAAGTTACAAAAATAATAAGTATACTAGAGCCTACTCCAATATTACAAAAAGTATTGAACACACAGTTAAATGATTAATAGACAGTTTTTCTATTCAGAAAACTCCACCTAGTTATTATAAAATGAATCAAGCAACTATGTAAATATTGTTAGAACAATAAGAAATTGACTATTTTATTTCAGTGAGATTTAAGAATGAATATTATAATTGGAGATTGAAAATAAGAGAATATAGGGGGATTGGTATAATCTCAAATGATCTCCAGGAAATATCTACAGTACAAAGAAACATGTAATTCTAAAGAACCAGAACACACTCATACAGGGTTTTCAGAAAGCCATTGAGTGTGTTTGAACCCCAGGAAATAAAAATCCCTGGCACCTAGCACAAATGGAGGTGATTCAATGAGATAGACGATAGTTTGTCCAAAATACATAGTCACGGCCTACTCATAGGAAGCTTGCAAGTTAGAAATAGACATTAAAAGTAATTGGAGGTTTCCCAGGACACAACAGAGATGAGGATAGATGAAATGCCCAACAAAGGGGAGGGAGAACCTGTAGACCATATCCAGAGGTTAGGCAAGGCCCCTGGTTGAGGGTTGTGGCCACCCACTTATCTCCAAATTTTTAACCCACAATTGCTCCTGTCTAAAGGAAATAAGGGAACAAAGTGTGGAGCAAAGACTGAAGAAAAGTCCATCTAGAGACTGCCCCACCTAGGGATCCACCCCATATACAGACACCAAACCCAGACACTATTGTGGATGCAAAGAGGTGCTTGCTGACAGGAGCCTCGTATAACTATCTCCTGAGAGGCTCTGCCAGTGCCTGATAATACACTAGTACAGTTGTGGATGCTCCCAGTCAACCATTGGATTGAGCATGGAGACCCCAATGGAGGAGTTAGGAAAAGGACTGAAGGAGCTGAACGGGTTTGCAACCCCATAGGAAGAACAACAATATCAACCAACCAGACACCCCAGAGCTCCCAGGGACTAAATCACCAACCAAAGAGTACACATGGAGGGACCCATGACTCCAGCTGCATATGTAGCAGAGGATGGCCTTGTCAGGAGAGGCCCTTGTCCTGTGAAGGCTCAATGCCCCAGTGTAGGGGAATGCCAGGGTGATGAGGTGGGAGGGTGGGGGAGCACCCTCATAGAAGCAGGGGGAGGGGAAACTGGGAAAGGGGATAACATTTGAAATGTAAATAAAATATACAATAAAGTCATGTAACTATTCAAACAGTCCCCCCACAAAGAAAACACAGGAGATGGCCATGTTAAATGATGTCAAAAAAGGCAATTCTTGTGGTCAAAACGAAAAATCTTTAGGGTGAATAACACTCTGATTATTCAAAATAGACTATGTAAAGTAATAATCATAAATTAAAAAGCAATTTACTAGTTAAATTATAGTGTGCTTTTTTGAATCTCTGTCCAAAATTTATTTTAAAAATAAAAACATATTTTTACATGTACACACACACACACACACACACACACACACAGGGGGGAGAGAGAGAAAGAGAGAGAGAGAGAAAGAGAGAGAGAGAGAGAGAGAGAGAGAGAGAGAGGGAGAAGTAATTGGCCAACACTATTCAATGTTTTTAAGTTTGTGAAAAATGAGGAAGTTCTAAAAATAAATAAAATACCACAAATAAAAACTTTCATAGACCAGAAGAAAATGAGAGGATGTGCGAAAAATGAAATTAGAATCTTGATCTTAATTGTGGGAATGGAAAATGTTTTAAGAAGAAACCAGTGAAATGCAAATAAGTTCTACAATCTTTATAGACTGACTCTTTTGATAACTCCATTGTATTGTGAATGTTAACCTCAGTAAAGGTGACTAGACAGAACATTTGGCCTCTGTTCTTCAATATGTAAAAAATCTCAATTTGAAAGTAAAACTATTTTTTAAAAAAAAAATGTAAGAACGACATATTCCAAATATAAAGCAAAATAAACTGTCTTGGTTTCGAGCAATTAGTGAAGTGTAGAGAATAGATTTTAACATTCCCCCTTGTGTAGCATAGGGCTTGAGGCATTAGGAATTTAGACTCTAATGCATTCATATTGAGACGTTTGCCCCTGCAATGAATAATAATCACATGATTGTAATAATGTGAATGAAATTTATGCAGTTTGAGCATTTGGACCACCTATGGGCAGAGTGGTGGAAGCTTGATTATGGGTATAAATGATAATGTGGATATTTATATTTTTGACAGTACAAAATTATACGTGAACTGAGCTGAAATTTGTAGGTAGAAATAGGGAGAAGTGAAAGCAAGTGTGGAGTGCTGTCAAATGTCGTGATACACTGTATAAAATACAAATTACTTATACAAGATTGGTGGTGACACAAGATAAAAGAATAAGAATATGATTTCCCTTAGTTCATTAAGATTAATAAAGCAATATCTAGGATTAAATCTGTTTTTGTATGGGTTATATATGGTATTAATGTGTTGTATATGATATTTAAAAAAAATCAAAAAGGCTATAGTAATCATAACTTCCAATACTGTTAATACTCTTTAACTTGTATGATTATTATTATACTCTTTAGTATCAAATAAAATCACATTTATCCTCCAGAGCTCTGCCTGAATTAAATGAATAATATAAACTTATACATCTTATGCATGTTATGCAAATGAAAGTATATATAAAATGTCATTTTATTTCTATTAAATTATTTAACGAGTGGTCTTTATATATCTATAAAAACTTGTTCATAATATTAGATAAATTTTGATAGTTTTATTCTCTATATTTAAAGAATATTTTGTAATTCAGTTAAGTGACTATAGTTATTATAAGGAACTCAACATTCATACTTATGAACCACTCTTTCCTCTCTCCTCTCCTCTCCTCTCCTCTCCTCTCCTCTCCTCTCCTCTCCTCTCCTCTCCTCTCCTCTCCTCTCCTCTTCTCTCTTCTCCTCTCTTCTCCTCTCTTTTCCTATCCTTGACTTTTCCCACACTTTACATCCCCTTACCTTCCCACCCTTCTCTTTTTTATCTTTCTACCCTTCTCTGAGATATAGACATATCCTGAACTTCCTTCTTTCTTATAACCTTTACTTAAATCTGTATTAAATATAGCCCCAAATAAACTTCAATATGCTTCTTAAATATACCAAAGTGAAAATAGCTTGAGATGAGTCTTACTCTTATTTTTATAATCTGAACATGTAGAGTGATTACAGTATTACTGTTTCCCTGTATCTGCAGGGATGTGGTTACAAGATTTATACTACACAATTCCCTAAGGACATCCAGCACATGTATATTTAAGTCTGTTATAGAATATGGTATGTTTATTCATAACATGTGTGTCCTCCAGTATATTTTCTTTTATTTTCTTTCTTTTCTTTTATTTATTTATTCATTTTTTGATGCCAAAGCAAGACTTTTATTTTCCAGTGCATCAGGGTCAACCTTCAATCAGTCCTTCTAGGCGAGGGACAAGAAGGTGACCCCGAATGGCTTTTACAAGCAGTTTTTATACTTTTTAAGGCCACAGGTTACATCAGCAAGGTTACAGCTCAAACTTATTGACTAAGCATATTGACCTTTAAATCTATTGGCTAGCAAACATGACATGCATTTGAACTCTACCTGGGACTTTCCAGAGGGTCAGTTAACTATCAGTCCATACATTCTAAGAATTTTTTACTCAAGAATGTTCCTGTGGGTAAAGAATGAAACTTGACCTAGGCTTGACCCCAGGTGGGAGGAGGAAGCTGTAAAGAGGTTGTGGGACTGGAAAAAAAGCCCTTAGGGTCCCTTATCCCCTACGTTTTCTTGTACAAGCTCCAATTCTGGAGCTATTCTCAGAGGTCTTGGGTAACTACCTCATATTCTTTAGGTCCTGTCCTCAGGACCTTATATTGTTGCCAGACTCAAGTTCTGGTCCCTGTATGGAGGATTGGGTTCAAATCCCACTTCTGAGACAGTTGTCATTGGGTGCATGCTTCCCAGGTAAAACCTGCAGAGGCCCTGCTCCCTCAGAGACCCCTACTATAACAATACATAAGATGGACAGTCCACTCAATCTCAAGATCACTCGACCTTGAGCATGACCATGTGGTGGTACCTTTGGATTCTGGCTCCTTCCCCCACCCTATATGTCTGACCTACAAACCTGTTACAGCACTCACTGTCTCCCTGCTGTTGGGGTTGTGGTTGGCCAGGGCAGCCACTGGTACCTCTGCTTTGGTCTTACAAGGGACAAATTATGACAGTCTGAGGACAGCCATTGATTTAGATATAGAGAGAATAGAAAATTCCATCAATCACCTTCAAGAACCATTGACTTCATTATCAGAGGTAGTACTACTGAACAGGAAGGCTATGTGCTGCCTTAGCTGAGGATTGTTGCTTTTTATAGACCATTCTGGGGTTGTTAGTGATTCAATGGCCAAGGTGAGAGAAGGGCTAGCCAAGCAGAAGAGAAAAAGAGAACAGAGTCAAGGCTGGTTTGTGTCTTGGTTTAAGTCCTCCTCTTGTTAACCATCCTCATATCCACCTTGTTAGGACCCCTAATTGTTCTCCTGCTATTGTTGACCTTTGGACCCTGAATATTGAACAAGCTTATAGCCTTCCTAAGAGAGAATAGGAGCAGTGCAGCTGATGGTCCTCCTGTATATTCTCAATCATATCTAGATTAATGCCAATTCTGCCTAGGATAGAAATTCTATACAATCTTTTCTATTGCTTAGGAAATATAGCTAAATATTTTTATTATATATGCAATATAATATATAATAAATAATAAATGTATATTAAAAAGAAAAGTGACCTATAATCTTAATTGTAAAGAGGTTTTGAAAGTATGTATAAATATATAAAATTTATATATAAATATATAAATACAGAACATATACATCTTTGTCTTAATTTTTGCATATACTATACATTATATGCATAGACAGACATATTTTAATTTAGCAAAAATCAGTGTTATATTTACTATGTCCTTTATATGCTCTTAGATATTGAACAAGATCAATATGTATATTTCATAAAATTATAAAAAAAACAAAATTCATATCCTGAGAGTTATAAGTCAAAATATTATTCTATTAATTTTCTCAAAGAAATAGTTAAAGGTAGTAAGTGGTAAAATACAAATTAGGAGGTTTTTAGATTGTTTGTTTTATGTAACTCATACAAAGTAAGTAGTACCAGAAACTGATGTGATTCTGTCTCTGGCTACTGCTTTATTTCGTTCCTTTTACACATGAGCCCTTTCATATGTTGTTTTATGTCCCTCTCTGTAGCTTAA
Organism: Tokudaia tokunoshimensis; assembly: GCA_036184795.1. Lineage (NCBI taxonomy): Eukaryota > Metazoa > Chordata > Mammalia > Rodentia > Muridae > Tokudaia > Tokudaia tokunoshimensis. The sequence goes on along the minus strand of BTHU01000003.1, from coordinate 9,681,241 downwards.
AGAGTTCAAATACACAGATTCTCTTGTCTAGCACAGAGCATTTTAACTAAAGTCGAACTCACCCAGACTCAATTTAACATACTCTGAGAAGGTAATTTGCTATCTTAATATGGGCCTATGGGCCACTGTAGAGCCCAGAACTAACAATGTAGAATTCTAAAAATAAGATTAAACTCATTCATGGAAGACAATTTTAAAGTAGGTCAACTACAGTCATCTACTGTTTATAATTCTTTAAGATCTTAATTGTATTTTCTAGTTAACATCACAATTTTTTATGTGATGGTACAGAGGAAATATACTATGTGTTCTCTTTGACCATCTAAAGTAATGTTATAGATTGAATTGTGTTTATAACCTAAAGTGCTGAATTTCGTACCAGTGAATGTCACATTGCTAGAAATAGGGTCTTTGCAGAAAGTCATTACAATAAGTTTTGATTAATCTGTGTGTGTTCTAATATGAAGGGTAACTTATATAATAAATACATAATATATAATACATATAATAATATATAATAGCAAAGACATGCAGATACATAATGTAAAAAACTGAAAATACAAAGCAGAGATTGGGACTATGCTTTTATAAGTCAAGGAATGAAGGAGATTGCCAGGGCAAATGCTCTGAGCTAAGGAATAAGTACTGAGTAGATTGTATATCATTGCTGTTTCTATTTAGAAACTTATTGGTATGAGCACATTAATTTTGGTCTAGATTTCACAAACTTGCATATAATAAATTACCAAGGTTAGATCCACAGAATCAAAGTAATTTGCCATATTAATTTTTAAGGGTTGTTCTGATACTGAGATTCTGTTCATCAATTGGTTCTTGATCTGTGAGTAAAGGAAGTAGGAATAAGTGGGACTTCTGGGTCCCTGGAGGCAAGGATATAAATGCAAGGAGAGGAGAGACAGTTTCCCTGTGCTTTGGATGGAGAAGGATTTACAAGCCATGTAGATCTCAAAACAGAGTGGCCACACAAGCTGCTCCTACTGGCAGGTGGTCAGAGGCATTTAGCAGGGGCTAGATGAGACTAAGCAAATAAAGTTTCAGGCAGGTGGGAGAAGAATATTGATAAGGGCACACTAGCTGAGGGAGTTTAATAATGCCCAGCAATTGTGCCAAGAAAGCAAATTGACAATGAACAATTGTGTGTGTGTGTGTGTGTGTGTGTGTGTGTGTGTGTATCTTTTATCAGGGGATTCAAGGAAAGCAGGGTGGGGGCTTGTAGCATTACCCATTCCCAGAACTTAGGTATAGTAGCAAAAGCTACATGCAACATCAGTTCTAGGAAGCACACATAAAAACATGCACACACATATATCCAATACCCATACAAAAATATACACACACAAACTTTATTAGATAAAATAACTTACCTTTTTCACAGAGATTCATTAACCTACAAAATGTCCAAGAAACTCATCTGACCTCAATAACAAATACATGCACTCTTTTGTATAATGCCTTGCCATGTAGCACAGGATAAAAAAGTCGTGTTATGCAAGTTATAATAGACAGACTGATTGTAACAAATAACAAATTTTGGGTGTCAAATTCTAATTTTAAAGAAATTCTGTCATTCTAAGTCAACTCTAGAACAATTTCATCCTAGGAAATGTGGAAGTTTCCCATGCTCAGGTGGGTGGACCTTGATCTATTCAATTATTAATAGCAACAACTGAACTTAAAGGGTTAACAGAAGAAGAAGAAGAAGAAGAAGAAGAAGAAGAAGAAGAAGAAGAAGAAGAAGAAGAAGAAGAAGTTAAGAAGAGAAGGTGAAAAGCAAGAACAAGAAGACAAGCAAGAAGGGAGGAAGAAGGAAGAAAAAAAAAGGAAGAAAGGAAGGAAGGAAGGAAGGAAGGAAGGAAGGAAGGAAGGAAGGAAGGAAGGAAGGAAGGAAGAAGAGGCCCATGCTTTTGGGAAACAAGGACAATATTAGGGGATCTAGATGAGGTTTACAGAGTAGAAATGTTCATATTTTATTACATACACATGCAGAATTGCAAAAATTTAAAAAGAATACCTATGTTCACACTATATTTCTACTTTGTGCCCTTCCCTCAGACTTGATCAGGCTAAATAGATCTTAAGTGTTTGCCACAGTTGGACCTTAATGACCCAGGTGGAGTCAGTTTCCTACAGGAGCAGACTGCCTGCTGAGCTTGCTTTGCAACTCAATCCAGCTGAAACAAAGGATGGGGTCTGTGGGTTTTCCCCATATAAACAGTCTATTAACTATTAAATTTTGAACCTTGATCAGAAAACTTTTGTCCTGGCTTCATCCTTCTCTTGCCCCCCTCCCTGACTGCTCCCCTCCCATCCTTTTTTCATTTCCAGCCCCTCTTTCAGGCAACCCAGTTCATCCATGGCTGCTGGACAGCTACACTACTTAGAAACAACTGTGTAGATTCAACCATGGCAATCATGGGAAGGAGGGATAGAGAGAGGAATAGAGAGACTGGAAAACAGACCTACCCTATGTCATTGAATACACAAAGTACATTATCACTGTGGTTCCTTATATATTGGGAAATTAGCCTCTTCAATCCAACTTTTCTTCTCAAATATTCAACAGATTCTAGAGTGAGAATATCTATGTTAAAAACAAAATTCCTTCTATAGTCATATATATTTTGGCCATCCACACGTTTTGGCCATCAAAAGATCATATTCAATTTAGACTTTATAAAATGTACTGTATGGGGCCAATGATGACTTTACCTCTATTGTGTCTTGTCACATGATTTGATCAGTGAGTGTACACAGTGTACATCTAATAGGAAATTTCATAGTTGGTCTTTTCATAATATTTCTCATGTTTCTATTAGTCTCCTCACATTTTTACTCTAATATGATTCTAATTTTTTTCTATAACATTCTTATTCATGCAACTATCTAGTTAAAAGACTGAGATTTTATTGTTCAAAATAGTCCACATTGTGTCATCCCATGATCAATGATAATACATTTATCCTTGTTATTTTTTTAAAGCATTTGATAAATATCTCTAATTAGCTTCTGTAGTATTAAGCATTACAGTCAATCCTGAAAATGTGGAGTAGAACAAGCACAGAGCTATATTTCATCAGCTGACAGTAGAATAATCAAGATGCATGTACTACATTCTCATTATTTGAGATTGTTATGTTCTGTAGAGTTGTGATGAACAACAAATTAGCAAATCGTGAATCACTGGAAAAAAAACAGACCCCTAAATGACAGAGAGTTATTTAATGTAAAGAGAAACAAACAGGCATATATATCAACTGGAAAATCACATATTGCATAAATTATTATTATTATTACTACTACTTCCATTACAAGTTTTATTATTATTATTATTATTATTAATTGTCAGGGGCCAGCCCCAGTGGGAGGTGTTCTTTCTTGTCGGTTCTTCTTGAAGCAGTGGAGGGGGAAAAAGCGTCGGTGGTGGGTAAGACTTTGTGTTACAAGGTTCTGAGGTAAGACTTTATCTTACGAGATTTGAGGGTAAGACATTGTCTTAGGAGATTCGGGAGTAAGACTTTGTCTTAGGAGATATTTAGGGTTGCAGTATAGTAAAAAGTTTACTTATCCAAGTCTAAGTTACTATACTATTGTAGCAGACCTGCCTTCTGTGCTTCTCTGAGGACAGTGACTGCAGTCTCAGGCACTTAGCACCTCATCCTAAAACAGTAGGTAATTAAGTAAAGGATTAATTGCTTGAGCCTTTTCCCTATTGTCCAGATGCCTCTTGCTTGTCTGGTTAGGGGGAAGTTTGGAGCAACAAACTTCTAGTGAACCAGGAGAAGAGAATAACACTAGCAGAAAGAAAAATGTTTACATAAGCAAATATGAATAATCTCACATAAATTCATACACAGCTTCATGCTTCCTCATTTATAAATTTCCATTAAAATCCAGCTGGGTCCAACTTGCATGCATTCTCACAATTACATACTTACACACACACATGCATACATTCTCACAATTGCATACTTACATACACATCCATACTTACATGTGCCTATGGAAAAAAGACCAAGCACTGGTGCAGAAAGAACTCACTCATTCTGGATGAAAAATGAGCTCCAATCTTTATTTCATAGAGAAAGAAAAGGCTTCCATTCTTTTAATGCTAAATGAATGAAACCCATGTTTGTAAGAAAAAAGCTTTGTTCCTTTTAATAAGACCAAGCCTGCCTTGTCCTTTCCATGGGACCTGACCTGTACTGTCCAAAGGTAAGGAGAAGTCTGCTGCTCCTTCTGCTCTCTGCAGTGTCTTCTCTTTTCCTCTTTCCCTCTGCATTCTACACATTGCTCTCTTACTTTTCTTATGTTACCTATATTTTCTAAGTTATCCCACTTTGCATTCTCCTTCTAATCCTGTTCTCTTCTCCTGCTCTGAAGTCACAACAATGTTCTTACTCTCAATGCCTTTTCTCTGAAAGCTATGTCTATACTTCTAAGTTCTTCTTGAGTTCAATTCTGTCTAAAAACCTCTCCTCAGCTCAGTTCCCTCTCATAGCTCAGTTCTCACCTCTGTTCCTCTCACCACAGTACTGACTCTTCTCTTTATCCTCAGCACTTAAATGTCTTTCAGAATACATGATCATATGTTACAAAGTTCATCACAAGTTCACACACACACACAAAATCAAATCATAAATTGAAATAGAAGTTTACAACAGAGAATGCTTACATGCATATCCATTAGGAGTAATTATCTTTCTCCACATCCTCGCCAACAACTGCTGTCTCCTGTGTTTTTGATCTTAGCCATTCTGACTGGGGTGAAATAGAATCTCAGGGTTGTTTTGATTTGCATTTCCCTAATGACTAAGGATGATGAACATCTCTTTAGGTGCTTCTCAGCCATTAGATATTCTTCAGGTGAGAACTCTTTGTTTATCTCTGTACCCCATTTTTTAATAGGGTTACTTGGCTCTCTGGAGTCTAACTTCTTGAGTTCTTTGTATATATTGGATATTAGCCTCTGTCGGATGTAGGGTTGGTAAAGATCATTTCCCAGTTAGTTAGTCCTCCACTGCTGGTGGGATTGCAAGCTGGTATAACCACTCTGGAAAGCAGTCTGGCGGTTCCTCAGAAAACTGGGCATGACACTCCCGAGGATCTGGCTATACCACTCCTGGGCATATACCCAGAGGCTTTACCTGCATGCAATAAGGACACATGCTCCACTATGTTCATAGCAGCCTTATTTATAATAGCCAGAAGCTGGAAAGAACCCAGATGTCCCTCAACGGAGGAATGGATTCAGAAGATGTGGTATATCTACACAATGGAATACTACTCTGCAATTAAAAACAATGAATTCACGAAATTCCTAGGCAAATGGTCAGATCTTGAAAATATCATCCTTAGTGAGGTAACCCAATCACAAAAGAACACACATGGTATGCAGTCACTGATAAGGGGATATTGACCCAGAATCTCGGAATACCCTAGACACAATTCGCATATCAATAGATTTCCAAGAAGATGGAAGGAGAGACCCCTGGTCCTGGAAGGACTGGATGTAGGGGAATGCCAGGACAGAGAAGCGAGAGGGGGTTGAATGGGGAAAAGAGGGAAGAAAGGGGGCTTAGGCGACTTTCGGGGAGGGAGGAAATGGGAAAGGGGAAATGATTTTGAATGTAAATAAAAAAACCTAGAAAATTAAAAAAAGGAGTAATTATCTAGCTAAACATCCATCACCTGTCTCAGCTCCACAGGTTTATCAAAAGCTTAAAACCATAACTAAGTTACAAGTGAGATTTTGTATGAATCAATATTTTATCTTCTGTCCTAGAACCTATAATAAATCGTTAGTTCCCTTTTTATGACCTTTGGTTAAATATTTTAAAATCACTTAGAATGTACTCTGAGTAGGACAAAGTCTGGTTACCATATAAGAGCAATTAACTGGTGACATTTGGGAGTCTGGCAGAGTTCTCATTGCAGCTTTGACTATCAGAAAAGGACCGAATAGCAGTCCCATTATAAAAGAGCTTAATAATCACAGATTTAATTTTAGGAATTCTTATAGGATCACCATTAAGACTTAAGTCATCTAGTTGTCACTACAAGACAGTACATCTTCCTGGATCTGCAGAGATCTGCTCCAAAGGGGTGTGCTACTACTTAGTGATTGCTATATATGTTTAATAATAACAGGAAAAGCATATTATTAGCAGGAATCTTTCCTAAAATGAATCCCTAACAGACTTGCTTAATAAGGGCGCACCTGTCGCAGATTATATAATAATCCGAAGTAGGCCATTTCAGGATGATCACATGCTATTTATTATCTTGTCCCATTATGACTCCCGACAATTATTATCTTGCTATCTTGTGCATATCTGCAGGTGATCCATGCAAATACCATGACTATTGAGTTTAGGGTTGAACATTCATATGAATTCAGAGTTCTAGCAAAAATGTTTAAATGGATACTCAGTCACTAAGACTGAGTATCTTGTTTGGTAGATCAAAAGATAAATTAAGCCAAGTTTTTGGGATTTGGAGAACATTCTATAAAAATATTATAAATAGAAAAATATTCTGTTAATGACAAAATGTGCTTTTTGTCTTAAAGAAAATAACATTTTAATGGCAATAACCTGAAGCATCATGACACAGGGAATGTGTATGTTTTAACAGATTGATGATTCTTGAACATGAAATAAAAAAGGAAGAGAACAAAACTGTCTGAAAAAGGTATGAGCAGACAGGAGATGAAGAACTCTGCCTGTTCATTTTCTTGAGAGATTTAGTAGCCATGAATATTTCAGAAATGGGTGTGGAATGAAAAAAATCTGTACTGCAGAATACAAAGATGATATTCAAGATATCAACTGATACTTTTTATATTTATTTTTATCTTATTATTTTGTATCTACTTCTCCTTACTTCATGGAATAATTTGTCAATTTCCAAGTTTCTAGAGGAATATTTTTTTCTGATTTGAAAGTTATGTTAACTCAAACTCATATGTTGAATGTCTTATCACTAGTACTTTAAAGTATGACAGAATTTGTAAGTAACTAGAGCAATTAGACAACAAAAAGAGGTCAAAGGGATACAAATTGGAAAGGAAGAAGTCAAACTATCACTATTTGCAGACGATATGATAGTATACATAAGCGACCCAAAGAACTCCACCAGAGAACTCCTACAGCTGATAAACGACTTCAGCAAAGTGGCCGGATACAAAATCAACTCAAGCAAGTCAGAAGCCTTCCTATACTCAAAGGATAAGCAGGCTGAGAAAGAAGTAAGAGAAATAATACCCTTCACGATAGCCACAAACCATATTAAGTATCTTGGCGTGACTCTAACCAAAGAAGTGAAAGATCTGTATGACAAGAACTTCAAGTCTCTGAAGAAAGAAATTGAAGAAGACCTCAGAAGATGGAAAAATCTGCCATGCTCATGGATTGGCAGGATTAATATAGTAAAAATGAACATCTTACCAAAAGTAATACACAGATTCAATGCAATCCCCATTAAAATCCCAACTCAATTCTTCATAGAGTTAGAAAGAGCAATTCAAAAATTCATCTGGAATAACAGAAAACCCAGAATAGCTAAAACTATTCTCAAGAGTAAAAGAACCTCTGGGGGAATCAGTATCCCGGACCTCAAGCTGTACTACAGAGCAATAGTGTTAAAAACCGCATGGTATTGGTACAGTAACAGACATGTAGATCAATGGAACAGAATTGAAGACCCAGAAATGAATCCACACTCCTATGGTCACTTGATCTTTGACAAAGGAGCTAAAATCATCCAGTGGAAAAAAGATAGCCTTTTCAACAAATGGTGCTGGCTCAGCTGGAGGTCAACATGCAGAAGAATGCAAATTGACCCATCCTTATCTCCTTGCACTAAGCTCAATTCTAAGTGGATCAAAGATCTCCACATAAAACCAGACACACTGAAACTAATAGAAGGGAAACTAGGGAAGAACCTTGAACATATGGGCACAGGGGAGAATTTCCTGAACAGAACTCCAATAGCTTATGCTCTAAGATCAAGAATAGACAAATGGGACCTCATTAAATTACAGTTTTTGCAAGGCAAAAGACACTGTCAAAAAGACAAAGCAGCAACCAACTAACTGGGAAATAATCTTTACCAACCTTACATCCGACAGAGGGCTAATATCCAATATATACAAAGAACTCAAGAAGTTAAACTCCAGAGAGGCAAGTAACCCTATTAAAAAATGGGGTACAGAGCTACACAAAGAGTTCTCACCTGAAGAATATCTAATGGCTGAGAAGCACCTAAAGAGATGTTCATCATCCTTAGTCATTAGGGAAATGCAAATCAAAACAACCCTTAGATTCCATCTCACACCAGTCAGGATGGCTAAGATCAAAAACACAGGAGACAGCAGTTGTTGGCGAGGATGTGGAGAAAGAGGAACACTCCTCCACTGCTGGTGGAATTGCAGGCTGGTATAACCACTCTGGAAAGCAGTCTGTCGGTTCCTCAGAAAACTGGGCATGACACTCCCGGAGGATCCGGCTATACCACTCCTGGGCATATACCCAGAGACTTTACCTGCATGCAATAAGGACACATGCTCCACTATGTTCATAGCAGCCTTATTTATAATAGCCAGAAGCTGGAAAGAACCCAGATGTCCCTCAACGGAGGAATGGATTCAGAAGATGTGGTATATCTACACAATGGAATACTACTCTGCAATTAAAAACAATGAATTCACGAAATTCCTAGGCAAATGGTCAGATCTTGAAAATATCATCCTTAGTGAGGTAACCCAATCACAAAAGAACACACATGGTATGCAGTCACTGATAAGGGGATATTGACCCAGAATCTCGGAATACCCTAGGCACAATCCGCATATCAATAGATTTCTAAAAAGATGGAAGGAGAGACCCCTGGTCCTGGAAAGACTGGATGTAGGGGAACGCCAGGACAGAGTAACGAGAGGGGGCTGAATGGAGAAAAGAGGGAGGGAAGGGGGCTTATGGGACTTTCAGGGAGGGAGGAAACGGGAAAGGGGAAGTGATTTGGAATGTAAATTAAAAAAATAAAATAAAATAAATAATAAAAAAAAGTTAACAGAAAAAAAAATGTAATTGGCTTAAAATGAAGATAATAGGGTGCTTCTCACCAAATCTTACTGATTTTCTTCTTTATTGAAGAGTTTCAAAGCTCATGTCCTCTAAGGTAGAACAAGTGTTAGTTCAATGAAAATAGATATATGATATCTATAGATGACTCAAAAAAAACTTATTACAAGTTGAGGCAAGTCAACAATACCCTGATTTTGAGACCCTGGACCTATAAAAGATTTAAATTTTGTATTTTAGAAATTCAGTGTGCAGTATATCATTTTTGTAGGCTTTACTAAATAAGACAACCTCTGTCAATACATCTTTATGTTTTATAATCATGTCTTCTTAGTATTTAAAAGTCTTGAATAACACAACTTTTGGTTTCAAATATTTACTCATTCATTAACAATTTTGTGTATCTAACTTAACTATAAATTCAAAGGTTATAATCTTTATCTTCTCATAGTTCTTTTGCTTTCTATAGCACCTTCCTAAACATTCTGTGAGAACTTTTAAATATTTAAAGACTAACCATGTCCATAAAATATTTTCTGTGATTTATTCCAATTATACAATACAAACAAAATATATAATGTTTTCCTTACATAAAAGATGGGATTTTAAAGAAGGCATCCTTTTAACATAAAACCCAAATAGTTTCTTATAAAAATTATGATGCCCTTATTGAAATTAACAAATTCAGAAAAGGTACAATCACTTGTTTATAGGAAATTAGATAATCATCAAAAGAACAGAGACATGTTTTTCCTTTCAAAAGAAAATCTCTGGCCTTCTCCCACATTCATAGCACTTGAGAGAGGACTATAAAAGTGGACTCACTGGAAAGAGATACTGATGAATTCTTTATATGAGCTCCCATATCTACATGCCATCTTTCACTAAGCTGGATTTGATATAGCTCAGCTCATACGTCATTGATTCCTGGGAGGAAACAACCCCTTACTTACCATGTTGTACAAGCTCTCGAATGGGTTTGTTACTCTATATGTTTTGAGAAAATCAATATGTCTTCCTAATTGAAATTCTCAGTACCAAAAATGGGATAAGTCCATTCCAGTTAATACTCAGGTAGGCCCCAGCAGCACACATTACAATACTGAGTGTCACAGCTCTTGGCTGTCTGCCATATTTGGTGGTAAGACCCTATTGCTAAAGATGTTGCTCACCTGGGATGCAGATTGCAGAGAAATCAACTTCAGATGACAAGGAAACTGTGGTTCTGTTGGCTAACTTATACAGTGCCAGAAGGTGCTATACAGGCTTTTGCGGTAGAAAATACATCAATGGATCAACTCATTGCTGGAAATAAGATGCTAAAATACCCTCCTGTCAGGAAAGATGTGGCCAGAACAATAATGGCATAACAGTTATTGAGATATCCAACCCCTTTTTGATTAGATTTGTGAACTGCTCAACAAAAGGTATTTTATGAAAACATGTTCATCCCCATTTCTCTGTTGTTATAGGCACTATGATGAAACTCCTTTTACTGTTTTGTAAAATAATTGTCAAACTTCCTTCCAAATGATGTTTATAATTGTTCACCTGTGTTGCTTTCAGTATTTTACAATGAATAGTGTTTAATGCAAAGACTTATATCTGGTCAAAATACCAAACATCAGTAACTGAGTGTTCAAGTATAAGTGACTCACCTATATAAACTCTTTCTCATGTAAGTCTGAGGAAAGGTCATAACAGTGGGCAAAAACATGTAGTAGATGAACTATGAAATATAGATCTCTATGTATATGTCATTGCTACTATACAACTCCTAACTCATATACATATCAACTCAAAAGACCTATTTCCTGCACAAGACAACTACAAGTTCAAGCCAGTTAAAATTCCAACAAAAATGGGAAATAGCACCAAAGGCCCACACTTCATAGATGAGCTAATAGCAGTTGATAGTTTGTGAGGAAGGAAGAGCATATCTCTAGGGGGAGTTTAGATATTGGTAAGTTGCTCATACTTTAATAGGGCGCCATACACACATGTAAAAGTAAGCATTAATTTGACTGAAGGGGTTATTAGAAAAAAAATGGACACAAAGTCGGAAAGGTAATGAGATATGCTGAAGAGTAGAGGAAGTTGGAGAGAACTAATGGGACTGGAAATGCCACAATACATGTTTTAAATTTCTCAAGAATAGGGTCCTGAGAGACAGCACAGTGGTTAGAAGCAACAGTAACTCCTGCAAAGCTCCTGAGCTGATTCTGAGCACTCATGTGGAAAATTTACAGCCATTTGATCTCTATTTGTAAGCCATTCGATGCTGTCTTCTGACATCTAGGGACTTGGTGCACATATATGCACTCAGTACACATACATATGCAGACAAAACATTCACACCTGAAATCAAGTGTTAAATGTAATGAAAAGTTATTATATTTTAAGCGTAAAGATATTTTATGTATAAATGTTTTTAATGGTGTTAATCTTTTAGATATTTATGTTTATAACCATAGATTATTGCTACTGATGGCCTTAGACACAGAAGCTTCTGTTTATAGTAGTGAATGGTTTATGAACAGATTCATACCTCCATGGTCAAAGTGCCAAGAGTAGCTATAAGTGTATAGCCTGAGATAGGACATCTCTATTATCCCTCCATAACTACAGAATATTATAAATTAGGGGGAAGAAATAATACAATAGCCAGAAAGTGGGGAAGAGTTCTTTGAGTCTCAGTCGTGCTGATATAACATAGATGTTGACTTTAGGAACCCATAAGAGCTTTGTTCATTTGCACAAGATATGTCCTGTCAAAAATAATGGTTTTGGGAAATGGAGATTATGAAGCCACAACCTTCCTGGGGAAGCTGTGTTGACAGTTAATAATTTCTTAAGGAGAAGGAATCATTTATTTCAGTAATATACACAGCAGGGGGTTTCCTATGGTGCAAAGAATTTCCCATCAATATTCCTATAAAATTCAGTGAATCATAAAAAGAAAAAATGAAAAGAAAATATGAAAAATTGGGTGGAGATTTGTGAATGAAAGTGCGTACTGGTTATGAGGAGAGCATAGTCTGGGATGATGGAGATATACATGTGCATACATAAAACTGTCAATAAATAAAGAAAATGTCTACCCTAGTGCCTGTGTCTCTAGTGTTTATATGGAAAGGAGCAGCCCATTGTTCCAATTTTCACCTTCGTTTTACATTCTGTACTTATTTCAATACTTAGCATTATTTGGGTAAGATGTCTGTTGGTTTTGAGCCATTTGTTTTAAGGTGTTCTCATTTGCAAATGTTAAATGAATACTGAGAGAAATTTTTCAAAAAGTTACACAGATGGCCCTCAGAAGAGAAGCAAGTATTGTGCTCAAGAAAGATGATAGCTTACAGGATTCTTGAATAAATATCTTTAGAATTTTCTACATGCGATCTAGCAGGAATTATTTACCAGACACATGGTTTTGAGCATTTCTGTGACATGACCTTCTTCAATTGAGGAAGTCACCCTACAGAGAAACTTATCATCACAACTGTCCAGTTTTCTTCTTGACCAGGGATTTAAAATCTTACCACAAATACAACCCAGGAATCCCACTGTGAGTTTTGTTCTGTGCTCTCTGCTGTACTCCTCTGACATCCTGAGCAAGATCAATCCATCAGTTTCTTTCACCAGGAACTGAGTTGCCATGACATCACCATCAAGTGAAGCCCTGTTCTAGAAAACCAACTGAGCTTGACCAAAATGAGCAGCGATTTATTTTCAACCAGGGATACTCTGTCTCTGTAGAGTTTTAAATATCAGATTCTTCTGACGATGTGGGTCCAGGGCTATGTATGCAGGGCTAAGAAGGGAAGAGGAGAAAGAGCTATGTACTGACATTCAGTAAATCACTCCAGCAATCCAGGTGGGATTCTCTGCTGTAAATGAGAGGCTAGAGAAGATTATTGCTTGTATTTTCAAATAAAAAGGCAAAATCAGGTTTGTTCCTTTTTTTTTCCCATTAAGGTTCCAAAGAATTGACTGATGATGAATTGGTAAATAAAAATAATTAATTCGGGTGTCAGAAAATTTTGTGAAATTGTGGCCAGTGCAATATTTCTGTGGACTCCACATTTCTTTCTTTTTCTGGAGGTTTTGGGTAACAACATTGGGAAATATGGAATTTTCTCCTTGTTGGTGGTGGTGTTTTTCTTTCGTGTGTGTGTTTGTGTGTGTGTGTGTGTATGTGTGTGTGTGTGTGTGTCTGTGTCTGTGTGTCTGTCTATCTGTCTCTATTGATGTGGTGTGTGTGTGCATATAGAGACCAGAGATTAATTCAGGAGCCATACACTATCACTCTCTACACTATTCTATTTTTCTGACAGGTTCTCTTGCTGCACAAATACCTTATCAATGAACTAGATTGACCAGTCACCAAGTTCTGGGGTTCCAACTACCTCAGCCTCAGCCAACAGTAGGGTTAGAGAGTTATGCAGCCATGCCTGCTATTTATTTTAGGGATCCAAATCCAGGTCCCTGTCTTTACAGGACAGGCACTTTACCCACTGAGTCATCTCCCATGCCTAGAATCCACATGTCTGATGCAAAATCCATTCACAGTTTCACAATTACCACTTCCTTTAAAACTGGACTGTTCTGTGGTGTAGTTATGAAGGAATTCATCTCTTTAAGATTTATCTACATAGTCTTTCTATCTGCAACACCCATATGAAATAAAGACGTCCTTTCTCACTATGTTTTTATATGTCCATGAAATTGGAGTCTCTCTTAGCACTTGCAGTTATATTACCTGGCCTTAATAACCTCCTCAGGCAAAATAATGTGTATGAATATTACATTTTCTAGGAAAAATTGGAATAGAAACAGTACTAATTATAATGTTTTACAATTTCTATTTCTATATTTTTCATTAGAACAATATCTATAAAACAATTCCTCTATGCCTAAACAAAAGAAAATGTTACTAGAATAGTAGATTGCAGAGGTGTATATAACTAGCTGAACTTATTTACTTGTGATATTTTATTATGACTTGAATATACATTTATTTAAAATGAGATATTTGGTATTAACTACATGCTTCACTTGGTCATTTGACCTGAATCTAAACTATGTCCAAAATAACTAAGGAGTATAAGATAGCAGTTGTATTACAAGAGCTTCTCAAAGTAAGATTACTATTATCAAGTGAAATGGTTAGGAAAGTTCATAAGATAGAAGCATGACTTTGAAGGGCATCTTTTAATGCTGGTCTGGAACACTGGCAGTGAATTCCATGGAGTAGTAAGATGTGAGCAAAGACACATTCAGTTGGAGTGCTTCTACAACCTCAGAATCAACGTTTCTCAAACCCAGCTACAGCTATCTTCTGGTAAGACCATTCATGAAAAGATCGTGGAATTAGTCTGAAGCTCTTTGGAAGAGGATCTGCAAAGGTTCTTGATTATCAAGCATAAAACATCGTGAAATTTTCTGTCAGCATGCCACAATTGCCGCTCCTTTTAAACATGATCAGTGTGTCCTGCTTGGTGAGAGATAAGCACTAATTCCATGTGGTCTTCACTAAACTCCTGAGGCCAAGGTCTTTCTGATCTTCAAGCTCTGCTTTTTCCTCTTTTAAAATAAACAATTCTATCCCATGAAAGGGTTGAAGATCAAGACAAGTTAAAAGACAGCATTCTCAGCAACAAACTTGATAGTAATAAATTCTACTTGCAGTAAATTAATGGTGATAGCATCTATTATAAATTAAATAAAGAACACTGATCTTCTTGTAAATATACATTCAAAATAATGTAATTAGATGTTCAATTAAAGACATGGTCAGTTATTCACACTATAACTGGACATATAGTATTCCTGTCCCAGATTTATGTTCTGGAAATATTAAATTTGATCTGGGATAAATTAATTTAAAAACCCTCACCATCAAGTATGTTTCTTCTTTATGCAAAGGAGGCAAATAAGTGGGAAGTCTATAGCACATATACCATGCTGTGACTTGCAAGAGATATCTCAGCCAAACAAGGAGCTCGCTCAGACATATCATGTTATGACGTGAAAGAAGCAAACAGACATGGAGTTCACAAAGACTCAGGGAAGAACTTGCTGAAAACTAGACTTGACTCTATAATTTGTTTGCTTTTGTTATAGCAAATTAAGTCAGCATGGATTAATACAAAAGAAACTCATTCTTCTGATCAGGAGATCAGAAGTACAAAATCTCCAGGTGGGGCAGTTTCTAGATGGTCTTTCCTTCAGTCTCTGCTCCACACTTCGTCTCTATTTCCTCCCATGGGTATTTTGTACCCTATCTAAGAGGGACCAAAGTATCCACACATTGGTCTTCCTTCTTAAGCTTCATGCGGTCTGTGAATTATATCTTGAGTATTCTGAGCTTTTGGGCTAATATCCACTTATCAGAGAGTGCATACCTTGTGTGTTCTTTTGTGATTGCCCTACCTCACTAAGGATGATATTTTCTAGTTCCATCCATTTGCCTAAGAATTTCATGAATTCATTGTTTTTAATAGCTGATTAGTACTCCATTGTATAAATGTACCGCATTTTCTGTATCCATTCCTCTGTTGAGTGACATCTGGGTTCTTTCCAGCTTCTGGCTATTATAAATAAGGCTGCTATGAACATAGTGGAGCATGTGTCCTTATTACATGACCATCTAGAAACAGTCCCACCTGGATATCCATCCCATATACAGTTACCAAACCCAGACACTATTGTGGATGCCAACAAGTGTTTGCTGACAGCAGCCTGATATAGCTGTTTCCAGAGAGGCCCTGCAAGTGCCTGGCAAATACAGAGGGGGATGCTCTCAGCCAACCATTAAACTGAGCACAGAGTCCCCAAAGGAGGAGCTAGAGAAAGGACCCAAAGAGCTGAAGGGGTTTACAGCCCCGTAGGAGGAACAACAATATAAACCAACCAGTACCCCCGGAGCTCTCAGAGACTTAACCACCAACCAAAGAGTACACATGGAGGGACCCATGGCCCCAGCCACATGGATAGCAAAGGATGGTCTGTTCAGACATCAATGAGAGGAGAGGCCTTTGGACCCATGAAGGCTCATTGGCCCAGGATAGGGGAATGCCAGGTCAGGGAAGCAGGAGTGGGTGGGTTAGGGAGCAGGGGGAGGGGGATGGGATAGGGGATTTTCTGAGGGGAAATGAGGAAATAGCATAGCATTTGAAATGTAAATAAAGAAAATATCTAATAAAAAAATCTAAAAAAAAGAAGAAGTGCAAAATCAAGATTGGAGCAGTGTTAGGTTGTCTGTGAATGTTTGACTGAGAAAAAAAATGCCTTCCCTTCCTTTTCTTTACTTCTGTTGCCTCCCAGAAATTCTTTGCATTTCTTAGTTTGTGGTAGTTTTATTCCAATCTTTTTCTCAAGGCCTTTTTTAACCCTCTGTAAATATGAGCATGTCGATAAGCTAAGGATTTAGCTTACACGCCTGGTCTGGTAAGATTGGTTCTAATTAACTGCTAAAGGATTACTATTCCTCAGGTATCTAGCTAGAGCACTGTGTAAGGCACTTTATCTGAACTAAAGTCTTTCAGCTCAAGTGAAGGTAGATCTAACAAAGAAAGTTTGGCTGCATGACATTTCCTAGGAGATATGAACCCACACCACACTATGGGGGACAGCATCAGACCAAAGAAATGTTTCTATTTATAAGAACCCTGATGAACTAAACAGTAATTGTGACTGCTTGCAGGATTATGGTTGAGGGGGTTTTGTCAGGAGGACGTGGGACTCAAAGGTAGCCACATCACTGAACACCTCAGCTCACCATTTTGGGAACTCACACAAGTCTGTATCCTGAGAATTACTGCACAACTTGGAAGCAGTTCTGCGCAAGGGGTTCCTCTCATTCAGCAGCTGTTCACGGCTCATGGGCTTTGGGGAGTGGAATTGTGAGTCTTGTGTATTTAGAGTACTGTGAGTCCTGTAACTTTCTTGGGATTTCTAAAAGTAATGTGTGTGTGTTTGTGTCTTTCCCAAATCTGAAATGTCAAGATTAATGTCAGCTTTATTTGTTACTCTTACATTAGCGTTAATAAGAAAGTAATTTTAAAGAAGACTAGTAGATAGTAACCAAAAGAATTAAGACATGCACATAGAAAAATCATAAAAAGAAGCTCATGTGCTTCACAATTTTTTTGCCTTAACTCTCACTGAACTCTTTCAATAGAGGAAAAAAAAATACATAATCCTAGAAAAAGAAAGTTTTCTTTCTTTTCCAGGTTTAACTGCATCATAGACCAACTTTCTCAAATAGAACCTGCCATGTATTGAAAAATCCCTGGTGCTTATTGAAAGTTCAATCTGAAATCGCTGGGTTTTTCACTTCCTTCGATCATTAATCATATGAGAAAACACTGGCATCTTTCTGAAAATCAATAGTTGAATTTCCATTGCATGTAGTTTGAAAGCTAATGACATTTTTGTGTAGAAGAAAAAACAAAAGAAACAAAACAAAACAAACAACCCCCCAAAACAAACAAACAACACCCCAAAACAAACAAACAACACCCCAAAACAAACGAACAAAAAACCTGCCTGTTCTGTTCGGCCTCTAATACCACTGGGGAGAAATTCAGGGAGAGCAACACAGGAGACTTGTTTAGTTATAACACCCTTGACTGACCAGCAGGCACTTTCTCTGCAGAAAGCTATGTTCACTACGTTCTTGAATGATTTGCAAACCTTCGTCCAATGCATATAGTCAATATTTCCATTTTCCCAACTTGTCCCATTCCTGGCTTTTCATTAGACAAGGTCTCTCCAAGTAGGAGAAACCAAAGAAGTACACTGTCTGCTCTTCAGAGCCCTGGCATGTAGGCAATGAATGTTAGCTAGTTTATCTGAATATGAAGCAGGATTAAATCAACAAATTGGTAAAGCAGAATTTTAAGTGGAACATTGCTCAAGTGATATACGAAAACTTCTCCCAACAAAATTTCCTCTATTTCTTTATTTCTAAATTAATATCATCATACTCTCATGTGTAATGCATTTCAGGTCAGATATTTCTCAAACATACGAGGCTACTTTAATTACTTATATTGGCATAACTCCTTGTGTAAAAAAAAACTGTTACATCTTTGTGAAAAAATATTATATGTTAAGTGCAACTATATTACAAAAGGATAAATACTCTGAGCCCATAACTAGAACCAAGAAAGATGGCATTTTTAAAGGGAATGAAAATATCTCATTTAGTTTAAAGTGTCATTATTAAGTAATTAGTTATTTAATATGGTGGCAGGGTTTTATGTAGTCCTAGTATATCTCAAACTGGACTCTTAGCTAAAAATGTTCTTGAACTTCTGATCTTTGCTTTTTTACCTCATAGGTTCTGGGATTCTGGATTCTGTCTCACTATGTGAACATGGACTCACATTGGCCACTCAGAATTGCTGATATGATTAAGTAACATGATATATATACAAAGATATATATATATATATATATATATACACAAATACTTTATTGACCTCAAAGTCATATAAATTTTCATTCATCATTTATTAGGTTCCCTTCATACCTTTCTGCCATCTGACCATACAAGTTTTGGCAAGATTTTATAACTAAGTATTTCATTTAGGTCCCCAGCTTGCTTTAAGATGGCTCACACTAGGACAACGTTCTCAAAGTGAGTTCTTGTGATTATGAACTATTGTTATTTAGTAAACCTAAAGTTAATACATTTTCATTTTGTCTTTCCAAATTCATTCTTGCATAGAACAGAAAAGCCATTACTTAGAAGAGGAAAAGCAGACATCAAAATGTCAAAAAAAAAATGTTGAACGTCACTGACATGTTTCATGGTATCCCTAGAAGCTAATGTACATTTTCCAAATTCAATATCAAATTGTAACAGTTTCAATCAGAAGTCTCCTCCCTTCTGCCTTTAAAGCAGCATGGCCTGGGCAAGACTCTTCCCTGTAGCACAGTACAGTGCTGGAACAGAAAGGTAAGAGCAAACAAGGTTCTCTCCATTCACATCTTTATAAAAACTTGACTCACAAGTCCACAGAGGTGTTGCTGAACTGACACTGCTCCATGATCTGTTACAGGGATCTTAGACAATGATTGAACTCCTGGTGTCATTAATATTCTGGTAAATTCCAGGGAAGATCGATCTGTGTTCAGCAGGCAGTCCTCTCTAGGGATTATATCTTTGCCCCCTGTGTTTATGTCCTGTATGTGATGTGCCTACATCTCAATCACCACTGCTCTCTGACCATTCTCCATGCTCTTATGAACAGGTACAGATCTCTGTTAGGGAATGAAGCAAGAGCAAATAAATAATATCCAAATCAGTCTGTTCACAGGTAATCTGCTTTGGCACCATAATGTGTTGGTTAAGAAGTGTTACTTTCCATACATTGTCAGAAGACAATACTACAGAATAATCCAGACTCTTTTCAGACTAAACCAAGCATTCTATTGAACATAGTGTTTTTTTGTGAACTGAAGTAAGATCAGAACTTTAGGAAACTAGCTGTATTAATTATCACAATTGGCTATATTTCACTCTGTAGCTACAAATAATTTAAAAATCTCAGTCTTAGCATGCATGTGTTTATCATTTCAGTGGTACTGCAAGTTTGTTCTTTTATTTAATTATGTAAGTGATCTAGTTTAGTGTTTCCAATAGATCAAACATTGACAAAGGAAAAATAAGACTGGAGAGACAGCTCAGCTAGTGAGAATACTTGCTATTTAATAAGAGGAGATGTGAATTTCACATGCAAGAGTCAGGTGCAGCTATGATCATGTGTAATTTGCAGGGAAAAGATAGATGAAACCTGGGAGTCTCACAAACCAAACTAGCCAAAAATGGAAACTTCAAGTACACTGAAAAAAACCTGTCTTTAACAGCAAGGTGGAGAGTGCTAAATTAAGTTATAAATTGTCTTTCGCCTGCCTTAACTAGTGCAGGCACAGGCAATGGCACATACACCAAGGGAGTGAGTGTACGCACACACAAATCCACATAGTCACACCTCACCACACACTTACACCACACTTACAGGCACAGAAAGGGAAAGCTGGAGGGAAGAAGACAGAGAGGCAGAGATACACAATAAAGTGGGTGCAAAGAAAATGCAGACATGATCTTCAATGCAGAGATGATCATTTTTCAAAAAATTTTAAATGTGAGACTTCAGGTCCATATAAGGTATTTATTCAGGTATTTGTTCACTGACATATATTTGTAGATAACATTTTAAGTAATGTTTAAATAAATTAGAAAACAATTTTTACAGGTTAGAGTTTTTTTTATGTTCTTTGTTTGATTTGATTTTTGTATCGTCCACGGAGTGTTTCTTAGACGCTTGGTTTCTATATCCATTTTAGATAGCCACAGGATGTGGCTAGTGGTTCTGTGGACTCAGCTTTCAAATTTAAGCCTAAGTTTGCAGAGAGACCACATTAGTGTCTGAAAGCTAGTGGTTTTGACACAGTGACAGAATATCAGACTTACCTGCATTTTGTAGTTCATTTTACATCATCTGTGGTAGACTTTTTCATGGCCTTTAATGAAGAAAGACAATTGTATCTGTGATAATCAATAAATGATTAATATAATTATTCCCACAAGATTCTAGTACGGGGACATGAAAGCTCCCCAGGAAGGCCACGGCTGAAAAGGAAGTTTAGCAAATCTGTCTTAACCCTGCATCAGGCATTGGTAAGATTCACAATGTACAGGGTTCATCCTGGTCCAGATGATGGGTGTGTTTCTTGAGTAGAATTGTTTGGGCGTTTGAGAAAAGTTGCATGTCAATAGATTTAACTGCAGTTTTCCAATCCAAATCCCACACTTACTCAGTTGACAGGAGGCAGTGGCTCTCACTTGTTGCCCTTGGGTGGCATTGGCCATGTCTGTACGCTTGTTCTGCATCACTTAGGGTTTCCCTGACCTTCAGTATGTGATCCTGCTCTTCCATTGCTGGGTCACAGGGTGATTTTGTGCTGTGCATTGTCAGAATTTAGCCAAATGTTTTCTAAAATAACTATAATATTTTGGCTCTCAGGAGTCATATATAGCTTTGCTAATATTTCCACAACATTGTGAACACCTAATTTCCATGCAATTGCTGGTAATTGATACCTCTTTGAAGTTTTTGTTTTGTGTGTGTGTTAGTGATATTAACATTTTTTTCACATGTTTTGACCCTTTGTATAAGTCTTTGGGGATTTATTATTTCATTTTTAATGGATTATCTTTATATTTTCATTACTGAATTACAACATTTCTGTGCATGTTCAGTATAAAACTCCTGTATTAGAAGTAGAATTTATAAATATTTCCATTCATTTAATAGTTTGTATTTTTAGTTTACACTCTTCTATTCAGAATAAAGTGCCAAACAGGATAAAAAAGAAACTGTTTGACAAGCCCATTTTTATTCTTTGCTTTCTATAAAGAAAAAAGTTGCCTAATGCATAATTATGAAGTTTTAGTCTTTTATTTTGCAGTAATTTCTCTCATACTTACATCAATAATCCAATTAATAATTTTGATCCATTTTATAATTTTGATCTGTGACATGGACTAAAGAAGCAATGTCTCTGTTTCTCTCTCTCTCTCTCTCTCTCTCTCTCTCTCTCAACTACAATTAACAATGAGCAATTCTTCAGGAGATACCAACAGGGTATTTCATATTACAGCTCAATAATGACAACATTATCCACCTGAAATGAGTTCCATAGATATGCCTGCTTGCTTCATATAGTTATTACACATATAGTAACTTTTTATCTTTAATTTGACTAGTTTGTTTTTTTTGATTAGATATATTCTTTATTTACATTTCAAATGATTTCCTCTTTCCTGGATCCTCCCCTCCCTGAAAGTCCCATGAGCCCTCTTCCCTCCCCCTGTTCCCCAATCAACCCCTTCCCACTTCCCTGTCCTGGTATACCTCTACATTGCATTGAGCCTTTCCAGGACCAGGGGCCTCTCCTTCCATCTTCTTGGGCATCATTTGATATGTGAATTGTTTCTTGGGTATTTCGAGTTTCTGGGCTAATATCGACTTATCAGTGAGTGCATACTATGTGTGTTCTTTTGTGATTGGGTCACCTCACACAGGATGACAGTCTCCAGTTCCACCCACTTGCCTAAGAATTTCATGAATTCATTGTTTTTATTAGCTGAGTAGTATAACATAGTGTAAATATATCACATTTTCTGTATCCATTCCTCCGTTGAGGTATATCTGGGTTCTTTCCAGCTTCTGGCTATTATAAATAGGGCAATAGGGCTGCTATAAAAATAGTGAAGCATGTGTCCTTATTAGATGCTAGAAAATCCTCTGGGTATACCGCTCAGGAGTGGTATAGAAGGATCTTCTGGTAGTACAATGCCAAGTTTTCTGAGGAACTGCCAGACTGCTTTCCAGAGTGGTTGTACCAGTTTGCAATCTCACCGGCAATGGAGGAGTGTTCATCTTTCTCCACATCCTCACCAACACCTGCTGTCTCTTCAGTTTTTGATCTTAGCAATTCTGATTGGTGTGAGTTGAAATCTCAGGGTTGTTTTGATTTGCATTTCCCTGATGACTAAGGATATTGAACATTTCTTTAGGTGTTTCTTAACCATTTGATATTCCTCAGGTGAAAACTCTTTGTTTAGCTCTGTACCCCATTTTTTAGTAGGGTTATTTGGCTCTCTGGAGTTTACCTTCTTGAGTTCTTTGTATATCTTGGATATTATCCCTCTGTTGAATGTAGGACTGGTAAAGATCTTTTTTCTAATTTGTTGGTTGCCATTTTGTCTTTTTGAAAGTGTCCTCTGCTTTACAGAAACTTTGTAATTTTATGAGGTCCCATTTGTCAATTCTTAATCTTAGAGCATGGATTGGCAGGATTAATATAGTAAAAATGGCCATCTTGCCAAAATCAATCTACAGATTTAATGCAATCCCAATCAAAATCCAACTCATTCTTCATAAAGTTAGATAGAGCAATTCTCAAATTCATCTGGAATAACAAAAAACCCAGGATAGCTAAAACTATTCTCGACAGTAAAAGAACTTCTGGGGGAATCAGTATCCCTGACCTCAAGCAGTACTACAGAGCAATAGAGTTAAAAACTGCATGGTATTGGTACAGTGACAGGGAGGTAGATCAATGGAATAGAACTGAAGACCCAGAAATGAACCCATACACCTATGTTCACTTGATCTTTGACAAAGGAGCTACAACCATCCAGTGGAAAAAAAGATAGCTTTTTCAACAAATGGTGCTGGTTAAACTGAAGGTAGGCATGTAGAAGAATGCAAATCTATCCATTCTTATCTCCTTGTACTAAGCTCAAGTCCAAGTGGATCAAGGACCTCCATATAAAACCAGACACACTGAAACTAATAGAAAAGAAACTGGGGAAGAGCCTTGAGCACATGGGCACAGGGGAACATTTCCTGAACAGAATTAGTTTGTTAGGAATAGTCAAAGCACACTAGGAAATGCTTAATTATAGTTACCATCTTGCTATAGTATATATATATATATATATATATATACTATATATATATATATATATATATATATATAGTATATAATATATATATATATATATAGTATATAATATATATATATAATATATATATATATATTATATATATATATATATTATATATATATATATTATATATTATATATATATATATATATATTATATATATATATATATATATATATTATATATATATATATATTATATATTATATACTATATATATATATATAGTATATAATATATATAGTATATAATATATATAGTATATATATATATAATAAGAAATATAGATCGGCCCATGGATGAACAAATAAATAAGTGGTGGTAAGTAGGGTATTGCCTATGGGAGATTCTCTCACTATGGATTTGGGGTTACTTTCCTCCTACCATGTAGATGTGAGTTGGTTAGAAGTTCTTGATAGCTCCAACCGCAAACCTTATAGTCTGAAGCTTCATCATAGGCATGACTGATTTTTAAAATTTAATCCTAGTTCTCTTTTCTCTGGAGAATACACAGTGGTACAGAAAGCACCATGACTCATCCTCACCTGATCTTTCCAGTTACCAATGCATCCAAGAGCACATCCCAGCTGCAAGGGTTATCTAATTGGAAGAAGATCTATCTGATTTCCCAGGAAACTACAAATCCTTAAGATATCTGAATACAGATCAGATTCAAGGTAGAATCCCTTATCTCTTAGTCTTTGGCCACTAGTAGGCTTCCACTCTTCCAAAGACCCCAAAGTCATATACAGATGCAGAGCACTAACTAGATGTTGTGGTTTGAATAGGTATGGCCCCCATAGATTCATGTATTTGAAGGCTTAGCCATGGACAGTGGCTCTATTAGGAGACTTGGCCTTATTGCAGGAGGTGTGGCCTTGTTAGAGGAAGTGCGTCACTGGAAGCAGGGCTCAGAGGTCTTAAATGGTCAAACTACTCCCACTGTGAAACATGTCCAGTCTATTCCTTGCTGCCTTCAGATAAAGATGTAGAACTCTCAGATTCTTCCCCAGCACCATGTCTGCTTGAATTCCACCATGCTTCCCACCATGGTAATAATAGACTAATCTTCTAAAACTGTAAACCAGTCTAAACTAAATATTTTCTTTCATAAGAACTTCCTTTGTCATGGGGGGCGTCTTCTCATAACAATAAAACCCCCATTAAGAAATGATACCCTTCAGGATAGCCACAACAATATAAAGTATCTTGGTGTGACTCTAACCAAACAAGAAAGATCTGTATGACAAGAACTTCAAGTCTCTGAAGAAAGAAATTGAAGAAGACTTCAGAAGATGGAAAAATCTTCTATGCTCATGGATTGGCAGGATTAATATAGTAAAAATGACCATCTTGCTAAAAGCAATATGCAGATTTAATGCAATCCCCATCAAAATCCCAACTCAATTCTTCATAGAGTTAGAAAGAGAAATAATTCAAAAATTCATCTGGAATAACAGAAAACCCAGGATAGCTAAAACTATTCTCAACAGTAAAAGAACTTCTGGGGGAATCAGTATCCCGGACCTCAAGCTGTACTACAGAGCAATAGTGTTAAAAGCTGCATAGTATTGGTACAGTGACAGGCAGGTAGATCAATGGAACAGAATTGAAGATCCAGAAATGAATTCACACTCCTATAGTCACTTGATCTTTGACAAAGGAGCTAAAACCATCCAGTGGAAAAAAGATAGCCTTTTCAACAAATGGTGCTGGTTCAACTGGAGGTCAGCATGCAAAAGAATGTGAATTGATCCATTCTTATCTCCTTATACTAAGCTCAATTCCAAGTGGATCAAGGACATCCACATAAAACCAGACACACTGAAACAAATAGAAAAGAAACTAGGGAGGAGCCTTGAACATATGGGCACAGGGGGAAATTTCCTGAACAGAACACCAACAGCTTATGCTCTAAGATCAAGAATTGACAAATGGGACCCCATAAAATTGCAAAGTTTCTGTAAAGCAAAGGATACTGTGAAAAGGACAAAGCAGCAGCCAACAAACTGGGAAATGATCTTTACCAACCCTATATCCTACAGAGGGCTAATATCCAATATATACAAAGAACTCAAGAAGTTAGACTCCAGAGAGCCAAATAACCCTATTAAAAATGGGTTACAGAGCTAAACAAAAAATTCTCACCCGAAGAATATCGAATGGCTGAGAAGTGTTACATATAGAAATGTTCAACATCCTTAGTCATTAGGGAAATGCAAATCAAAACAACCCTGAGATTCCACCTCACACCAGTCAGAATGACTAAGATCAAAAACACAGGAGACAGCAGTTGTTGGCGAGGATGTGGAGAAAGAGGAACACTCCTCCACTGCTGGTGGGATTGCAAGCTGGTACAACCATTCTGGAAAGCAGTCTGGCGGTTCCTCAGAAAACTGGGCATGACACTCCTGGAGGATCCTGCTATACCACTCCTGGGCATATACCCAGAGCCTTTACCTGCATGCAATAAGGACACATGCTCCACTATGTTCATAGCAGCCTTATTTATAATAGCCAGAAGCTGGAAAGAACCCAAATATCCCTCAATAGAGGAATGGATTCAGAAGATGTGGTATATTTACACAATGGAATACTACTCTGCAATTAAAAACAATGAATTCACAAAATTCTTAAGCAAATGGTCAGAACTGGAAAACATCATCCTTAGTGAGGTAACCCAATCACAAAAGAACACACATCGTATGCAGTCACAGATAAGGGGATATTAACCCAGAAATTTGGGATACCCAAAATACAATTCACATAACAATAGATTTCCAAGAAGATGGAAGGAGAGACCCCTGGTCCTGGAAAGACTGGATGTAGGGGAACGCCGGGACAGAGAAGCAAGAGGGGTTGAATGGGTAACAGGGGGAGGGAAGAGGGCTTATAAGACTTTCGGGTAGGGAGGAATCAGGAAAGGGGAAATCATTGGGAATGTAAATAAAAAAAAATATCGAAAATAAAAAAAAATACAAAAAGTAAAAAAGTAAAAAAAAAAAAAGAATAAATAGTAAAATTTAAAAAAAAAGAGACTTGGGCATTAAAAGCCAAAAAGTACATGCATTTGTGAGGGGTCTATCAAGGTGAGTATAGAAATAATTGGAGGAAAAAGATGTGAGATAAGTATATTTTCTAGTATAAATTAGTAAAATTCTCAGTTAATAAAAATTAAAATAAACCAGTATTATAATCAACAATGCTACTAATGTGACTGATACCTATAGCATGCATGCCAACATTCCTTTTTGTTATTACTAAGACTTGAGTGACATTGTGATTTCTGAAATTTTGTTACTGATAATAATAACCTAAAAATTTTAGTGCTTTCTCTACCTCTTATATTTTCATGATTATGTTTACTTTTTAAAATATCTAAATCTTAGTTGCTCCAAATTTTCAAAATTCTTTTTTCTCCATGTCATAGCATTTTGGACTCTAATCAATTGCATTTCATATTTTCAAAGTTTCTTGTGATAAAATATAACACTGTTAAATTGAAACTGTTTTTTCTTTAGTAATATAAATGGTTTTTTTTTGTTTTGTTTTGTTTTGTTTGTTTTTTTTGTTTTTCGAGACAGGGTTTCTCCGTGTAGCCCTGGCTGTCCTGGAACTCACTTTGTAGACCAGGCTGGCTTCGAACTCAAAAATCCTCCTGCCTCTGCCTCCCAAGTGCTGGGATTAAAGGTGTGCGCCACCACCGCCCGGCATTATAAATGTTTTTAGTGGCAAGCTTTCCTCTAAGAACTCTTTGAACTGGGGACCATTGATTTGAATATGCTGCGTTTCGAAGTTCTCTTATTTGATATATTTTTAGTTCATTCTAGGGTTTCCTCGAGCCCTTGCTATTTATGAGTGTATTGTATAGTTTTTAATATTAACAAATTGTTGGTCCTTAACTGAGCTTCAAGTGGACAGGATGCTCATTTTATCTGAATTCTTTTCGCATGGACTAAGCAGACTTTCTGCAGCTGTCTGATGTGTTCTGTTGAGTAGTTTCACATTCTCTAGAGTGGCATGTGCTTGCTGCTGCCATTTTTGCTTGTAATCTTCTACAGAAGAAGGGTCTCTTGGGTCTAGTGAGTTTATCCTTTTAATCAAGGATTTCCTTTGATTTTGTCTTATTTTTAGGTATCTGTGTATGTTCCTTTGTATGTATATGCATGTGTCGGTGTCTATAAAGGAAATCAAATACCCTGGAGAAGATGTGAGCTGCCTACTGTGAGTACTAGGAACTGATCTAGGTTCCTTTGCGAGAACAGTGAGTGCTTTCAATAACTGAGTCACCTTTCAGTTCTGATCAATTTCTTATCAAAAATTTTATTTTCTATTAATTATTGAAAGTGCAATGTTTTTTATAGTAACCATTGTCTATGTCTTTCCAAAAACTTTGAGGTATTTTTAAGCTTCTAAAAGTAGAGAATCCTTTATAAATGTTGTGGCTGCTAACAGAAAACATAACTTTTTAAAATGTCCCCACCATACCACAGGAGCATATATTCATAGTGGCCTTATTTGTGATAGCCAGAAGCTGGAACAACCCAGATGTCCCACAACATAAGAATGGATACAGAAAATGTGGTTCATTTACACAATGAAATACTACTCAACTATTAAGAATGAGGACATCCCTTTTTTGCAGGCAAATGGATGGAACTAGAAAATATCATCCTGAGTGAGGTAACTCAGACCCAAATGGACATGAATGATATGTACTCACTAAGACGTGAATATTAGCCAAAAAAAAAGTACAGAATATCCAAGATACAGTTCACAGAAGTCAAACAAGCTGAAGTGCCCAAGGGAGGACACCTCAGTCCCACTTGAGAGGGAGAAGAAAGCAATCACAATGGGGAGGGAGGGAGGCAAGGAGGGAGAGAGGGAGGGAGGGAGGGAGGGAGGGAGAGAGGGAGGGAGGGACCTGGGAGGGAGAAACCTGGGAAGTAAAGTGGACATGGTGGGGAGTCAGAGGAGGGGATAGAGAGGGAACCTCATCTGGTATTGGGTGAGGGAAAAGGACTAAAGTCCTGAGGGCCAGCAGAAAGAATGGAAACAGGCAACCTCAGGAGGTAGGAGGTTGGGGGTCCCTCCATAAAGCACCAGAGACCTGGGAAGTGAGAGACTCTCTGAACTCAAAGGGAGGGACCTTAGATAAAATGCCTGATAGTAGGGAGACAGAACTTATAGAACTCACCTCCAGCAGGAAGACAGGTCATAAAATGAAGGAGGGGGGCATCTCACAATCACAATTATGACCCATAATTGTTCCTGTCTGAAAGAATTATAGGAATGGAAATGGAGAAGAGCCTGAGGAAAAGAAGGTCCAGCAACAGGCCCAAACTGGGATCCAGCTCAAAGAACGTTCCAAGGCCTGACACTATCACTGAGGCTATGGAGTACTCACAAAAAGGGACCTAACATGACCACACTCTGGAAGACCCAACAAGCAGTGGAAAGAGACAGATGCAGATATTTGGATCCAATGAATTGACAGAAACAACTGATCCCTGTTGTTGAATTAGGGAAATGTTGAAAGAAGCTGAGAAGGAGGGCAACCCTGTTGGAGGACCAGCAGTTTCAATTAATCTGGACCCCTTAGATCTCTCAAACACTGGACCACCAAACATGGAGCACACACCAACACACATACTGCAGAGGACTTCAGGGTCTGTGTTCATTAGGAGATGATGCACCTAACCCTCAAGGGACTGGAGGTCCCAGGGAGTTTAGAAGTCAGGTGGGTTGGGGGGTGCAGTCATCCACATGGAAACAGGAGATGGGAAGGAAGTATGGGATGTGAAACAGTCAGAGGGTGGCTGGGGGTTGGGATAAAATATGGAGTAAAATAAATAAATAAAAATTTAAAAAGTCCCCTTTTCTCTATAAATTACTCTTTTTGGTTGCAGTCCTTTTTTTTTAGTTTTAGTTAAATATTTTCTGTCATATTTTTAGTTGCTGTTTGCATTTTATGATTTGGTTTATCATTCTACTTCATACCTAGTTGTATATTTATTTATACTGTGTGTATTAGCTGTCTGATACACATAATGAACAACTTTAACATTTGAATTACTGAATAACATCTGTATCTTGATTAAATGTTTTAACTACTAATATTTAATATTATTACTTTGAATATTAGATTAATATATTTGAAAGTTCTGTAAATAGTCAGAAATAATGGACTTCCTACCATCTCTCATTCATTACTTTCTTTTCTTAGCGTGAATTTAAAATATTGTTAAGTGTCACTGGATATGAACCTCCAAAACTTTGATTTAGATCTCGTGTAAGAGTTCTTTTACCTAGGTCTAGATTTTTCAAATACATTATTTTATCATCAGTTTGAATAGTTGGTGGACATACATTGGCTGACAGCTTGTCTATTTCTCACCCTCCTTTCTTATCTTTATTTATATAAATTGTCACTATTGGTATGTTCCTTGGTTTTCAGGCACATAACCAGCTAGTAGATCCCAAAACTTTCAAGCTGATTGCTAGACATTTTCCTAACATTGACACAAGGTCTAAAATCTTGCATATTCTGAAGCAGTGTGATCCTTTGCAGGGAAAGTGTTTTATTCTTTGAGGCGACTTAGACACTTGAGGACCATTTAGAATATCTCTCTCATTCTACTCGGAGACGCTCTGGGCCAGCATTTGCTTATTAATGTGAATTTCATATTGCTTATGGCCTCCTCACTGCAAACATCTGTATGGTCTTCAACAATACACATAGACATGAACATACTCATACTCTGCACCAAATAAGACACATTCTTGTAGGATGAACTGTGAAGAACTGTATTTGTATAGCTTTTCTTTCCTCTGGGTGATGCAAATATTCCCCCATGTTGCAGCAGCTGCCAACATTTCATAGTTTCATTTATAGTAGAAGGTCTCAGAGTGAGGACTAAACCTCCCTTTCATGCCTTAGGTTTCCTGTGGTTCAGTGTCACTGAGCTTAGAATTAACTGTTACTTTATAACTACTCATGTTATTTCGACCTTTTAAGGTAGAATGAGGGGGTATTTGCATGCTGCATAATTTCTTGCACTTGCTGAGATATAGTAGAATTTTATAAATAAGTACACTTGTACTATAAGCATAATTTCTCAAGATTTTAAATGATGTATGTGTATGGGTGTATGTTTTATAAAGCAACTTTAATTCAATGAAAAATTATTTTACTGGGACAAGAATCTTAAAGTACAGCTCATATCAAATTCTATTTCTCTAGTTTTTCTTTTTTTTTTTCTTGTAAAACATTGAGGTTCAACTCTTTAATTGTGCATAGGGATATTTCAAATTTAAGCAATGAATAGAAAATTACAGTGTTAATAAAATATATGTTTATTTCCATGAATCATAACATTTAGGAAATGCTACATAGTACATTTCATTAGATTACCTAATACTTTTGATCTTCAAATAACAACAACAATGTTAGGGAAAATCCTGAGTCAAACACATAAATCAAAAATTTATAATTTACTGGTATTTTTTAAAATGCATTATTCCATTAATACAGGGTTACTTAATTCATTTTTTAAATTTTATTGAGATTATATAGGATTACTGTTATTAGCATTTTTTAGTCAGAGTTTTTTTCTGTTTTTATTATGATATGGTTTGGATATGGTTTGAATTTGTTTTCCAAGGTTCATTCTGGCCTCCTGTACACAGTGAGCAGTGGAAGATTCAAAACATAAGGAAAAGGGAAAGACTATTTGGCCACCGGAATAATACCCACCAGAAGGAAGTAATGTAGTTTTGCAGAAAAACATGATAATTGACATGATGTATTTTGCAAAGAAACAAACATGTCTCTGGCTTCCACTTTCAAAATATGATCTCTTTCACATGTGCTTCTATAGATGACCACAACATGGTGATGCTATCTATTAAAGCCTGTCATCACTGCTGAGCAGATATTAGGACTGTGCACTCAGAGCTCAAGACTCTGAGCTAAACAAAGATATTTTCTTTATGAGTAGTGTCTAGTAGTTGTGTAGTTGTGTGTGTGTTTGTGTGTGTGTTGTGTGTTTAATATTGTCTCAGGGTTTCCATTGCTGTGAAGAGACACCATGACCAAGGTAAATCTTATAAAGATAAACATAAAGATAAACATTTAATTGGGGCTGACTTATAGGTTCAGAGGTTCAGTCCATTATCATCATGGCAGGAAGCATGGTAACCTACAGGCAAACATGATGCTGGAGAAAGAACTGAGCATCCAGGAGGAGGCTCTCTTCTGCACTGAGCAGAGCTTTGATTGTAGATCTCAAAACCCACTCCCACAGTGACACACATCCTCTATCAAGGCCACACCTCCTCCATTCAGGCCACACCTCTTAATAGTGCCACTTCTCATGGGCCAAGCATATTCAAACGACCAAAAAAATGAATATATGTATATATACATATATATGAATATACATATATATACATATATATGAAGTTATATATGTGTTACATATATATTTGAAATTGAATGGGAGGTTGGATCTAGGGATAGATTGGGGAATACATGAATGAAATAAAATACATGTACCAAACTCTCAAAAAGTATATACATATATAAAAGTAGAAATAGAGAAGAGCATGGAAGGGCACTAATGGGATTGGGAAGGGATGATAAGAGATGAGCAGTAGATGCATTGGGGAATAGTGGACTCAACACACAGGACATAACCATAGGAAAATGTTCATATGCACAGTATCATGTACACAGGATGTACACAAAAATCACTCTGCATTTTGCAGCATGGGGTATCAAATACCTGTAATTAAAACACTTGAGAGGCAGAGACAAGAAGATCATAAGTTCTAAATTATTCCTGGCACAATTTTTCAGAGTGTTTGAGGCAAGCCTAGGATGCATGAGACCCTGTCTTATACTGTTCCCCACTCCTGCCAGAGACCATGCTATGTAATGCCTGCAGAATTAATCAGTCAAAGAATATATTCTTGACATGAGGAACAACTGAATTCCTCATCATAAGAATGAATGAAAAAAACACCCAGAGACATTGAGACACATACATTCATTCACATAGAACTCTCATAAAAATACAGAACTAGATACCATAATATATAAGTAAATGATATAAGGTTTTTTTAATAGCCCAGATAAATCACTATGATACAAAACCTCCTTCAAAACTATGATTGAGTTTATTTTCTGTTGGCCATCAATTGCTGGAAACATCTTTGTCATTGTCCTCTGAGTTCTGTTACAAGAATGGTGGCTGGGGAGGTGAAAGATACATAAGAGCTGAGGGAATCAAGAAGATGGCTGAAGCTCTGCTGTTATCTTGGATAATCGGAAGAGACATGCTCAATTAGATTTCCGCAAGCAAATGAGCTGACTAATGTTGCTTTCTGAATTGTGTCTGTGAATGGTATTTCTCAAGATACCTTGGAAAGGGTTGTTATAGAGAATATAGGCATGAGAAAGCTGAATGAGACTAGGTCTTAGATGTAAGACAATCACTCAGACATAAAATACATGAATCAAACCCCAAACAAGTGTGCAGAGAGAGTCATTCCTTTTGGAGTTCTGTTATTACTCAACATGGATGGAAGATTTTCCTCTCATAAAGCCAATGTGAAGCACATTGTTCTCATAAGTGGATCACAACCTGCAAATGCTTCTTAATCCATCTTTCATTTAGACACATACATCCAGTCCCAGAAAAATTACATGAAAATAAAAGAAAAGAAGCATATTTAGAAACAAAAGACCCTTTTAGGTCTCAG
Source organism: Tokudaia tokunoshimensis (assembly GCA_036184795.1). Taxonomy (NCBI): domain Eukaryota; kingdom Metazoa; phylum Chordata; class Mammalia; order Rodentia; family Muridae; genus Tokudaia; species Tokudaia tokunoshimensis. The sequence continues at coordinate 9,647,846 of BTHU01000003.1, read as the reverse complement.
TAATATTCCCCCAGGCTCGGTTCTCCACGGAAGCATAAGATTAGATAGCGCTTTCATGCTTTGAGTGACAATATCATATTATATTCAGGAAAAAAATAACTGTCAGTGAAATGTAGACTATTCACTTTGTGAATTTAAGGTTCTTGATTTGAATGAACATTTCACAAAATGCTGGAGAGAGGGAAGCAGAGGGAATGACTGTGCCGTCTTGGTGAATTACACAGTAAGAAGAATTAAAATTTTAATGTTAACTGAGGAAGCCCAGGGAAGTGGATATGTTCTAAAGAAGAACACTGTCAAAGATTCTCTTGGAGGCTGAATGCTAGACACTTCAAGCTGGCTCCGTGCAGCTCTCTGCCTCTGGGTTTTACTTAAATTACATAAAACCTGACGTCTTAGCTTTACCTGTACAACAAAGTGCCTGAGTTCCACCTCTGTGTCTAGTGACATTCAATTGCAAATATATATGCAATAGTGGCTTTACATAGCTGCTCCAATGTTGTTAAAACACAATATTCAATGAAAACAAAATTTGTAAATAGATATATAATCAGTTAAATGACTGCAAACAATAACAACACCAATAACTCCACCACTCATTTGCCAGAAGCATTTCAGTTCTGAATTATAACATCTGTAAATAGAACAGATGTGTCATAGAATTTAGGCTGATATAATAGGGTCATATAAATATACCTCTATAAATGATACATTTTTCTCCAGATATGACTGGATAACTTTTTCCATTTCTTATTAAAATTATGCTATTACAACTTATATATGTGCATGTAAAATATTTTGCATGTATTTACCCTACTCTCCTCCACTGTCCCCTTTCCAGCTCCTACCAATTTCTTTCGTTCCAAATGTTCCATCCTCCTAGTGATATCACTTTTTCTTCCTTAATGGTTTAAGAATAGGACTCTAGAGACCTGTAACACTGTAAAGTATATTTTTATTTTAAAAGTATTTCTCAAATTTCTTCTATACAGCAATGTCTGTATTGTGCTTACTGGTATATCATAATTCTGAGCTATTGCCCATACACAGACAAACATTTTCTCCATCCATATAAATGATAAATTTTCAAACTTGTGCAGTTGTGTTTAGTAGGGTAAATACATGCAAAATATTTTACATGCACATATATAAGTTGTAATAGCATAATTTTAATAAGAAATGGAAAAAGTTATCCAGTCATATCTGGAGAAAAATGTATCATTTTAAAGGATAAACTTACAGGGACAGAAATGATCAATATGTATAAGTTTCTTAAAACTTTAAATTTGGATTAAATATATTGTACTAATACCCATGAAAATTAATTTCTGTGTCAATCACTCCAAACTGAAGTAATTTAATTAAGTCAACAATTTGAACAATGTTTTTTTATTTACCACTTACAAAATTTGCAAGTTGATACAAAGAAAGTTGAAAAAAACATCTAGTACTGTTTGTATTCTATGGCCCTGAAATATAACAAAGAATAGAGGCCATCAATCATTCAGTAGTATATGGGAAATATACATTGGACTCAGTTGGATTATAAATGAAAACACATAACAAAGTATAAAAACTTATATGTAACTGGAAGGAATTGGGTAAAAGAGGTAAATCATATAATCAAAACATATGTATGACTTTTTCAACAAAATAATAAAACACGTTAATAGCTTATGCTCTAAATTCAAGAATAGACAAATGGGACCTTATTAAATTACAAAGTTTTTGCAAGGCAAAAGACACTGTCAAAAATCTTTACCAACCCTACATCCGACAGAGGGCTAATATCCAATATATACAAAGAACTCAAGAAGTTAAACTCCAGAGAGGCAAGTAACCCTATTAAAAAATGGGGTACAGAGCTAAACAAAGAGTTCTCACCTGAAGAATATCTAATGGCTGAGAAGCACCTAAAGAGATGTTCAACATTCTTAGTCATTAGGGAAATGCAAATCAAAACAACCCTGAGATTCCATCTCACACCAGTCAGAATGGCTAAGATCAAAAACGCAGGAGACAACAGTTGTTGGCGAGAATGTGGAGAAAGAGGAACACTCCTCCACTGCTGGTGGAATTGCAAGCTGGTACAACCATTCTGGAAAGCAGTCTGGCGGTTCCTCAGAAAACTGGGCATGACACTCCCGGAGGATCTGGCTATACCACTCCTGGGCATATACCCAGAGGCTTTACCTGCACGCAATAAGGACACATGCTCCACTATGTTCATAGCAGCCTTATTTATAATAGCCAGAAGCTTGAAAGAACCCAGATGTCCCTCAACGGAGGAATGGATTCAGAAGATGTGGTATATTTACACAATGGAATACTACTCTGCAATTAAAAACAATGAATTCACGAAATTCCTAGGCAAATGGTCAGAACTTGAAAATATCATCCTTAGTGAGGTAACCCAATCACAAAAGCACACACATGGTATGCAGTCACTGATAAGGAGATATTAACCCAGAATCTCAGAATACCCTAGACACATTTCGCATATAAATAGATTTCTAAGAAGATGGAAGGAGAGACCCCTGGTCCTGGAAAGACTGGATGTAGGGGAATGCCAGGACAGAGAAATGGGAGGGGATTGAATGGGGAAAAGAGGGAGGGAAGGGGGCTTATGGGACTTTCGGGGAGGGAGGAAACGGGAAAGGGGAAATGATTTGGAATGTAAATAAAAAAAAACTTAGAAAATAAAATTAAAAAAAAAAAGACTACTACCGTGATAATGAGAACCATTTGGGAATGAAGGGAAGAAATTATTAATATATTCAGAGGAATGTTCAGACATCATGTCTGGGCTAAATATTTAGGATTGCAAATATTCCAAACTTGATCCATAGTCATAGACAATCTAGTTTGTGAGGCTACATTCATACATTTCAGGAGCACTAGAAGCTATAGTTACAAATGAGTCAAGAGGACAACATGTACAATTAAGAGACTAATTGAAATGAAATTGGGAGGGAGGGAGCACATTGTCAGAAAATGTCAGATAACAAACCGACAGACATAAGTTCATGTTTTGAAGAAAAACTTCTCTAGCTATGTAGCTAAATGGTTTGGTACAGTTAAATAGCAGACTTCAAGTTCTCCTCTTTTGCCGTATCTTCCTTGATGGTACTCTGAAAGATTGAAACTACATTTCTCAGATTTCATTGTATATATATTTCAAGACATAAACCAACCCCCGCCACCATAGATTCTACTTGCATTTTACTTGGAATACAGATATTATAGAGACTTTACTCTTGTCCTAATCAGTTCTGTCTGACCCAGACTGGACAAATTTTGTGTGTGTGTGTGCAAATATATTTGCATAACATGACCCTGTTGCAGATCCTAGTTTAGTATATTATTGATCCTCCTAGATTCAGACATGAAACTTATGTAAAACATGACTTCAGTGTAGTGGTCCATTTCAATAGTCAATATTATTCCATGCAAGAAAAACTTGACCTTTTAGAAATTTCAGAAATAAGTATTCTAGCTAGGATGTCTTACTGGAGAGCCAAGAACATTAGGCACTAGAGCTTTTATCTCTATAACAATCTCTATATCAGCATCAATTTCTGTCTCTATGTCTATATATATTTTTGTTTGCGAATCAATCTATTATCCACTCTACTATTGTAAATGCATTATATTGTGTTGCTGCCCCTGTGTTATATATAAACTACTATTCAATACTGAAATACATTGTTGAAATTATAAATAATATTTAAATAGGAAACCTCATCATTTTATTTCATATATATTCTTATCAATAATATTGTAGCATGCATATTTTCATTTTTGGCAAAAGGTTACAGTAATCATATGCCTTAGATTGGACCAGGACTAATACTTTTTCATACAAATATGAAATTTATAACCATTGCTTCTTTACTGTTAAAATTTATTTAAAATAAATTACACCATGATTTATGTGAGAAACACTGTGAACTCTGGATAATTTCATCTACTCCTTTATACTCAAAGCTGTGGGGGTAGCATTTTGCTATTTGGCCTAGAAGACCAGTGTTAGAGCAAATATAGTTCATTTCCTCAAACTATGACCAATGCAAACATCGTTGGTCTTTTACAAAAGAAGTAGAAAGATGGTTGCTGTCATTTGAATCAAGGTCTGTCATCGGTAGTGCAAGCAAAATCCTAAAATTTCATGAAAATCTACCAAGACTTGTGCAGACACATTACCATACCCCTCTTCTGCCTATAGAACATTGCTATTTAGTTATTTTTGAGATCCACTCGGTGCATACCTTCCTATACTATTCCCTGGTGTTTCAATGCAAGCTTTAAATGCACTGTGTAAATAGTTCACTGAATGCTAGTATGAGAAGAAACTTAGCTCCATGGAGATAGGAGTAATTGGTATTACAAGCCCCCATGTCTATTAGTCTAGCCACTAAACCTGTGAAACATACTGATGGACATTACCAGTATTGAAAAGCTTCACTCAAGGCCACCAAAGATCCAAAAGAGGATGGAGTAAAAGTCCCATTCAGCTAAATGGCAACAAAACCAATATGTGTACAACTATAGACTAAGTGTTAAAATGTGACTGACTGTTCCTTGATAATGTAAAGAAAGCCTTGTGTATTTATTATTGTGAAGTATTACAAAAGGAGGCAGAAAAGTCACTTGGTATAGAAATTAGGATCCAAGAATCTGAGAATTTTCACTTTTATTCTTGTTGAAAGATGTTTCTCTAGGAAAAAAAAAGACCATTGTTTCTCTTCTTCCTCTTCTTCCTCCTCTTCTCTTCTTCTCCTTCTTCTTCATCATCATCATCATCATCATCATCATCATCATCATTTTCTTCTATCTTTTTGCTTGGTTTTCAAGAAGACAGAAGGATCTTATGTTGTGCAGGGAAAGGATGGAGAAGTGGTCTTCACTGGGGGATGTGGAAAGTTATATATCACATTAGAAGAAAAGTGACCATGGCATTACAGCTTCTTGAGCATCTTTTACTACCATGTTCATAATCCGACTGGCTAGGAAGTGACTTATAGCTAACTGCATCTCTATGCCCAAGACATTTCTTTTTTGTAAATATAATAGAACCTTACAATATCCTCATTTGTCTCCGTATCACTGTCTCTTCCAAACAGTCCATTCTCAAAATCCCTGTAGAATCCTTGACTTTGTGACATCAGCCTGATAGGCAGTATCAAAATCAGTGAAGTATCATCCATGCCACTTGAAAATGTAACTCAACTTGTAAATGCTCCTAAATTTGGCTATAAAGAGGATGATTAATTATATTTGTATGTCTTCATGTATATTCTCATCACATGTACTACAAAGAATAATATGAACACATATTATTCCTCCTCTTCTCAAGTCTACCAAAGTTTAAAAACATGCATTCATTATCATTTTCATAACAAATTTTTACTTCAGGGCCACACTACCAAGAAAATGATGTTCCCTAGGATTCTGGTCAGATATGTATACAATAATATTCTCTCTATGTATTTATTTCTGTTCTGGGTAGTTATTCATTGTTAGTCATACAGTGTTTGCTCCTAAAATATCTATTTGACTTTTCTTAGAATAAAAGTCTGGCGCTTGGCATGGAGGTTGTGATTGATATCCTCAGAGCAGCAATCGCTCCCTGACTCCACAGATAAGCACAGAGCTCTCGAGCTGCTCTTAGCTTTCAACTTTTCTAGGTTTTGGTGTAATTCTATTTCTCAAACATGAAGTAATTAATTACTTATGTGTGTGTTCACATGAGCAGTGGAAGAATTGTTGTGGAACCCGTGAAAACACATTTCATATGTATGCTATAATGCTTCCTTTTGCTAAGTACTTTTTCTTTTTCCTTAACCTGTGCCCCCTCATGGTAGAAAAAGGTTTTAGTGTCCACATCTTAAAGCTTTAGTTGTGATGCCTCATTCAGTAGAATGCTTAGCAGCATCTCATATCTCAATAAATGGTAACTTCTGCCAAAGACCTGCCTCAGCATGGAGAGGAGTTCTGAGGCAAGGGGTGTCTGGGAGCAGAGGAAAGAACAACTTGAAGTCAAATCCTGAGTTCAAGCTAGAGGCCTAGGTTCTGCTGAGATGACTTTCTAGAGTGTGTGCTTCTCTCTCTCTCTCTCTCTCTCTCTGTGTGTGTGTGTGTGTGTGTGTGTGTTTTCTGTGTTCTGCGTTCTGCTCTGCTCTAGACGGCCTTTTCTTACTATTCTAAAAACTCCCTGGTTGAGACAGCTATCTCTCTGCTAGTAACATTTTTAAAGCTATCTGGATAGCTCATGAGTTTTCTGACCAAAGTCACAAAAAATACTATAAAAAATTATTTGATCTTCCAACTAAGTCAGTAATCTTGTTAAGAAAAAATTCTTGAAGGGTAGGTTTTACTCTCCAGAGATTTCCAGACTGCTCAACTCCTTAGACAGTAGTCTAAAGAGCTGCTCTTACTCTCTGTGAGCTAATCTCATGCAGACCCAAAGCCCAGTTCTTTATTTACATATCACTGTTATTTATTCCAGGTTCCCTTCTGATTATCCTGTGAATCAGCATCTTGTGTCCTCAGCCCTTTGATTCTTAGGAGACAGGAAACCTACATTTTCTTTTAACATTGCTAAAGAATTCAGAGATCTGTCAGCCTCTGTTACACACAGATGCTAGCTGGGTGGGACTGGGTCCTGAAATTACCATTTCTACCACACCTGAGCCTAACTTGCTGCATCCCAGGCTGACCTTGAACTCAGGAATTTGCCTGTCTTTGTATCTTTCTGACAACCTGGCTCATTAACACAGCTGCCTTTGTTCCTTTTGATTGTGAAGCCCCTCATAATTCACAATGCATCCTTTTCTTTTGCATAGTTGTGAAATTATATATCTTTGAATTCATGTATTTACAGCTCTTTCCCATAGCCTCAAGGGTTGCCCTGAAGGTCCCAGTATTTACAATTTTGCAGAGACATTAGCTACACCTTTGCCTCCTGGACTTGTGCTATTTATAATTCTCATGGAGTCATTAAGTCCTCAGAGAAATGTGAAATATATACATTATTACACAAACAAGTCTTATGCCCACAGCAGCCATCAACATTCATGGAGGATGAAACCAGGGACCTGTTCCAGGGGCAGGAACCACGACACTGCCCTCCCTGCAAGACCATGCCAGGCTCCACAACTACTGGAGGCTTACACTAGGGCCCTGTCAGAGGCAAGAACCACCACATCATTCTGTCCCCACCAGGGCCATGCCAGGCTTGGCAAACATTCAATGAACTAACAGGACTAACAGGTAGGTGGGACTGATTTTTGGAAAGAGTTAGCTGCTTTGAATAAATGTACTTTCGGTAAGATTCAACATGGTGATTTAAATAAAAGCAGAAGAAAGTGTTCAAAACTCAGTGATGTCACAGGTAGCAAAAGTGTTTGAAATTTCACTGTTCTGTGAAATTCCTTTACAAAGTGTAGTGGCTATTCCTGGTTGTCAACTTGACTATATCTGGAATGAACTACAATCAAGAATTGGAAGGCTCACCTATGATCCTAATCTGGAGGCTCAGAGATAACAAGTTTCTGACCTGGATGTTGGCATGGAGATCTTGAAGCATAGTGGCTATGAATCCCAGAAGATTAAGACAAGAAGATCTTCGAGTAAAAGGTCATCTGGGGGGGCTGGAGAGATGGCTCAGTGGTTAAGAGCACCGACTGCTCTTCCAAAGGTCCTGAGTTCAAATCCCAGCAACCACATGGTGGCTCACAACCATCTGTAATGAGATCTGACGCCCTCTTCTGGTGTGTCTGAAGATAGCTACAGTGTACTTACATATAATAAATAAATAAATCTTTAAAAAAAAAAAAAAAAAAAAAGGTCATCTGGGATTAAAGACTCAGTGGCACACGCCTTTAATCTGAGCCACACCCTCTGCTGGAGACCTACATAAGGACATTGGAAGAAGACTCACTCACTATTCTTTCCTTGCTTGTTTGCCTAATGGGACTGAGCAACTGCTACATCCTTGGACTGCCATCCACAGCTGCTGCTGACCATTGTTGGGGAGTTGGACTACAGACTGTAAGTCATCATCGAATTCCCTAAGTATACAGAGACTACCCATATGTTCTGTCACTCTAGAGAACCCTGACTAACACACAAAGTCATTCTTGTTTTCACTACTGTCCTTGTAGAAAACAAAATCCATGACTCTTCAGCTACACAGAGTAGTTTTTAGGATTTTATTTAATTTTTAATTACCTGCAATGGTGGGGGTAGAAGATGGGATCTGTGTACAACAGTGCCTCACCCACAGGTACCAGAAAATAACAATAGATTCCTGGAGTGGGAGTTACTGGCCTGACATAGGTGCAGGAAGCTGAACTTAAGTCCTGTGTAAGAGTTGTATATGCCTTTATCAAGTGAGATGTCTGTCCAGGCTTTTATTTTCCCCAGAGGAAGGGCTACTGAGTTTCTTAACTCGCCATCATGAACACTTTGAAGGATATACTGAAAGAGTTCCCATCATTTCACTGGTAAACTTTGGGGATAAGAAATTAAATCTACCTGGATTCTGTTTAAAATCACAGAAGACAATAGGAGGCTATTAATAGTAACAACAACAACAAAAATCCCATTATAAGTTCCCTAAATCATTAAGTATTGTCTTCAGCCTAAGGATAATTACTTAGCAAATAGAATTTTGCTTTTCGACAATAATCAGTGATTGCTATAAATTGCTGAATTTAGTCTTATAAGTTCTAAGTTACTTTTGGTAGCATTTATTTGATCTTTAACATAAACTCATTTCTTCTGTTAAAGTGCTGTCTTGACTTTTCTATTGACCATAATATTTGATAGTAACCCAAAAGATTCAAGAAATGAGTTAATGAGTAAAATACACTATTTATTTTATACTTTTTCTAATCCAAGCACATGTGAATTTTCGATTTGTTGCACAGACTAACATAGTATATTTTCAGTTCATTTTTGCAACATGACTTACAAGAGAAACATCATAGAATATTTTAAAGTCCTATTACTGTGAAAATGTATGCAAACTCTTACAGAAATGTAGACACCACGTTCCCTTCATCTGTAATGATTCATATTTCCATGTGAAATGCTGGCTGGACCTCATCATCAGTATATATTGCCTCTCTAGGGTACTCATTTTATAAAACACTTTGATGACATTTCATAAAACAAATCCTGGTGTTAATTTAACGCTTCAAATGACTTAGGAATTTTAAATAGTACATTTAGGTCTAGACATGAAACCTTCCTGCTTATTCCATGAGAGCAAAAGGCACAAGGTAGAGAGTTTTTCAAGAGTTATGTATTAAAGCAGAATTAAACAAATGTACAAGTTATCCAGACATTTGACTCAATTTAAGGACATATCAATGGGAGGTGCAATACAAGGTTTTCAAGCCCTAAATATAAGATATGCATGCTTATTAGTATACACAGAATGTTAATTTTCTACTCTAAATTACAATTATAGCTTTGAACAGAGGGGATGAAATAGCCAACTACAAAATGGAAACCCATTTGTCCTGAATATTTTTCCCTAGTGAATTTTGGAACTCTCTATGCAGTAGATTTTTTTTTCCTTTTCTTCAAATGGGGAAGGAAAGACTCTAAAGATTATCATATTAAAACACATATGGCATAAGACCTCCTTTTACTTACCAAAAATATTTTTGACAGGAGAGGGAAAGGGCTGGAATCTGAGAGGGCAATTTGACATGTCGCTTTTAAGTTCTATTACATTGATTGATTTCATAAAACCAGTGAACTCTTTAAACATTACAGTCTATTCACTTATCTCCTTGTAGACTTCACCAGATGGCACCCAGCAAAAGAGGCAAGCCATCAATCATTCTGTGTCTTGCCCAGCACTTCTCTTGTCCCAGTTTTGTGAGTGTGTGTGTGTGTGTGTGTGTGTGTGTGTGTGCATGCGTGCTTCTCAGTGCCATTTGCCACTGTAGCAGCTCCACAAATCCATATGCTAAAACAGTCAGCTGCAGTCGCTTGACTCCCTTGATGGTTGGCCCAAGTTTCAGTCACTCATGAGAAAAATAAAGTACATTGAATCTTGTCCACATGTTCATATAAAGAAGTGCATGTTTTATCAAGGGGCATGTCAAATCAGATTTTAGACTCCATTATTGTGAATCTGTTGCAATTCTATCTACAGATATATTTTGTGAGCATCTTGTCTCCATGTAACTTCATTGGGTAGCCTGGATAAATAAACTCTTGCATTCAGCAACATCTCTAAGATTCTGACAATATGTGTGAATTAAGGTAAAAAGTGTCATGAAGTGGCCCTTCTGACACTATCCTGTCAGCCATTTGATCACAAGTCTATTCAGTTGTCTGAATTACACATGTGGTCTGTACCCCCAAAAGACTCTTCCAAAGGATAATTTTAGGTACATATTAGAGGAGAGGAAACTAAATTCAAAGAAAACATAAAATCACTTTCATTAAGTTATTATAAGTCTAAACTCTTGACTACAATTGGTTTGTTCTTAAAACCCTCTTCTACCAGTCTGAGCAGATGCTATTTAGAAATGTTAATATGCTAAAGTGGAAAAAAATATTAAGACCAAGAAGAGAATGCTAGTCACTTTTGTTGTAATTGATAGTAAACTTACTTCAACTTAAACAAAGATATCATATGACTATTGGGAACTGTAGTAAGATGTTTGCATAACCTATTTTTGTCATAGGTGATCAATTTATATCAATAGGAACAAGTTGTTTGAGGCAGGGTTCTACTATTCCTTTGTTCTGTGAACAAGAAAATATATATTTTTTTACACCTATAACAAAGTTAATGGGTGAGACCCTTATTTTTATAGCCAAAATTGATGAGCAAGAAAAAGTCTACACAAATGTATTTAATAAATTTTATCTGTGGTAGGAACATTCAAAAAGGAAGACAGTAAAGTCAAGTTTGTATCTGTGTGCATGTGTGTATAAACATGTGTCTGTGTGTATGCGCATGTGTGTGCATGTGTATATGTCTAAGAGCAGAAGGGTGTGTGTGTGTGTGTGTGTGTGTGGGTGTGGGTGTGGGTGCTGTGGGTGTGTCTGAATGTGTATGAGTGTATATGTGTTTACATGGGTATCTGCATATGGTTTATGTGTATGTGTGTGTGAGAGAGAGGAATAGAAAAAAATTGCAATAGTAAGCTCCCTTCTATATAGTCCCAAGAATTGAACACATCATATTGTGATCTTAATATCAATATATTCAGTCAATGAGCCATCCTGCTGGCCCAGAAATTACCTTTTATGAACAGTTAATCAAAAGTATGATGCTGGGAGTAGAAATTACATGGAAAATTTTTGTGGGGGGAGGGCATTTATCATATATATATATATACATATATATGAGACAGCTTCTTCCCCTGGGTAATGGACAGGTAGACAAGTCACTGCCATGTAATAGTAAGACGTCTGGGAATTAATAGGAAGGATCCCAGAGAATAACCTTCCTACTTTTCAAGAATAATTTTAGAGAAGAAAGTAATAAGAGTAATCTTTCTGTAGAAGTGCATCAGACCATACATGGCCCAGGTAAAAATATTTAAAGGTAGATACCTATTTCTTATTTTAGCTTCCTATGGAAAATTTAAATGCTAAACATGAATATGTTTATTGAAACCAAGAAACATTTTCTAAAAAAGAAAATGAAAAGGTATGGGGGAGTGTCAATGAATGAATGAATAAAAGAAATTAGGCTTTCTTCTTTTTCCAACTCTTGTTCATAGTACTCTTGACTGTAGCCATCAAGAAAGTACTAAGTATAGATTGTTCCTCATCTACCACTCTGTGATCTTGGTATAAAATCAGAAAGTATTAGTTGGTAACACTATGACCTGTGTCTTTTGGTTACAATATCAAAGCAACCAAGCATAGACTGGGCAAGTTCTGAGAGAATACCTGTCAGCAAGATACAGAGACATTCTATATGTTATGATATCAATAACTTTCTTTTGTTGTTTCTGTTTCTGTTTTGTTTTAAATACATCCTGACCACAATTTCTCCTTCCTCCACTCATCAATCCTCTCTGAAACTCCTCTCTTCCTCAGATTCAATCCTACTCTATTTCCCTTCAGAGAAGAGCAGGACTCCCAGGGATATCGAACAAACACCACATAGCAAGATACAATCAGCCTAGGCACAAACCCTCATATCAAAGGCTGGACCAGGCAATCGAGTAGAAGGACATGGGTGTAGGTAGTAGTTCTGACGCTAAGGTCCTGTTCCCCAATTGATTCTTTGGTTGATCAATAAATATGCCAGGGACCAATTACTAGGTGGTAAGAAAGAGGCAGGACTTTCAGGTTCCTGCTGTCAGGCTAAGAGAAGGAGAAAGAGGAAGGGGATCTTCATCACGCTTCAGAGGGAGAAAAGGTAATCAGTCATGTGAGATCTCAGCTGGAGTGACCATAGGCTGCTTCCCCAGGCAGGAGATAAGATATACAACTAAGCTGAAGGTAGTTTAGGGTTGTTGAAAATCGAGAAGGTAACTGGAACAATAAACTAAGGGCAGATTAAGAGGTGCAAAGTTAAGAGTATTAGGAAAGGCATACTAGCTGAGATTAGAAGCACCCAGAAATTGATCCAATCAGGCAGATTGAAATATTTAAATTGAGCTATCTGCACATCTGAGGGAACCTGGGGCAGGGGCTGGTAGCGTGGTCTGACCAGCTCTAAAAGTGGGGTAGTAGGAACTACATGCAATACAAGTATTCCAAGAGCAGGTGAAAGAGTCAAAGACACCCTCATTTCCACTGTTAAGAATCCCACAAAACAACAAACTAACAACCATGATATTTATGTAGAGAACCTAGTGCAGAACCATGCACAACTCAGTCTCTGTGAGCCCCTATGAGCCCTGCTTAGTTGATTCTGTGGACAGTAGTCTCCTGGTGTCCTTGACCCCTTTGCTCCTATAATACTTCATACAGCTCTTTTGCTGTGTTCCCAAAACTTCAAAGGGAGGAACCCTAGAGAAACCTCCAACCTTAGCATTTTCTCTGCTTAGTGTTTGGCTGTGGGTCTCTACACCTATTCTTCTCATCTCCCAGAGGAAGCCTTTATGATGACTATTTGGCCAGACACCAATAGATGAGGATAGAGAAATATTAGAAGTCATATATTTATTTTTTTCTATCTCTTTGGTTTTGGGGCTATCCAGCCTTCAGTTCCTGGTCATCTAGGAAGTGTAGGTCATAGACTTCCTTTTGTGGTGTGGGCCTACAATTAGAACAGTCATTAGTTGGCCACTCCCACGTGTTCTGTGCCTTCATTTCCCCAGTACATCTTGTATACAAGAGAGATTGTAGGTTGAAAGTTTTATGGATGGAATAGTGTCCAAGTCCCACCACTGGAAACCTTGCCTGATTACAGGGAACAGACAGTTAAGGCTCCATATACTCCATTACTAGAAGTCTTCATTAGGGTTAACCTTTTAGAACCTGGTAGTTTCAACTACACCAGGTTTCCATATCACCCTCCAAATGGCCTCCAATTCTAGTTGTTTGTCCCCATACTCTATCCTTCCAACTACACTCAACTGATCCCTCCTGTTCCCATTCCCACCAGCCCCAAATTCACTCACAAAATCTATTCTAATTCTTCCTCTTAGAGAATTCTAAGTGTCCCCTGCTTGAGCCTTCCTTGTTCCTTAGCTTCTCTGGGTGTGTGGATTGCATTATGATAAAACTTTATATAACAGGTAATATCCGTAACTGAATATACATAATGCTTGTCTTTCTATATCTGGATTACCTCACACTAGATGACTTTTTTTTCCAGTTATACCCATTTGCTTGCAAATTTCATGATGTCACTTTTTAACAGCTGAGTAATGCTCCATTGTGTAAATGTACCACATTTTCTTTATCCATTCTTCAGTTGAGGAACATCTAAGTTATTGCCAGTTTATTACCATTATGACTAAAGCCTTTATAAACACATTGAACAAGTACCTTTGTGGTAGGCTGTAACATACTTTCCTAATACTAAGTAAAATAAATTATAAATACAAATGAGTATTAATGTAAAGAGGTACATATTATATTGTTCCTAAATGAAATTTCCTTTTGTCTTTAGAGTAATACAAAAATATTAATGAAAATAAAGTGTACTGAAATGTATTTGGATTCCTATAAGGACAGATCAACATTTTGCTTAAAATGTATAAGATTTACATCCATTTGTATGTATATTTAAAATCAAATATACTTGATGACTCCATGACATGTTACAGAAAATGCAATGATGTTTTTGGAACATTCCCGTGTGATAGAATTTTATGTAACAACCTGGAAGCTTAGAAAATAGAGTATTCCAGTCAAAGAACAGGAAGGTAAGTGTTTCCCAAGACAGACTGATTTCATGGAATCCCTTGTGTTTCCATATAACAGAGAACTGTTAAAAATTGTTCACTCAGTATCACAACAGCTATTCATCTATTGTGAGCTTCCTAGGGAACTGATAATTCTACTAAGAAAATCACATCTTTTGTAGCTAAAAAATATCCTCTCAGATTTCATCAATGTTAATAAAATGTGTGTGATGGAAAAAAAAATCAACACAGCTTAAAGTTAAACCTGAGAACCAAAACTAGACAGAGTTACAAAGAAATCATCTAGATCATTATCTGTGAACATTTGTGCTTATATATTAGATTTTCACCATGATGTTTTCCTGAATAGTTTATTTTAATCATACATATGCTATTGCTGGGAAAGAAGTCTACAGAATTGCTGTGCCCCAGGTACATGGCCTTGCGGAGGACATTCAGGCCCTGAGTGGATGACTGAGGTCCTGACTATAACCTCAGATGATCAATTGACATTTAATAAACATTTAATACATTTATGATGCTTTTTTTTCTTTTGTTTTTCCCCACTTCCTGCTAAAAGAGGAGGCTTTTAGTGCTGATGACATAGTGTCCGGATGGCTATGTTTAGAAGAATTCATAGAAAATCTGAAGTCTCTTCCAAGCAGAACACTTGCAAGGCCAACCCATTATTTCAATTCCTGGAGGGATAAAGTGGTCATGTGCATCATTTCTGAAGTGTGAAATGAGAGATATATGTTTAGCACTGTTTAGATTTCTAACCACATGAAGGATAGCAAGTGTTCTTGTTCTAACATAAAATGAGGACTTAGAGTGATTTCAGAATACTCACGTCCTGAGAAAAAGACTGAAAAACAGCATTTTTCCTCGGGTTGTGGGACATTTATTTATTTATTTGTTTACTTTCTTTCATTTTTGATTTTTTTTTCAGGGAAGGCCATGTAAAAAATACGTAAGAAAACCACAAATATATTTCCCTGTACATCCCCAAACCTTCAAACCAACTGAGGCAAACTCCAGGGGAAAGATGATAGCAGACATTGTGCTTCATGACAGCATGGAAGCTGCAGTAGCAACGATGGGCCACACAGATGGACTGAGTGTGGAGTCACTCTTCCCGATATTCAGTCAACAATCTCTGGGTGAGTTTTCCTAGGTAAAAGGTAATCTTATAGAAAAATCAAGTATACATTTACACCAGTCCTCTTTTGTTTCTTTGAATTTCACACCCTCTTTTTGAGTTTTGACAATGTGATTAAAAAGATGGTTTAGGGCTTACAAGCACAGTCCACTCTTAGAAATCCTGGCATCCTCATCTCAGCTCATACCATTCTGTAACTCTATTTCTAGGTCCTCTAATGCCCTTTTCTGATTTCTATTAGGCACACATGTAGTTGCTAGGCACATATGTGGTTACTAGACAAACGTGCTGCACAGATAGACATGCAAACAAAACACCTATATGAGTAAAATATAAACATTTGTGATTATAACATGGATGAATTTTGATATAAGCATGAGCAGGCAACACATTCATTATGAATGTAACTTCTGACATTTCTAGGAGACAATCTCACAGCAAAGTCTCCCTTAATCTGGCTCTTAAAATCTTTTTGAATAGTAACGATGGTAACAATAGAATTTCTAAACAGGTTTTATTTATGTATTTAGGAGCACAAACACACCAACATGCACACATTCTCAAACATACAAACTGTAACAACAACTAATAAAAACAAAAGAAGCCATACATTTGAAAGATAGCCAGAGGTGGGAAGTAAATGGGAAAGTTTAGAGGGAGGAAATAAAAGGGGTAAGTGATTTAATCATAATCTCAAAAATTATTAAAAGGAAGGAGAGAGAAAACTTGAGGACCTCAAGCTGGTGTTATCACTAAGTACCAGGAAGAGAGTGAGCCAGCAGACACCCCTGAGAAATGTCTCCTATATAAATAAACTTTCTCACTTACACAAATGACCTTTCGGTAATTGACTTCTGTATCCCTGCCCTCAGTAAACTAATGGTGATAGGAAGCATGGTCCCAGCATTAGATCCTATCATGTATATAACCTTTATTTCCATGAATATAGTAACGCAGAGTTTGCTAATGGAAGATGCTTCATTTTCACTTTCTAAGAATGTTCATGACTACACAAGATAACCAGTTGGAGGAAGAGTCCCAAGAGCTAGAACAAACTCAGAGACTTACTTGCTTCCACTGTAAGGAAAACTACCAAAAAGTTACCAAGGTAGCAGACATAATACGCATACAGAGGACACATGCAGGCCTCATGCTTGCTGCTTCAGTCTCTGTGAGTTGATTCACTGGGCCATGCTCCCCTGGTATCCTCCATTCCATCTGACCTGTACAGTCATTCCTCCCAATCTTTCATTAGGTTCCCTGAGCTCAGAGGGGAGAGACCCAATGGAGACCTCCGTTTTAGACTCTCACTCTGCAAAATGATATAATTTCTGGTATGGCTGTCTGTACCTGCTTCTATGTGCTGCGAGAGGAAGCCTTTCTGATGATAATGAGAAAAGGTACCAAATTATGAACATAGCAGAATATCTTTAGAATTTATGTCATTGATTTTGTGTGTGTGTGTGTGTGTGTGCTTGTGATGTTTTATTCTAATCAGGTTTCTGAGTATCCAGTCCCAGGCTATCCAAGCAGTTTCCTTCATGGAACCCCTCTTGGACATCAAGTTAAACATTAGTTGGCCACTCCCACAAGATCTGCACCACCATTACTCCAGAACATATTACAGGCAGGACAGATTGTAGGTCAAGGGTTTTATAACAGGATTGGTAATGAGGCTCCTCTTTCTGCAGCCTGAAGGGCACCCCAGTGAGCAAAGGAACATTCTTGGAATGCCTTCTCAACTATATAAGCCAAAGATTATATTATAGTTTCAT
Organism: Tokudaia tokunoshimensis; assembly: GCA_036184795.1. Taxonomy (NCBI): domain Eukaryota; kingdom Metazoa; phylum Chordata; class Mammalia; order Rodentia; family Muridae; genus Tokudaia; species Tokudaia tokunoshimensis. The sequence goes on along the minus strand of BTHU01000003.1, from coordinate 9,630,567 downwards.
CTTCCTAAATGAGTAATCAATTTATCCTTCCTTCCCTTAAAAAAATTCAGTGCTACAGTAAATGAACAAATGAACCTTCACATTACAAATTATCAGTAAGCATCTTCTTACCCAGTAATGAGTACTATACACTTTCATCCATTCATTTGTTTTTCCTATGGGCTTTTGACAAGGGAAAATCCTTGGGAGCACCTGCCCTTTTCTGGATAATGTCTCTTTATTATTTCCATGTTTAAACTCCATTCTATCTTTCTTTTAAGATCAAATTTTCATTCATGATCTTTGCATTATTGGATTATATATGCCTTAAACAATTTTTCTTTTTCTGACCATACATTGTAATTTATCTGTAATTTGCTTCCATGGGACATTTACCACTCTCAACATAGTGTAATAGTTCTTTCCAAAAACACAGAGCATGTTTATATGACTTATTTCCCTCTCAAAGAGGCTTAGCACTTAGAGAAATGTGTGTGTGTGTGTGTGTGTGTGTGTGTGTATAAGCAAAGGCAAATTACAGTAAACATGAAAATGAATCCTTTGCTATTCCCAAAGTCACACAATGATATGAATAGAAAATATAAAGTGGATATTTTATTTCATTAAATACAGTAACTTTAAATTAGTATCCAAATATAGTAAATGGTTCTTTAATGTAGAACTGGCAATCTACTTTTTAAGGAAAAACTGTATGTTCCCTCATTCCCCATCTTCAATTTGACTTCCATAAAGAGTTCACATTTACAATATTATTTGAACAGTTAACTATTTTAAAAAGAAGCTATCCAAATGTTGTATTTTGTTATTCTTGTCATTTGGAGATTTATTAACTTATGTCAAATTATCAATAACATATAATACAGACAGATGTTGAGGTTTGATGGGATGGGGGTTGGGGGAGGAGGTATGAGATAAGGATAGTTAGAGGGCGGACCAGGGGCATAACAACTGGACTGTAAAAAAGATTAAATAATAATAATAATAATTTTAAAAAAGAATAAATACTGGTCCATGATGTTGTAAGACCAACTATTATCAAGCCAAGCTATACCAGGATGATCATCTTATAAGAAGGAAAGCCCTGTTTGGGTCTTAGTCTCAGATGATTCATCTCTGGCCCTTTTGCTATGAATCTAACATAGCACAGTCATCTCTGTGTGTGTGCGCGTGCGTACACACACACACACACACACACACACACACACAAGATGTTGTGGCATTCAACTGCCACACTAGCAATCCTGTGGTTGAGCTAGGAGACACAAGAAAAGTGGCCAGAATCTCATGGACCAATTAACCAATTAGAAAAAACAAGAGATATCCTGTCTCAAAATGAAAGATTTATAGGTTGGCTAGCTTTATTTCAATTTGATACAAGCTAAAGTCATGTGAGAGGAAGGAACCTTAATTGAGAAACTACCTCCATAAGATCAAGTTGTAGGGCTGCAAGCCTGTAGGGTAGTTTCATAGTGATTAATGTAGGAAGACCCAGCTCATTGCAGATGAGGCCACCCAAAGCTGATGGTTCTGGGCTCTATAAGAATGGAAAGAACCCAGATGTCCCTCAACGGAGGAATGGATTCAGAAGATGTGGTATATTTACACAATGGAATACTACTCTGCAATTAAAAACAATGAATTCACGAAATTCCTAGGCAAATGGTCAGAACTTGAAAATATCATCTTTAGTGAGGTAACCCAATCACAAAAGAACACACATGGTATGCAGTCACTGATAAGGGGATACTAACCCAGAATCTCGGAATACCCTAGACACAATTCGCATATCAATAGATTTCTAAGAAGATGGAAGGAGAGACCCCTGGTCCTGGAAAGACTGGATGTAGGGGAACGCCAGAACAGAGAAACGAGAGGGGGTTGAATGGAGAAAAGAGGGAGGGAAGGGGGCTTATGGGACTTTCGGGGAGGGAGGAAATGGGAAAGGGGAAATGATTTGGAATGTAAATTAAAATAAATAAATAAATAAATAAAAGAAAAAAAAAAGAATGCCGGCTGAGCAAACCGTAGGGAGCAAGCCAGTATGCAGCACCCCTCCATACTCTATGAATCAGCTCCTGCCTCCAACTTCCAGTCGTGTTTTGAGTTCCTATCCTGACTTCCTTCAATGATGAACAGTAATGTGGAAGAATAAGCCAAGTAACATCCCCTGAAAAAAAAAAACATATAATACTAAGCTATTGGTTGTACATTTAACTAAACTACAAAATCTTGGAAATTTCTGGAAATCCTTCATTTTGAGAAGTGCTATGGCCAATTTCAGTTGCATATTTCACTGCCTTTTGCTTTCCTAAGAAAGAGAAAATGGTGGTTCCACATAGAGTGTCATGAAATAATTTATACCCACCAAACTAGTCCTACAGAGAATATTAGAAGCAGCACACTAGAATGAAAAGAAGAAGTGGTATATCTAAGAGATTATGTATATAAAACAAAGGGCACTGTAGATATTGAAACACAAAAATAGGAGGAGGAACACAGATAACACACAAAACATAAAACAAAATGACAGCAAACGTCACACATCTTTCAATGACTTTTAGTATTAGTGCCTTCTACTACCCTCCTGAAAATTTCTGGTGAAAATCTGTACAGAAATACTTTGCTACTGGGTTAAACATGATGATATACTTTTAGGAATTTGTGACTAAAATTATAATTAAATAACTACAATGAAAGTAAATCATTCTTGTGTTGATTCCTTAATATTTTCTCAATATATTTTAAAATTATTTGAACTCCAAGATCAGAAGTCATTGTTACTTCTACAAACTTTGATAAAAAAGTTAATCTACGTTAGCAATGGAGCAATACCATTACAGGAAAGTCTTACACTCTTTTAATCTCTGTTACTTGCTTCTGACATATAGCTTCATAGGGGAAGATTATGGTTTGAATGTCACTGCCCTTCCTTGACCAGCCTTTCCAAACAACATCACATACTCAGTGTAGATTCTGTCCCCTTTCCACATAGTCTTCTTTGCTGTAAAGTTAGAAGACGTTTTCAAATTTTAAACTTTGGAGGAATTAAATCACTCATGTGTAGCTCATCTATCTTTCTCTGTTAGTATACTTTACCTTGCATATTTTTCAGATTAGGAATTATTCCCCATTACATGCTTTTTAATTAGGGCCAATGTGATTTAAATTTTTAGGAGATGAGCTAGCTAGGGTTCTGCTGCATAACCTGGAATGTGTTAGTATAGGACGAAGAAGAAGTAGACTAAGATGTTAGCATAGGGCAGGGGCTTAGGGAAGAGTATAGGAGGAAGAAATAGATGAGGAAATGAGCACATGGGGGTGAGCACAGGAAAAAAGGGAGAATGAAGTGGGGGAGGAGGAAGAAGAGGAGGGAGGAGGAGGAAGAAGAAGAAACTAAAAGGAGAAAAGAAGTGTAGAGAATTCAGAGGAAGAAGAATACAAAGAAGGAAATGCAAACTTCATTTGAAATATATATTTCTGTTCCCTTAAAAAGAAAATGCTATAGCTGTCTTTTTGGTAGACTGAGTGTTTTCTTGTTCCTACTATGCTGCACAAAACCATGGAAATGGGGGTGAGGTAATCTTAAAGCATTGTGAATTTGATATCAGATTTTCATGGTTTTTTGCAGTAAGATTTCATAGATTTTAATAACAGGAACATCATTTTTATCAAATTTGAAGTGTTATAAATGTATCCATGGCAATCTGATATTCTCATTGGCAGAGATTAATAAAATGTTATTAATAAAAGCTAAATATATTTTTCTCTCTGACATTTGAGATGATGGAGTCTTTGAGAATTTAGAGGATTGTGCCAAGGTTATGAGGCAGAGAGATCTTCCAGGATTATTTGAAGCCATGTTTGTATTATGCACAGATAACTCTCTTTCTACTATACTGTGTTGCCTGTTAGGAGAGACCATATATTATTGCTTGGCAAGACAATAAAAGTATGGAAGGGAATATCTCATTACTGAATATTCTTTTATTGTTCAGTGACTTCTTTTATTGCATAGTTAATTTTTAATATATATTCATGTGTAAACAAGGTTTTTTAAGAAGATAACCACTCCAAGAATAAATTTTGCATTTTAAAGCATTTGAAAGGCTCTAAAATAGACCATAAGATAAACAATAATTTTTAGTGTGTACAACAGTGATAAATCTTATCTACTGAGCAATATGAAGCCTCCTTGAAAACTGAGAAAAGGGATTAGATGTGTTTCCTAAGATCCATTTTTTTTTCTGAAATTGGGCTGTTATTACTGGTCTAGATGTTGTATATATCTTTAAGAACTCATTCATTTCCTTTAGAAAATAGTATGAAAGGTTGATCCAACAGAACAGAATTTGATATAGTTTAAGAGGCTGTTTGATGCCATTCTCATGGTAGTCACAGAAAACAAAGTAGGAGATAGTATGCAATAGAATATTCGGCAGTTGCTTAAGTTGTGGCCAAGATCAAGACAGAGATAGACAATCCTGAAGCTATGGTTCCTGGGATGGCTTTATACACCAAAAGTGTTGCTTGTCCATACTCTGTGTGTTAAAAAATTTGAACTCTGTTGTTTGTTCCAAGTAGTGTAAGTTTCAAGCTGTTTATTCCTGTGATATATTTCCTTGGATCTATCTAATGAATGACATTGTAACCAGTGGTCCAGAAAAGTATAGATATCCCTTTGACGAAATAAGTAGCAAGATTAATTTAGATGTAAAGCTTTCTTTTCCTGTGCTACTTTATAGAACTGTGTGTATATGCAGTCATATTCAACCATTGCTAGCTTCTGTGATGTGCAACCTCATTCTTTATATCTTTGGTTATTAATGGCTACAACTTAGAAATTTTTGTCTCAGAAACTTGTAATACCTTTTTTGTGTAATGTTACTCATATTTATGTTTTCTGGGCTGATCATTGGTATCAGATAACCAACTGGTGTATTCTTCCCTACAGAGTATTATTTCTTCCACTGTCAGCATCTCTTACTTTTTTTTTGTTTTTAAATTTTTTATTAGGTATATTCTTTATTTACATTTCAAATGATTTCCTTCTTACTGGTTCCCCCCCTCCCCAAAAGTCCCATACACCCTCTTCCCTCCCCCTGCTCCCCAACCAACCCACTCCCGCCTCCCCTTCCTGGTATTCCCCTACACTGCCACATTGAGCCCTTCCAGGACCAGGTGCCTCTCCTTCCTTCTTCTTGGTATCCTTTGATATGTGAATTGTTCCTTGGGTATTCCAAGCTTCTGGGCTAATATCCCCTTATCAGTGAGTGCATATCATGTGTGATTTTTTTGTGAACAGGTCATCTCACTCAGGATGACATTCTCCAGTTCCACCCACTTGCCTAAGAATTTCATGAATTCAATGTTTTTAATAGCTGAGTAGTACTTCATAGTGTAAATATACCACATTTTCTGTATCCATTCCTCCATTGAGGAACATCTGGGTTCTTTCCAGCTTCTGACTATTATAAATAAGGCTGCTATGAACATAGTGGAGCATGTGTCCTTATTGCTTGTTGGAGAGTCTTCTGGGTATATGCCCAGTAGTAGTATAGCTGGGTCCTCCAGTAGTATTATGCCGAGTTTTCTGAGGAACCGCCAATCTGATTTCCAGAGTGTTTTTACCAGCTTGCAATCCCATCAGCAGTGGAGGAGTGTTCCTCTTTCTCCACATCCTCGCCAGCACCAACTGTCTCCTGAGTTTTTGATCTTAGCCATTCTGACTGGTGTGAGGTGAAATCTCAGGGTTGTTTTGATTTGCATTTCCCTGATGACTAAGGATTTTGAACATTTCTTTAGGTGTTTCTCAGCCATTCAATATTCCTCAGGTGAAAATTCATTGTTTAGTGCTGTACCCCATTTTTTAATAGGGTTATTTGGGTCTCTGGAATCTACCTCCTTGAGTTCTTTGTATATATTGGATATTAGCCCTCTGTCAGATATAGGGTTGGTAAAGATCTTTTCCCAATTAGTTGGTTGCCATTTTGTCCTTTTGACAGTATCCTTTGCCTTACAGAAACTTTGTAATTTTATGAGGTCCCATTTGTCAATTCTTGATCTTAGAGCATAAGCTATTGGTGTTCTGTTCAGGAAATTTTCCCCTGTGCCCATAAGCTCAAGGCACTTCCCCAGTTTCTTTTCTATTAGTTTCAGTGTTTCTGGTTTTATGTGGATGTCCTTGATCCACTTGGAGTTGAGTTTAGTACAAGGAGATAAGAATGAATCAATTTGCATTCTTCTGCATGCTGACCTCCAGTTGAACCAGCACCATCTCAGAAGATGTGGTATATTTACACAATGGAATACTGCTCTGCAATTAAAAACATTGAATTCACGAAATTCCTAGGCAAATGGTCAGAACTGGAAAATATCATCCCTAGTGAGGTAACCCAATCACAAAAGAACACACATGGTATGCAGTCACTGATAAGGGGATATTAACCCAGAATCTCAGAATACCCTAGACACAATCCGCATATAAATAGATTTCCAAGAAGATGGAAGGAGAGACCCTTGGTCCTGGAAAGACTGGATGTAGGGGAATGCCAGGACAGAGTAACGAGAGGGGGTTGAATGGAGAAAAGAGGGAGGGAAGGGGGCTTATGGGACTTTCGGGGAGGGAGGAAACAGGAAAGGGGAAATGATTTTGAATGTAAACGAAAAAAAAACTTAGAAAATAAAATAAAAAAATAAATAAAGTAGCTTTAAAATTTCAAAAAAAAAAAAAAAAGATAAAAGAAAGGAAAAGGTTATCTTTTTTCCACTGGATGGTTGTAGCTCCCTTGTCAAAGATCAAGTGATTCTAACCAAACAAGAGAAAGATCTGTATGACAAGAACTTCAAGTCTCTGAAGAAAGAAATCAAAGAAGACCTCAGAAGATGGAAAGATCTTCCATGCTCACGGATTGGCAGGATTAATATATTAAAAATGGTTATCCTGCCAAAAGCAACATACAGATTCAATGCAATCCCCATCAAAATCCCAACTCCATTCTTCATAGAGTTAGAAAGAGCAATTATCAAATTCATCTGGAATAACAAAAAACCCAGGATAGCTAAAACTATTCTCAACAGTAAAAGAACTTCTGGGGGAATCAGTATCCCCGAACTCAAGCAGTACTACAGAGCGATAGTGTTAAAAACTGCGTGGTATTGGTACTGTGACAGACAGGTAGATCAATGGAACATAATTGAAGACCCAGAAAAGAACCCACACACCTGTGGTCACTTGGTCTTTGACAGCATCTCTTACTTGAATGTAGGTCTTTGTAGGGTTGAGGCCTCATTTTAAGACCAGGAACCTCTTCAAGCCAGATATACTTTTATAACATGTTTAAATGTGGGTAATCATTTACTATAAATAGCTTAAAGTGTAGAAGAGAGAATACACTATAGAAATGAATGTGACAGTACAATGTATACAACATTGCAAATGCTGGGGAATAAATCTTTAAATGAACAAATACTATTTAGTATTTAAGAACTCTCAGCATATCATGGAATGCATTAGAAAGATCCCTAGAAATTTTTATCTAGGTGCTGAAGTTATATCTTTGTCCTTGCACAGATACAGAAGAAAGAGGACAGGCAAGAATGAAAAGTTCTGTAGCTATTCTAGATCAAAATCATTTTTCTTTGCCCTCAAAATCACGGTCTGTTAAGTGAGCAGTAATATTTCTTAAACACCTAGTCAAACAGTTTTATGTAACTGGCTACTAATTCTCCAAGGCTTCCTCTTCAAGTTTTGTTTGAAATTATCATATGTAAGTCCAGCAGGTAACCATTCTGAGGATCATCCTAGAGAAAAGCTAATGTTCTAGAATATATGAATATTCATGCATTATACTTGATCCATTCTTAAAATAAGGAAGTAATTTATAAAGATTTTTCTGCCATCTATCTCCCAGATAGGAATTCATTTTCAGTCATTTCCTTTCTATTAAAACTGTAATTTTCTAGGATCTGCAAAATAGTTCTGTGAGAGTCGGGAAAACTTGGGAAACTCTCAACAGATTCTAAACACAAGCAAAGAAGTGAACATTTATTCAAAACCAAATGTGTAATAATTCTGAGGTCTTTGTGGCAGTGCTAACTTGTATTAGCTTGTACTTTGAAGTCTCTGCAGCCTGGCTCCGAACTTCACACACTTTGAATAAAATGTACAGTCACTCACTTGGTGTCAGGAACTATGCTGGAACACCTTGGCTTAGATTTAAGACTCATATTCATGATTCTCAACTTAGTTTTTATCAACTGAGGTTTATATTTGAATAATTTTATGTTAAAATACATGATTAAAAATTACTACTTGATACCATTATACCTCTTCTCACAAATATATACTTATTAATATCATATCTATTATATATCATATCTATCTCATCTATCATATCTATTATATCATGTCTATCTCACATACATATATTACTCACCCTTTAGCAATCACTTCCGGAGTACATGTGTATTTAACATCATATTACACATCTTAAATACGTGCTTTCTGAGGAACAAGGAGTTAAACCCAGAACCTGCAAGGCAATCACTTCACCACTGAACTAAATCTACAGGTCCCTTTTATCTTGAGATAGAGTCTCACTATACTGCACAAGCTATCCTCAAATGTGTATTCTCACTGCCTCATCTTCCAGAGTAGCTATAGGTATGATCATGATTAATTATGTCTGAAGAACATAAACATTTTTATTTGTCAGGTATATATAATAAAGCTAAAAGAAAAGAAGCTTTGCATTGTAGCAACTGTCCATCTATCTAGAAATCAAGAGCAGAGCAGGAGAAGAGAGCTAGAGGTCACCCTGGTTTCTCAGGGAGGGTGGAGGTCATGGGATGTGAATGTAGCTCAATGGTACTGCATTTTCTGCTACCTTGGGTTCCCCAGTACTGAAAACTAAAAGTTAATTATTTGATGACAAATAAAAAATACTACTTAATTTCTTAAATTTTTAACAGTATTGTTTATTTTACAATATTAAATCAATTTTGGCTTGGGATTAGGACAGAATCTCTAATAATTTCTATTTAAAAAAAATACATGTTATTTTTCCTTCTAGGGATTTATGCAAACTGGAGGCAAGATGACAAATAAAGGTAATTTTCAATCAAGTCTGAAAATCTTTGAGGATATTCTTTGTATTGAAGTGGCAAATGTTGACACAATTCAATTCTTCATGTAAAAATAAACAGATACCCATCTCATGAATATGCAAGCTTAGTTTTCACCTTTAATAAATGAAAATATTTATAACAAACAATAGCTATTAAATGACTTTGATGATTTATTGTCTCTAAATGTTTGACTTATTTATCTATTTTATGTGCCTATAAACATATATTGAATGTAAAAGTGTTCATGAGTCACAAATGGTTATTATTCTCTTCTAGTACATTTCAAAAACTTCTGTAGCATTTACTCAATGCCCTTTGTAACTGAAGAAAAGTTGTATTTGAATGTGAACTTGATAACCATAGGAAGATTAAAGAGATTTAATTATGCTCTGCCTCACCTGAGAACTGGACTTTCTAGGTTAGTAGGCACAGATAAATTCTAGGAACAGAGAATCAGACCTTGTAGTCACTCAGATGTCTCCTCACTGTCTGACAAACAAAAGAAAATGTCCTTTGTAAACACTATTCCTCATCTCAAACAAGCTGTAGCATTTTGTCTTCACCATATCACTAAGGCAGAGCTTGTATAGGTTACAGTAATCAATCATAGTCCCTGTTAAAAAGTTATGTCTATTTTAACTACTCTAGAAATTCTCATTTGGGGGATTCAATTCACTGAACCCGATCAATCCATACTAATGCAGCCACAGTGACCTTTATCTTTATTTTCCTCTTTCAAAAACGCAATATAAACATAAATGAAAAAGAAAGTAATTCCCATAAAGTGAAATGTCTTCCCTTTTTTCTTTCTTGTCATTATTGTGTGTTTGTGTGTGCATGTGCGCACACACACACACACACACACACAATATAACTTACAGCACCAGATTGAGAACCCTTAAAGTCAATTTCTGTCTTTAGTTGTCTTTCTGTCACAATATTTTTGCCTTGGAAGATACAACACATGTATCCTCAACCAGGAGAGGAAGGACACAACAGGACAAAGTATGAATACCAACAATGTCCCACTGATGACCAATGAGACTTTTGGGGGTTACTTACCAAAATATGGGCTAGTAGTTACTTAAAGGAACAGAAATGACTCAAAGCCAGTTGCATCACCAAAGAACATCATAGTTCATGAAGCTAGGAATCTGAACCACCCTGTAGGCAGCTCAACACTGGGTCAGTGAGTGTGACTCTCAGCAGTTTTCATGTTTACTCTTGAAAGGAAAGGACATACTGAATCTGGTCAGTTTTAGGGACTTCCTGAAAATATTTGGAATTATTTACCTTCTGTCTTAAAGCAGTTTCAATCTCAGAGAAAGCTGCTACTGAACAGTTATATGGCAGATGCGGAAGAATTAAGCCTTGATCCTCTTGATAGGACTGAAGCTCACGTATCAGGCTGTGCCTGGCAGAGAAACGAGACAAAAAAGTGTAGAAACTGTTTCTGCCCAGCTTTGTACTTCATAAGATTGACCCAAAGCCCCTCACCACATCCATATAATTTTATAAGTCCAGAGTTTACCTATGCAGAGGACCACTTGACCTCCATGTTAGAATAATCTGGAGGGCCATGCCTGCTTTGATGATGAGAGCTTTGTAGCCTTTATATCAACATTTATCATTCCTGTATTGTGTTCTTTGTTCTTTACTGGATTTATGTTAATTCTGAGAGGGTGTCTTCATAAACCTAGACAACTGACCTAAGAAGAGTGTCACGAACCAACTCCTTAGATAGTATTTGAAAATAATCATATTTTTCCATCTTGTCTCTTACATCAACTGTCACTTATTACTTCTCATAGGGAACAAGATAGAAGAAATTTTAAGAACTGGAGAAAAACAAACTATTAGATTTTTGTAAAAACTTGATCTATCAGGAAACTCTTTTGTAGGGTTCTTTAATTGCAGGCTGAATTTTGAAGTATGCTTGGTTTCATGGCTTCTCTACGGCATTCCAACTCAAGTGCGACCTCTACAGTCCACTAAAATGCAAACAAAACTATTTGTGTTGCTTGCCTTAAGGGTTATAAATAATTCTTTTTATGGTTCCAAGATTAATCCCCTATTATGAAAAAAATTATTCTCCCTCCTGTCATATTTACCACAATTGCAGTCTTATAATATAACAAGAAGTGTAACTATGCCATTTCTTCATCTTATGTCCTTTCCTATCACTCATGGAAAAGTCACCTACTGGGCAATATGCTTTATGAGGGCATTGCCACATGTATAGCTTTAGCTCTATAACCATTAAAATACCATTATAGATTTCAATATAGAGATACTTAAAATTTGATTCCATCATTTTTCACATACTTTTTTGGAGTTGCTACCTAAGGCATTTATTATGCTATGCAGAATCTCAGTGCCCGGACTACATCTTCAGCTTGAAAAACTTCACAGTTCACCAGGAACTTTGACTCAATGAAGGTCAATCCTAGTAAAATGCTCTAGTAAAAAGAAAATCCTAGTAAAAAGAAAGTAGCTGGATTTCATTAGTCAAAAAGGAAGTCAGGCATGTGTTGTCACCATTTCATCTTCAAAAGCATTCATATCATAAAGAAAGCATCACCAGTGTATTTTGATTCATAAATACAACCTTGGAAATTGACATTTTTATTGATGTCTAAGTAACTAACAATGATGATCGATGTGAATACAAATTCATAGAATTAATTAAGCTAAATAGACTCATAAAAGTGTTTTAAATGGCAACATGACTTTATATAAAATAAATATGTATAATTAGAGTACATGGTTTTTTCGTGAGCACATGTAGAAAGGCATATGCTTTTAAGCACAAGTATCTACATAACATTTTATTATGCAACAAACATATCATCAGAAAATTATGTCTTGGACTATATTATTTTCCAATTCAGGAAATGTCTACTGGAAATCTGATCTTCTATTAGCAAAATATTCGGCACACAATCTTGTCATCTAAAAACCTGAATCAATGCTTAGATAAAACTTAGTTGACTAAGTTTTAATTGAAAAGTCAACAAAAATCTTATATTCTAAAAGACCATTTTGAAAGTCTGTATTTTATGTTTAAAGCAGCAATAAATGCAGATTTGCACAAAAAGATTTTAAAAAATTAAATAAGGTTTAAACTCTTTTTTTGAAATAAGAAATAGTGCATATAGCAGAAGTTTATTCATTACATTCTGAATGGTTATTGTTTCATCCTTTCTGAACATCATTCAAAGAGAAAAACAATAACAACACTAAACAGATAAACAATTCAAACCAGGGAAACTTTTAGCTTCTACTTTATTCACACAGTCGTGGCCTGTTAATTTCCTTAGATGATTATTTTGAATGGTAACATTATGCAGAGACCTTTAATATGGTTTAAATTTTTACTTAGATCACTTTGTATCTGTGTCTAGATACCTGTGGCATCATCATTACAATCCGTATAGCCAGCTGCCCGACAGCTACAAGAGTAGATATTGTGTGTTTGCTATCTCATCCATCCTTTTCCTTTCCTATCCTTTTTGCTTTCCTTCCTTCCCTCCTCTTCCTTCTACTTTCCCTTTCCTCCCATCTCCTTTTCTCTTCTTTCTTATTCTCTCCTATCTTCTCAGATCCTGTATCCCTTCTCCACCCGCTTTTCTACTCTCTCTACCTTTCCCTACCTCTCTCATCTCTGCTCCTTCCTTCCTCTCTTCACCCTTCTTTACTCTCCTCTTCTCTCCCTCTATTTCAGTTTCATTCTAACCTCTCACCTCTTCTTTCTTTCTCTCAGTCCCTCCCTCCTCTATTCTCTTTCTTCATCTCCATTCCTCCTTCCTCTCCTATCTCTTTGGGATAAAATGACTTATACAAAACTCATAACAATGTGTTGTTAACTATAAGAATTACTTTATATAGCAGGTCTATAGTTATCATAATTAAAATTTTATATTCCTTAGGAAGCAATCTCCATTTCTCTCATCCAAACTTCCTGGAAGTTCCTGTGTGTTTAACTGAGATAAATGTCTTGTCAAAGTAGAACCAGGAAGTACTGATCTTGTTTTGACTAGCTTCTTTCACATTATATAAGGTTATCCAGATTGATTCATGGAGTCACAGCTGGAAGACTTTCCTTCACCTTATTAACTGAATAATATTCCATTGTGGACATATGTCACAACATAGATCCAAACATTAATAATCTTTTATGTCTCAATTATTGAAACCATGTTCCTATCCATAGGGTAGTTCTAAAGTTGGTTTGCAATATTTTCCAATCTTTATGAATCGTGATTCAAAAGTAAAATGATTAGTTGTATACTAGTCTTATTTTTAACATTTCTAAGAATCTCTGTGATGGTTCTTTTCCCCATAACATATTCACAACTTTACATTCACAAACAACTGAATTCAGTCATTAAGGTCTCCACATCTTCGCCAGTTCTAATCTTTTCTTATTTTAATAGGCAATATGGCAGGTGTAAAGGGATGTTATTTATTTATTGTTTCTATTGAAATGGTGTCTCATTATGTGGTTAAGAATTTTGTATCCATCTGCCTCATATTCACAAGCATGAACCATGTAAACCATAAGACTATACCTCACTGTATTTTGATTTATATTCCCCTATGAATTGCTAGAAAAAATTGTTACTTACCTATACGTTACTGACTTGTCTTCTATGAGAAATGTGAGTGCAAGTTTTTATGCATATTTGTTGAGTTTAATTTTCTGCTCATGAGATGTAAAAGTTTATTATATACTTTGAAAATTAACCTCTTTTCAGATACTTGACTTGAAAATTTTCTCCCATGATATTTCATCTTATTAGGAGTTTTCTATCTGTAGATACTGTTGAGTTTGACCTTTTTATATCCTGTCTTTAGTAGCAGGAGTATTGGTAAATTAATTTATGCATTATATTGAAGACATAATATACATTATTGGCTGAAATAAAATAAGGGCAAGACTTTAATCATTCTAAATGTCTAAAATTTTCATACATAGAATATCAAAGTCATTTAGCTAATCTATCTCGCTTTGTACAGATAATAAGCAGAAAAAAATAAGAATCTTGGTTCTTTGTCACTGTATTAAAACTACAAAATAGAATAGCTATAAACTATGTCTTATTGAAGTTGTGTGTTATATGCTCTCTGTAGATAATTATGTAAGAATTAAATGTACTTTTTTGATCACAGCTATTAGATTTCTGGGGGAAAATGCTATCAATGAGTTTGGATTCAAACAACTGAGCAAAATCTTTAATATAACAGTATAAAATTTATCATTTTAAAATTATATCCTAGTTATTAACTAGTATTGATTTCTAATAAATAACAATGTATCATTTTATTTCTTTTGCAAATATCTGAAAATAAGTCCAGATGTATAATTATGCCTTATAAAATAGGTTTTCAAAATCAGTCTGAATAAAAAAAAATGTACAAAGTAGACTCAATACTTATGAGAGTAAACACCCTTGTGACGGTGGACATGCTTCCCTACCAACACTATTATATTTAATCTGATTGATGAAATTCTTATTTCAGGGTACCGTGTAAAATGTGATTTCAAAGTCCTCTAAGATGTCGTCTTCCTAAATACCTCTAACTGCAGTTGGAATATGAATTTGAATTTGAACTCTAAGTCTTGATTGTCAGGCATGCCAAGTGTAGATAAAATAGCAATCATTCAACCATTTATTTCACTTTATTACCACGTTAATTCAATTCATTCAACACTTGTTGAGTGTCCATTATGGGTCTGTCATTACGCCAAGCACTTATAGCAAAATTTGTGCTAGCTATCAATGTTTTAAATTTGTTTAACAAGCAACAGTAATAATATTTCAATTTTATACAGCCCATTATTTTTATAGCTCTAATCTATCATTTTTTAAAAAGAAACATGTCCAATAGTGGTTGTTGTCACCTATATATAATTTATGATGTTGAAATAATGATAATGATTACTGGGTTTCTACTAGACTTCCAATCTGGAATTTCAAGGGATGACTTACTTATACTGCCCCTTTGATTTTTATGTCTAACAAATGTTGAATGCGCAGAATGAGATGCTAAAAATCTAATCTTATAAAAGTATTTTACATATGTTCTTGAGAAAATATGAAAAACTGAACATATTTACAGCCCTTACATAGAGGATATGGGGGTGCGGGGGAATAGGGGAGAGATCCAATGGAACTGGAAGGTTATGAACATTAAAACAATAGATATACCTAAAACATAGGCATCACCAACCAAATAACTGATGTTCTTTCAAAGAATTTATTGCTATTCTTATGGAACAATGCTATGTCATAAAACAACCTGCAGCGATGGAGCTTCACAAAGAAGGAGATAAACTTTTGGGTCGATATTCATGCAAATTCCATTTTCCTTTTTTCCTTTTGTGACTGTTGGGAATTATTAGAGACATAGCAGTAAAGAATGTGGTCAAGCATAAGCTTCAGGCAACATTTAGATTCTATCTTACAGCTTGGGGGTTAGCTCAACAGATAAATGTCTGACTTAAAAATCATAAGACTCCTCAGAAACCAGGTAACATCCAGGAGCATGAAGCCCCATCTTTAATCCTAGTGCTGGTAGGATTGAGGAAACTCTGATTGGAAAACAAGACTAAAGCAAGTGGTAGGCTCTAGGACACTGAGATATGTATCTGAAACAGATAAATACAATTCTTTGCTTTTTGAATTTTCAAATATTTGTTATTGGAATATAACTATATCACTTTTCCTGCCTTTACCCCTTCTATCCCTGACAAACCCACCACTCTCAAGTTTATAGAAAATATATAAATCAACATCTTGAAGAGCCTTACCCTGGTGGAAATATCTACATCACAACTCCTGCATCTATGACTCAGGTAACACTGGATTATGAGGTAGAAAGATTTTAAGAGTCAGAATACAAAGATGTCTGAGGTAAAGCAGTCAGGTCTTCCTAGAAATGGCTGTATAAGCAACACCAAGAGGCTAGTAATATTAATGGACATATTAACATGGAAGGTGAAATTTTAATGGGCCTCACCCATAGATAAAAGTAAACACTATTTCCAAAAATGACATTTCACGTTGTTTTCAGTCTCCACGTATGTGCACATGAACTCTCATACTTACTTATAGTCACAAACACACACACATATACACTTGTACATGCACACATATTAAAAAATATTTTACCTCACACTAAGCTCAGATTCTCTGATATTCTGTTCCCCTTGCTATGTCTCCATCACTCTTAATCCAACACTCTCCTGTTTGCATATGTATTACACATGGTTCTCTCCAGGTGATGAGAAAGCAAAAATGCAATATTAATAATACTTGTTTTGTAACGTCCTATGCTGGGTTGTTTCCTGTGGATTAAACCTAAATTACTTCCAAACCTCCTACCTCTCCCCATGGCTGCCATGACGATTCAATGTTTCCTATTGCCATTTCTTATGAGCTGAATGCACCAAGTAGAATTTTCTTGCAATGAAGTCAGACAACCACTATTTTGAGAGTTCAAAGTTGGGCTACTCCAACATTTACGCTCTGTGAGATAAAGAGATGACAATCTGCCCACATTGCAAAACTTTTTCCAAGACAAAGGACTACTAAGTAGTAGACAGATTTCATTTCTCTTTTTCTTTCTAATTTTTCACTTTAACCTTTATTCATGGATAGTTGCCAGAAGTGGGGAAGATAACCTAGACTTTTCCTGGATGGTCTTTAATAGAAACTTTTTAACTAGGCACAATATTATAACCAAAGTTGGAAACCAAAGTGAAATTTTTTTTCTCCAAAGTATTCCAATTTGCCTGGTACATGCTATTGTTTCCTGAAACTTTCTTTGCCTGAACTGTCTTTCCTATTTATTTAAAATGCAATCATGATTTCTAAAGTCCATAATAATATCAGCAATATCAGCTTACTCTTGGTCCTATTTATTATATCTACTTTGACTTCCCCCCATTAACTTATTGCATCAATCAGGCCAGATAATGGGCATGCTTATCTCATTCATGTCCATAACTGATGGGCCAGAAATTTTTGTGATCTTCATACATGAAATAGACATGAAATAAATATAAGGAATTCACAAAGGAAGAAATAGATAAGTGAAAAGACAAAAAAGAGGAAAGGAAAGCAGAGGAGAGGAGATGGGGAAGAGAAGAAATGAGAGGAGATAAGAGTAGAGGAGGGGAGAGAAGAACAGGAGAAGGGAGGGGAGGGGAGGGAAGAAGAAAGTGAAAGAGGAGTTGAAGAGTGGCTCATAGGTGAAAGTGTCTAAATACTAGCTAAACATTAATTGACAGTATTTTGTTTTCTGTACAACTCTGTACTAAATGTTAATAAATTATGAAGCCCATTGTAAAGATCACAGTGAGAATGTTGGCTGACTCCATGGAGAATTCTTGAGAAGGGAGCCCTCAATGCAGTTATGCATGCTTGGCACAGGTGGTTTCCTCTTTTAGCAGCTTTGGTCCCTCCATGGTTCTTGGATGGTTGCCAAGATCTACTACATAACTTCTACTGGAAAAGCAATAATTTCCCATGACTTTTTGCACACATCAGGGCTGACTTTGGCTTCTCAAGGATCTACTTTGACTTACTAGCCTGGGTCACATTCTAATATTCTGAACTTACCGGAATTGTAGTTTTGCAATGCCATGGTTGACTGTGAAGAGAGGATAAAGGTCTTCATTTCCTACCCCTCACACCAATCAGAATTCAGGTCTCAGAGGAAATGTATGTTGAGGGAGAAAGAGCAAAGGTGCACGTGAGCAACAAAACTGTGTGCTAATACATTAGGTTCTGATATGATTGAGCTCTGGTCTAAGTTGAGCATATCACTTTAGATGCAAGTGAGAGATCCGCAGTTTGGGGTTACCTCATCTTACGAGGAAAAGGTTGTCTTCATGTGGTCAGTGTTCATGGCAGGCAGGATATTATATTGCATTTTCTCCGAGCCAGAGGCAACTAGCTTTGTCTATAAAATGCCCCCATTCATAAGCCTGCCGACTGAAACTCCTACTTAAGACACTGGTGTGGTAAGTTTTCTCAGAAAAATAAGATTTTTTTTTTTTGGTAGTTATTAGTCTTACTGGCATTGACTTTTAGTGTAAGGTCATATGACCTCATCTTATCTCTTCTTATCAGTGTAGGAGGGAGAGAATTCAGAAATGTCATTTTCTTCTCCCTGTCGTTAATTCTCAGAATTGTGCTTCTCATTTGATTTTGACTTCAATTTAGTTCTACATTTGTAAGCCTAAGTGCTCTATAAAATTTCTAGGAATATGTCTCAGACTTTTCTTTGAAAAAGTAATCTCTTCCTGTCTTTTGTTTATAAACGGCAGTCTCTGCTGGTAGCTTAAAAGACCAGGCCTAGGAATCAGGAAGGATGATTTCCTCTCCTGATCAACAATTAAATGCTATTGGATTCAGTTCCCTGATCTATAAAATTAAGTATTTTCAGTGGGTTGTTGTAAAGACCAAATACAGTACATAAACTACACATAAAACCCAATAATTACCATAGAGTGAATACCCATCAGCATTATTTCTTTTCTATCAGTAGATAAGCATGTTTGGGAGGAAGGTATTTATTATTTGAGCTTGATTTCTTCTACTTTTATCAAGAATCTCAAAATTCATTTCAAACACCAATATTTTAAATTATATTTTTATTTTATGTGTATGAGTATTTTGCCTGTATGTATACATGTGTGCCATCTGTGTGCCTGCTACCTGAAGAGTCCAGAGAATGGCAGTGGGTTTCTGGAATTGGAGAATGGGCAGGCGTAAGTTGCCATGTGGGTTCTGGTAACTAAACACAGGTCCTTGGTAAAACCAACCACCTCTTGTAATGACTGAGCTATCTCCTCAGAGCTGTTTAAAAATTAATTTTGAATTTGATCTTGGAGGCCAGTCAAGTTGTGTATGACTCTGTCTGAACAGCTACAAATCTACTTAAGCCATGATATTTGTTAATATTTCATTTAATAGGGAATTCAGGGGAAATATCAAGATTGCTTTAATTAATAATCACTAACAGGACAGACTAATTTTTAGCATTCCCTAAATGAATTTTTAGGGAATATATGTATATATATATATTATGTGAATTATATATATTATTTAAAATGTATATGAATTATATATTGTAATATATATAAACTATAAATATATAAATATGTATATATGAATTTCATATATAACATATATCCCATTTATTACATATTTTTCACACACACACATATAGGGAGAAAGATTTTAAATTTGTGATTTATTTTATCCTATGAATTTTACTCTGTTCTAAAATTATGAAATGATCTAAAAATGCTATAATAAAAGTTTATGTTTAAAAACTTACCTGTTAATTATTTCAATATTTTGATGCCATACTGCTTCTTGCCCTACAATGACAAGCAAATTATTAAGTATTATGTTTGATAACCAGAAACATTTTTATGAGTATATATATAATAATATGTTTTATATAAAATTTATATATATGCTTTATTGAAAATTTTATATCTATATATACATTTATATTTATGTATATGTTATGTATATGTTTTATATAAACTATATAATATACATATGTATGTATTTATATAAACATAAATATATATATAAATGAATATAAATATATGTAAATGTTTCTGAATATTATTGAAACAATTCACTTTTGTTTTTCAGCATATATTTGGGGTTGATTAATTTGTTGTTGACCCTGAAGTACATATTTCAGTGGTACTTTTGATTATGATGAGTATGGACTTTTCTAGTAGTTTAATTTGTTGAAAGGGTTAAATAATTATGTCAGATTGACTCTGTCTCCAGCTCCAGACACAATGATGCATACATACATCATATATACATATATACATACATACATACATACATACATGTGTGCATGCCAGTGACTGTGTATACTCTTTGCTAAGTGAGTTGTATCACTACAGCGTATTCTCACTTTTTAGTTATACATATTCTGCTGACTTAATTCCTTCACCTTTTCTTTTTAAGATGCCCTTCTTATACTTCTTGCCCATTTAAGAGCTTGAAATGTATAACAATTTCAGTGTCTGACTCAGAGTAATCAGAAAAATCTAGCTTACTATTTCACATCAGATAAATTTTAAAAATACTGATTTTATTTATGATGTATATCTCTACAATATTAGTTACTGAATAATTTGTAAAATAAAAAAGTAATTCCTGTCCATATGTGCATTGGACTTTTTCAAAATCAATTTTACAAATATTTCTAAGTATTTTTAAACCTGCTTGTATATGGACAGTGCTAAGAGCGGCACTAATCAGTGTGCATTACACATGCTGCATGCTAAGGAGGTCTGGAGCTCACGGCCTAGTTTCACTACTGTCAGCTAAAATAGTCTTTTGTAATCTAAGAAAAATAAAGGGTCTTCTTCTTCACCAGAAGGTATCTAATTATCTAAAGAAAAGTGATTAACTGATTATGATGAATAAATTAATCTCTAAGGAGATGCACAAATTCAGACATTCCTAATTAGAATAATTTTCCTGGGACATGTACAAAAATTCTCTCTACTTATTAGCAATGATTAACAGAACAATAACTAATTTTTGGCAGCTCCCTACAAAATTATTAGAATCACCCTTAGGACACAGATTAAGCAGTTGTAAATCCATATCAAAGTTGTTTTAAAATACATGAACAAAAATGCCAGGCTGCAGCCCAATCTCTATTTCCATTCAGAAGAATTGTCACTTCCACTTGCTACAGTGTTATCATAATCGTCTTCATCTTCATTAATTATTGAGAGTGTTCCAGTTGGCTGGGAGTGATTGACATATTGTATATATGTGATGAATTGAATGTTGTTTCTTATAGCAGCCTAGTGAATCCAGTGTTAATGTGAAATACAATTTAATGCAGATGTTCAGTTAAAAGTTTATTTTGTCCTCTTTATTCTATCATTTCCCTTTTATGAAAACTCATCAATTTTTATCACTAGTGTTTTAGATTTTTATAAATTTTATCACTAGTATCTGAAATAATTTTTAAAATTTACTGAGTAGTTGACATAAGTGCATTTAAAATGTTGACCTACAGTGGACCAATTACTTTAAAAATATATAAAAATAAAGACAAAATAGTTCTGATGATTTTCAGTGTACCATGTCTTTAGAAATAAAAAAACAATTACCAGAATTTAAGAGAAAACATTTTCTGCTTCTACTTTGATATGTAAATGGAAATTGGAGTAAGGGATAAAACAATGTAAGAATATATGTTTTGTGTTATCTTAAGAACTCTGTAACAATATCATCTTCATAGACAGAAGAGAATTATACAAGATAGAGCTCATCATAAAATCATTAGAAATATAACAGGAATAGAATGACACAGGAGAAAAACATTTAAATTATGACAGCATAGTTAAGTGAAACTGTATTTTGTGTCTCTTTCCACCAGTCACGTATACATCACCTTCTTCATGAATGCAATAACTTTCTCAATGAGATGATGTCTATGTCATTCATGTAGACTTCTAAATAATGAATGTTCATCAGAATAATTGATAGTTTTTCATGAAACTGAGCCCATCAATCAAGCAGACATGTACAAATAGTATTTGTCAGACTATTTAAGGTTTGTTATGAATCCATATGCACATCAAATCAGGAATATAAATGTGATAAAATAAAGTCAACAGTCACTCTCTGTGGATGCAAATAGGTACAGTATCAGACATGCAAGTAGGATTCTTCTAGCGGGTTGGGTTATTATGGGCTGGGAAGAGCATGAGTTAGAAGGTGACCTGAAGCAAATGCATTCTTACTGGAGAATCATTTAAAACACTGAGTCAGCAGTAAAGGAAAAGGATCCAAAGTCTGATGTGCTCTTCAAGGGGCAGTTGTAAGCAAGTTAGAACACTTTCTTTGTCTCAAAGTAAGCCAAGGTCTGCACAGAGTCCACCAGGACATCTTATAACCGCTCTTCCATATCTCATCACGTGGCTCTAGCTGCCCTGACTTCCAGGCTCATAAACGGCAGCCGGGTCACACTCATTCTTCAGGGAGTCTCTACTTTCCCTTGATGACTTCTGGGTTCAAGATTCCCAAATCATGGACTTCCTGATTTACCTTTCTCAGAGGTGGAAGCAACTATTCTACGTTCCCTCATTTTTATTAGTTATTTTGTGAAAGACTCCTTAGAAAGGTAAGGATCTCTGTGAGACCTGAACGGCATCTGCCAGGCCCCATATTCCAATCCAGACTCTGCAAGTCCTACATAAGGTCAGAAGAAGGAAGACTCATCTCTCTTCTTTACCTGCTTGTCTCAGACTGAGCAACTGCTAGACCCTTGGACTTCCATCCACAGCTGCTGCTGATCATTGCTGGCGAGTTGGACTACAGACTGTAAGTCATCAACAAATTACCTTACTATATAGAGACTACCCATATGTTCTGTGACTCTAGAGAACTCTAACTAATACACCTTCTTATAGGCAGGACAAATTTTGGATCGAACTTTTTGTAGGTGGTTTGATTTGTAGGTGGTTTGATTGACCTGGCTGCAGGACATGGCCACTTCAGATTGAATCACCTACCCCAACCCTGTGGGACCTTAATGAGACGTGTGGCCACACCCCAGGCTCTAGCCTGACTCTGCCTAGACAGTTACCTGTCTGCAGCCACACTCATCCGCCTCCTGGTTACCTGACTACCCAACTCACTATAAATAACACCCCTCAGCTCATGCTCTCTCTCTCTCTCTCTCTCTCTCTCTCTCTCTCTCTCTCTCTCTCTCTCTCTCTCTCTCTCTCTCTCCCCTCCCACCCCCCGCTTATTCTCCCCCGGCCTTCCTCTTTGTCTATCTCTCTGTCTCTCCATTTTTTCCCCTTTCCACGTGGTCATTGCTTTTCTTATCTATTTTCTCCTCTTTCTTTATCTTTCTATCTCTTTTCTCTTTCTATTTTCTTAATAATAAAACATCAAAGCTATGGGCCGCCGCTCATTAAACTCGCCACACGGAGCTAGCTGGTACGTGCCGTCTGAGACTCTGGGATTCAGCCAAGTGGACAGTTTGTGAGCAAAGGTAATGGGCAGAGAGATCCACACCAGAACGCCTTCTGTGTGGCATTTCTCTGTGCCCCCGCGCCATGTACGGGACCGACCAGTGGTGTGACTGCCTGCTCCCCATCAGGCTGAGGCACGTGTGCATCTTGCCTGCTTCCCCAACCTCCCCCCCCCCCAACCTCTGTGTCCGCCTGCGTCCTCTGCATATGCACGCTACCTTGGCCTGAGAGAGAGGCCTGTGCGCCGCCGGCCCGGCCTGGCGTGTGCCCCTGTGTCCGCCCTGCCAGGCCCTGTGCTTTTTTTTTTTTTTTTTGTCCCACACAACCCCATTTCCAGGAGTTCCATGCAAAAATTTGTAGACCCAAAGAAGCTAAATAATAAGGAAGTCCCAAGGAAGGATGAGTGAATATCACATAGAAGATGAAATAAAATAGTCAGCAGAGACAGATGGAGGGAGTGAACTGGGTAGAAGAGGGGATGGGGAGGAGAACGTGGCAGTGTGATCAGGATCAGTTGTGGAAAGAGATGAAGAGAGAAGGCCGAGGGCCTGAAGAGTGTGTGGCAGGGAGCCGTGGCGGAAGGCATCTCTAGGACCAGCCAGAGACCTGGGATGGGGGAGGCTCTCAGCAGTCTACGATGGTAATTCTAACTATCTATACTCTTAAGAGCCACTATTTACAATATAGCAGAATACATCAGGTAATAGAGTACAGAGTACCCTTAAGATTTCTTTTTTCTTTTGTTTCATGTTTTTTTCATTTATTTTTTTTTCTTTATTTTTATTGGTTATTTTAATTGTTTACATTTCAAATGTTGGCCCCCTTCCCAGTTTACCCTCTGCAAGCCCCTTATTCCATAACCCCTTCCCTTGCCTCTATAAGAGTATTCCCCCACCCACCTACTCCCACATCACCGCCCCAGCATCCCCCTATGCTGGGGCCTCAAGCCTCCATAGGACTAAAGGCCTCCCTTCTCATTGATGCCAGATAAGGCACTCCTCCACTACATATGCAGCTGGAGCCATGGGTCCCTCCATGTGTAATCTTTGGTTGGTGGTTTAGTACAGGTGAGCTCTAGGAGGAGTCCAGTTAGTTGATATTGTTGTTCTTCCTATGGAGTTGCAATCCCTTCAGCTCCTTCAGTCCTTCTCCTAAATCTTCCTGTGGGGTCCCCTTGCTCAGTCTAATGGTTGGCTGCAAGCATCCTCAACTGTATTGGTCAGGCTCTGGCAGAGCCTCACAGGGAACCACTATACCACGCTCCTGTCAGCAAGGACTTCTTGGCATAAGAAATAGTGTCTGGGTTTGGTGTCTGCAGATGGGATGGATCCCTAAGTATGGAAGTCTCTGGATGACCTTTCCTTCAGTCTCTGCTCCATTCATAGGCCCTTTATTTTCTTTAGACAGTAATAATTCTGAGTTAAAAGTTTTGAGATGGGTAGGTGGCCCCATCACTCAACCATTCACTGGATATTGTCTTTACAGGTTCTATCTCCCCTGTGTTGGGCACTACAACTAGTGTCATCCCATTTGGGTCCTGGGAACCTCTTGATTCCCTGGCATCTGGAACTTTCTAGTGGCTATCCTCAGTTTCCCATCCCCACTGCTACACACCACCTTTCAACTTTCTGACCCTCTGTTCTTCTCCCCATTCTCCTCCCATACCTGATCTTGCAGTCCCTGCTATCCTTCCCCTCCTCTTACCTTTCTAGATCTCTCCCTCCTTCTACTTCTAGTAATTATTTTGTACCTCCTTCTAAGTAGGATTGAAGCATCACATTTTGGTCTTCCTTCTTCTTGAGCTTCATATGTTCTTTGAATTGTATCGTAGGTATTTCGAGCTTTTGGGATAATATTGTTATTAGTGAGTTTATACCATGTGTGTTCTTTGTGACTGGGTTACCTCACTCAGAATGATATTTTCTACTTCAATCCATTTGTCTGTGAATTTTTATGAAGTCATTGTTTCTAATGATTGTTTACTATTCCATTGTATAAATGTACCACATTTTCTGTATCTATTCCTCAGTTGAGGGACATTTGAGTTGTTTCCAGCTTCTGGCTATCATAAGCAAGGTTGCTATAAGCATAGTGGAGCATATATCTTTGTTATATGTTGGAGCATCTTCTGTGTATATGCCCAAAAGTGGTATAGGAGGGTCCTTAGGTAGAACTATTTCCAAATTTCTGAGGAAATTCCAGACTGTTTTCCAGAGTGGTTTACCAGCTTGCAATCCCACCAGCAATGGAGGAGTATTCCTCTTTCTCCACATCCTTGCCAGCATCTGCTGTCACCTGAGTTTTTGATCTGTGGGTCTTTCATACATTTTCAATGTAAGCCAATGTGTCTTTCCTCACAGTGAATTTATTTCCATGGATGTACTCTTTACCTCTTATTTTTAAACCCACCTTGCCTTGTTCCTATTTCCTTAAATAGTTGTGTTTTGCCCTGCAAAGTACCTTGTTTAAGGCTCTTTTTGTGTCTATCTAAGCAATGACACTTCTATCAGCAGTAGGGAACTGTGTGTTCAGGCAAAACAAAATGTCCTCTTGAAAACTGACAGACACCCCTGTCTGTTGAGTAGCTTAATTTAGATTGGCTTGTTTGGCATTTACTTCACTAAAGGGGCTTCTGCTGCAATGGCTGCTACTGCTGACATATTCTTGGATATTTGTGCCATTAAGTAATTGTTCTGGGGAGCTGGAAAGATTGGTCAGGGGTTAAGAGAACTGGCTGTTTTTCTAGAGGTCTAGAATTCACATCCTAACAATCACATGGTGGCTCATGACTGTCCATAGTGGGATCTGATGCTCTCTTCTCTCTGCTGCCTTCTTTGGTCATGCAGACATACATGCAAATAGAACACTCAATTAAGTTACTCAATTAATTAATTAGTACATCTTTTAAAAATACTTGTTTTTGGTTTTTTTGCTACTTTAAAACTAAAATTTAGCAATTTAAAATTGTTATTTATACCAAGTACTGAATCTTAAATATTACAGTTTATTGTAAAGAAACATCAGGAAATCACCTTAACAGTTTTCATTGTGATAGAAGAAATTAGAGACTGAACATGGGGTATATGCTCCTTTGACTTCAGCATTGCTGCTGCATTTAAGAAAATAAAGAGAATTTTATTTTAAGTCACTGTGGAATTTTTGTTCTTCTTTTCTAACAATCTAATATAAGATTATTTTCACTTTGTGCACAGTTAATCAAGATTTTTGCCAGCCTACTATAAAGACATTCCATTGTAGAATAAAGCAAACTTAATGCCAAAATGAGAAGTAATATTTTAAAAATGAGAATTAGCAAAAATGTTTAGATGTAGGAGTCAAGAAAGGGATGGTGAGGATTGTCCTTAGGAAGTCTCCGAGAAAAACATACAAATATCTTTTCCCTTTAACACTTTAAGAAAAATTTCAATTAATGTACATATGCACAACATTAATTAAATTCAGTAGGGTCAATGAATAAATTAATCCAACAAAAGACAGGACATGAAGTTGGGAGGAAGATGAATTGTTGGGTTTTTGACAATTAGACAGGAAGAATGAGGGTAGATATCATCAGGACATAGTTCACATATTTATGAAAATTTCAGAGAGTACATAAAAGTATAATTATATAAAAAATCTTCACCTTAGGGCTTAATAGTTATAATCTTTTTCATGGCTGTGTAGTTATAAGCATCATTCCTTGAGAACAGTCTTCTTTCCATGGCTTTTGGACTGAAGGAGAGATACAGAACACAGAAATATTTCTGATTTTTAAAGTGCAGGAAACAATACCAATGACAAAATGTATCTATGAAGTCTAGTTTCACTTAAACCTCCAGGTCACTGTCTAACCCTATAACCTTTGCCCAGTGAGCACAACTTGGTTTTCTGTTTAGCATAACAAGTGGAGGAATCATTTCATAAAGTATCTT
The DNA here is from genome assembly GCA_036184795.1 of Tokudaia tokunoshimensis. Lineage (NCBI taxonomy): Eukaryota > Metazoa > Chordata > Mammalia > Rodentia > Muridae > Tokudaia > Tokudaia tokunoshimensis. Next base: position 9,603,456 of record BTHU01000003.1, on the reverse strand, counting down.
GCTCAGGGTATTCAGAGTATCTTCATTTTATTTGAGAATGGGTGACTGGATTACTTAGAGTTATGACACAGGGAATGTAAAGCAATAGAGACAAATTGTATATGTGGAGATGCCTAATAAACAAATGACTGGTTAGTTGATGGTAACCAATGAACATTGGTCTTAGTTTAGAAAGCCTTGGAACTCACAGCATCAAATCTTTAATATGCATTTTATTTGTGTTAAATTACAAATGTGATAACAGAGTTCACTTTAGGAAATGATTATATCAATGCTGTGGGAGGCTTTTGGAATATATGCCTGGAAGAAACTAAGAATATTTTATATTAACCTCTAATACCTTCTTTCACCTGCAAGGTTCTCATACATTTCTAAATTGAAAGTTGAAAGTAAACACAAAAATCTTTCTCTACTATTCTTCTCAGGGTGTGGAAAGAGTTGCAGTAACATTCTCAACCCACAAGGTTAGAAAGTTTCCTGATGAAAATTTGTCACACAGTATACCTACAATGAGCTTATTAAATATATTTTCATCTAAGAAGATTTTCTCAACAAATAGAAACTGAGTTAGTTTTGTAGCAGTGTTCATTCATCTGATTCCCACACCTTGAGTGTTTCTAGACCTGCATAGCTTTATTTACCTTTACACAGCATCATAGTAACTTCTTTTAAACCTGTACTTAGACAATGTCTTTAGCATCAACATTTCACATTATTTATTCCAATAGTCCCCCAAGACAGAGAGAGGTCTAAGAGATAATACTGATAACAAGAATGTGTTGTGACTAACTGGAAACTACCTGAGAACTTACACAACTGCGGGCTAGAGTCAAGATTTTCTATGTTGTCTTTTAATTACACAACTCAAACTTTTTCTACTCTAATGCCTATATTGGAAAATAATTTCCCGTGAATATAATTCTTATAAAAAGGAAAATTTAAAGTAAAAGCAATGATGTTGTTTCATTCTAATTTCTGCAACCCAGGGAAGTGAAAAAGGTAAGTCTACAACTTTGTCAAAATATTGAGATATTTCATAACTTTTTAACTGTTTATAATTTTTTTCAAAAATAATGCTACAAAGATAAAATCAAGCTTTGAAAACTTAAGCATAAAAATCCCTTGAATAACGTATATGAGTAAATCAAATCAGTTCCATAAAACATACTTGGTGAAAGGTAAGGAGAGAAACGTTTGTCTTCATTGTTATTGTTTTGTCTCTTTTATTTTTTTGGTTTAATATCAGAACTTAGTAGAAATAAGATGTGCTATCACCAAAATATTTCCCATGGAAAATGAGTTGTTCATGACACAATATTTCAATTAAACTTTAACGTCTGGCATAATGTCCAAAGCATTTGGTCTCTTGGATGTCCATGATAGAATGTTTTTCTATACTAGAATGATAAAATATATAGAATTCTTAAAACTGTAATAGTAGCTTTGAATAATATTTCTTTATACTTTGTATACAATTTCTTTCTATATTACTAATCATAAAATTTATTTCAATTTTTGCGAATACTGCATTTATGTAATAATGTTTGGCCATCAGGAATCCTTGTTATTTTAGGTGGGAGAATTATGTATGTAATTTTTTGAGGAGTGATACATCTGAAGTGTTGATGGCTTCAAGTCATAGGAAATGTCAAGTGCTTTCAAAATGGTAAGAGACAGATTCTTGTTCAATAAAAACTTTCAGAATCTCAAGCTACGTGAAGCAGCAAGGCTGAGTTTGATCCGTTTTCTACCCTCTGTCATTACCTTCTCCATGTCTGTGACATTTTGACACTTTTTGTCTGATCACAGGAATTTATATATTATTCCTCAATCATTCTCTTTTATACTCAATAAAAGAAATATAATGACATAATTCAATATTCTCATAGAAAATAATACCTTGCTTCAATTATATTCAGAGTTGGCTATTAATTTTGGCAGTATCATTTTGTTCAGATAAAATATGAGATTCTTGGGTATATTTTTAAATCTACCTTTAAAGATACTGAAAATTATTTTACATTTTTATCGAAGGTTACCCTAACTAATAACTTCTTTCTTCAAGTGGTGACAGCTTAAGGGATTTTTACCTTCCAGGTTTGGGGTGTACTTGTCTACTGCCCCAGGCATGCTCACAGTATTACTTAGGAGAAGTTTTAACTCAGGAGGCAGTGTCTATTTTGTCCATTACTATTATTACATCTCTAGAATGAATTTTAGAAAGTTACTTAATTTTTTTATATTTACATGAATAATTATGTTTCCTCATATGTTGCTTTGGTTACAATTTAAGTAATAAACTCTTTAATACTAAAGTAGCAATTGCATTTATCATTTAATTGTAGTTAGTTTTGTTTGCTTAACTTGGGATATTGACTTTCTTTCTTTTTTTTTTTTTTTTTGTTTTTCGAGACAGGGTTTCTCTGCATAGTCCTGGCTGTCCTGGAACCCGCTCTGTAGACCAGGCTGGCCTCGAACTCAGAAATCCGCCTGCCTCTGCCTCCCAAGTGCTAGGATTAAAGGCGTGTGCCACCACCGCCCGGCTGGATATTGACTTTCTAAATTGTTCTTCCTTAGTATGATTAAGCAGATCATAGAAACCAAATGTATTTAATTTGACTACCATTTTCCACCATATTTATCAATCACTACAAAATTAACAGTACTGACTATAAACATATACTTGTCAAAATCACTAGTAAAATAATTTTACCTATAAAGGAATAGCTGATATTTGCATGACTAACCTTGTATTTAAGCAAATTTGCAGAACCAAGAACTCTCTTAGCCCAACATAGTATTGCCCTGTGAAGTTCCTATAGTATTGCCAAAGTTATATATATGAAAACATAACCTAATTTATAGCATAGAAAGAAGAACAGCAATCTGTATAGTATTCTAAAGCTGTTAAACATACAACTAGCTATTTTTTCTATTATTGGAACAATAGAAACATCTAATGTACCAAGATATTTTGCTGAAAGATACTGTTTTCTGTTTACTGTTAAAATACAGAAAAGTTTCTTTGAAATTTCCCTAAAGCACTATCTGCAGTGGGAACTCCAGCTGCTCATTTATGTGCAAGGCACAATGAAAACCATGGAGATAACAACATTTTTGCTCCATAGCTGTGACCAGAAATATTCACAAGTGCGGCCTTACCCACTGTGTGGCACAAGTCTGTGGCACAATTATCCTCATAAATAACGTGATACTTCTTTTAACTCTAACTAAAACTGCCTAGATCTCACTTAAGCTCAGGATTACTTGCATTTTATTTAAGAAATATAGCCTAAAATAATGTAACAACTTTAGACTTATTAAATACAATCTCTCTCTGAACCAAAAAGGATGTTAAAATTTTGCTATTTTGCCATGATGTTATTATAATCAACTACTTTCAGATATTCTAGCTGTTGTCACTAGAGATAGCTGAACATTGAAAAGTGTCTTTAAAATAATATTGATCAAACAAGTCCTAAATACATTTGTAATCTTTGGTTTTTACACAAAATACATATAATGACGCTTAGTTAATGTAAGCAAAAATTGATAAATGATAAACCCCAGTGACAGGTAAGTTTAACATTTGAGAAAAATTTATGCTCAAAATGCATATTAAACTGTTTCTAACATATAAAAACTTGAACAATACAATTGAAAAGGTTTTTTTAATTATTTTTAAGAGTATTATTGTGTTCCAAAACTGACATGATTTGTTTCCATCTTTTTCTTTTGTTCTTTCTTTGCCACTTAGGTTTGTTTGGAGTTTATCCATTTGGAATTTCAGGCTGTACATTTTTATCAAATATTTTGTTCCTCTACTTCTCTCATTTCTCTATTCAAAAACAGAATAAATACAGAAAAGAAAAAAAAATCCAGTTGAAAACTATGGAGTCTGGTTAGTGCTGGTCAGCTGTTCCTGAGCTTGGGATTTATAGTAATTTATGGTTGGTATGTGTGGGCCTGTTGGTGGAAGCCCTGCTGGGTGTGGATGCTAGAGTTCTGGCAGACGGGAGGGCGGGGGGGGGGGGACCTACTGGGAAGTCGCTTCCACCTTCTCTGTGCTGCGCCCCGCTGCTGCAGCTAGCATCTTGATGACCTGCATTGCTCTGTGCTGAGTCCAGTCTGGTGGACCGACAAAAGGCTGCCTAGCCCCGGAGGATTGCATTGGAACGGCTGGTGGTGCTTTGGGAGAGCGGACCTCTTCCCTCGTGTTACAACTCTTATGACAGAAAATCTCAGACAACGGAGTAATTCTTGCACACCTTTTATTTCCCTTTTGGGATTTAGGATATGGTTTATACACAGTTTCGGGGTGACTCAGGGTTTGGCAGCAGGTACTTCTCATTGGCTTGGGCTGAGAGCCTGGGGAAACTTTATTTACATGTGGGAAGACTTGGTGCTGCCCTATATAACTAATGGCCATACACCTCTCTTGTGGGGGGTTGTGGAGGCTGCAACTGTAGCAGGGGCTGGGGTTCAGGGGACCGTGACTAAACTCCTTCTGTCCTGTTCAGGTGAGAGCTACACCCACAAGGTCGTAGGTGGAAGTCCCGCCCCCCCATCCCCCCTCCCCTCCCCCCCCCCCCCCCCCCGCCTCCAACCAGGTCTCTGGGGTTCAAAGTCGCTGCTCTACCTGAGACCAGGTTGCCTGTGCACAGGTCACCTCCCGACAGGTATGGGTTTACTCCATTAAAGAAAATTGACTTTCCATCTCCCAGAAACTACCCATTGCAAAACATTTCCTGTATACTGGTGATAGTGTGTGCCCATTCCCCATCTTTTTTTGTGTGGATATTGTCTGTCTTGAGTCCATGCAGATCTTGTGCACACTGTCACAGTCTTATTGAGTTCACGTGTGCAGTCACCCTGGCCCTGCTACTGTCTCGAAAATGCCATTTCTTTAAAATCATGTCAGTTCTGCCTCTTAAAATGTTTTCACCTTCTGTTTCCCATAGATACCTGAGTTGCGATGGGAGAAGAATGAAGAAGACATTCCACTTCATGCTGAGCACTTCAAATTATCTCTCTGGCTCATCACACATTGTCAATAATTGCACCATCTACTGCAAGAAGAACTTCTCAGAAAAGAGTAAAGCAATGCACTTTTCTTCCAGTTTAGCAATATTTCATTGCGAGGTGTTTCATTGCTATGATTATTTAGCATAATAACAGTAAAATTCTCAACTTTGGCTCCTGAAATATGTAATCTAAGGTTTTAGGCATCATGAACAATTTGGGTATGAGTTCCATCTCAGGAAGTGGGCCTTAGATCCATTGCAAAGAATGATGGGTTACCTCCATCACATTCTTGCCACCAATGTACCAGTGGTACAACTTGCAAGGAGATCATTACGCTTTTCATATACTTTCATATATTTTCATATATATATATACTGTTTGTGATAGTTTGTATATGCTTGTCACAGGGAGTGGCACTATTAGAAGGTGTGGTCTTGTTGGAGGAAGTGTGTCACTGTAGGGTTGGGCTTAGAGATCGTCCTCTTAGATGCCTGAATATGCCCAGTCTGTTCCTGGTTTCCTTTGGATAAAGGTGTAGAACCCTCAGCTCCTCCTGCACCATGCCTGCCTGGATGTTGCCATGCTTCTGCCTTGATTACAATGGACTAATCCTCTGAACCTGTAAGCCAGCCCCAAGTAAATGTTGTCTTTTATAAAACTTGCGTTGGTCATTGGTGTCTGTTCACAGCAGTAAAACCCAAACTAATATACTGTTCAAGGTTATTAGTTGAATGAGAATTAATTCTTGTTTCTCCTCCATTAGAATGGATAGTATCTGTCAGCACTATGAAGGCTAGTCAGTATTTAGGAAGCTTCCAGTTGAGTGAGAACTGCCTTTATCCATAGTCTAGGTCATATGTATTTGGTGTCTTCAGCAAAATGGTCTTTTGGTCACAGTTCACAGTTTACCCAATATGTTTTCAATAGTCTGTAGTATTATGGGTAATTTAAAGATCCTCCTTGGTCAATCACTAAAAAAGGATGAATTCCAGTCTGGTTCAATGTTAATTGCTTGAATGTATTTACTTTAGAAAGTTTCCAAAGCAGTAGGATTCTCCATAGATTTTCAAATCATTCTAGTGTTAGTAGTTCCTCACCAAATATCTTACTTTGTGCTATCTTTCCACACTCCTTTCTATGGATTCCCCTTAACTTCTTAAATCATCCCTTTCTTGGAAGATCCTCACCTGGCTCTTGCTCCCTTATTAGTTACCTAATCTCTGTCAGTGTTATTAATAAGACACATGCAACTAAAACTTACGAGTTAATATCTACACCTTAGAGAAAACATTAAAACTAACTTTTATTTGACTGATATAATTATTATATCAGAAACTTGCTGCTGAATAAGCTCACCCCTTCAAGTTCTTTCTGAACTCTGGCTGTATCAATTCAATTGCTTTGACTCAAACTCCTCTCCAAGCTGACTGATTTAATCTGGCTTATCTTAGCTTCTCACTAAATTTTTCTGCTTGGCTTCAAACTAACTCTGGCAATTTGTTCTAATCTTATATCTGTTTCTTATCCCCTAGGTTCAGCTGCCTCTGCTCTCCTGCACTCAGCTGAATGAACTCAGGAACAAACTCAACTCCCCTGTGCTGAATTCACAGCACTGACTCCCATGTGAGTGACTCTTTTCCCCCATTGTTGCTCTTAAATAACTTCTCTTTCCTGTGCCATTCTCTTGAGAGTTGGCCATAGCCTGTCTCTGATTCATTCTATTAAGTTTTTCTCCAATTCTTCACTTTGACTGCTCCTTGATTAGAAGTCACTTTCAAACATGGTCGCTTCCTTCTACAAACTAATTTCAACTTAAATGTGTGAAATAAAAGCATGTCTGTATTATAGCCAGATCACACAGACCCTTGCAGAGTAGCCATATTGCTAGATTAAAATTTCTCTACATTTTCTCTCTTTCTGTATAAGAGAAAAATCGTACAGTTTTACCATTACAACAGAAACAATGATCAATCCCTTAAACCTATCACTGTGAATGTCCTTAAACTTAACAATCTGAATGATCTTATGAAGATTCATTGGCTAAGATTGAAGGAATATTATCTGATCTCCCTAGTGTTGTAGCAGATCTCTTCCCCATAGTTTTATGGCTATATCTTCCATGTAATTCTTTAACCTTCCAATTTGACCTGCTGATCCTTGTTTGGTTTCAGACCCAGGGACAAGGGACTGAGGCACATATTTTGCATATAAAACAGAACTGGCCTCCAGGTTCTCCCAGCATTCTTCAGTCCCTATCTTGTGTACCCTGCCTCCAACCCCGATGTGAATTTTTATTTTTGTAAACTACTATATTTCTTACAAATCAGAGATATTTTCTTTTACCTTTCTTATATTTCTTAATTTACTATTGATATTGCAAATAACATCATGAATGTCATTAAAAGACAAAAAATTAAACTAAACTAAAATAAAAGCCCTTTTAAATTTATCTCTTTGCCACATACATAAGGTCAATTTGGCCTCTCATGCACAGGTATCCTCCATTTCTTTGTTGTTGATCTCCTACCAGAAATAATTTATTAGTTCCTTATTATCTAATGTATGTTGGTAAGTATAAGTCATGATCTTGTTCTACAATTTTCTATTAATATTTTCAATAAAGCTGTTTTGAGTATTTAAGTAGCTTTTGATTATCCTTATCTTTATGGAATATATACAGTAGACATTCACAAAAGGATGGCTCTTATTTTCAGAATGTCATATGATATCTAGGATTGAATAGATCTCTGGAATTCTGTAGATACTTTACACATAATCTTTGGTCTGTGAAATATTTATGGTAGCTATTCAGAAATATTTCCCAATAAACATCTAGTTTCTAATACTGGACCACAAACACTAATTCCACACTGCAGTCAATGGCACAGAGATCAGTAAATATTTAGAAGGTGGTTCTTTTCCCTTTCAGTTACTTGTCATTCACTGTATTCATGTTTCTTCAGAACTACATGAAAATTACACTCTTTATTAAAATAAGGAGAAATACTGAGAGTGGAAAGTTATTTACACAATGTGCAGTGTGACAGGTGTGGGAATCATTAGCACTAAGTGGGATGGGATGTCTCCAAAATTTCCTCTGCTCATGGCTCAGAGAACTCTAGGGAAAAGGAGGTGGAAAGAATATAAGAGCCAAAGAGGATGGAAGATATCAAGAAATCAAAGTCTTCTAGACACAGCAGAGCTGGTACACTTATAATCACACAGAGGCTTTGGTATCATGCACAGGGCCTGCAAGCATCTGTAGCAGACAAGATCCTATAGGCAAAAGGAAAAGGGACAAATGACCTCATTGCTAAGCCATAAACTTCTCCAGGTGATAACCACTTGCAAAGGAAACATTACTTTTCTACAGAGGAGCCTCACTGAGGAAACACAGCACTGGTCCCATGCCCAGAAGTAGACAGCAAAAAAAAAAAAGGAGGAGGCAGAGGAGTAGAGAAGTAGTAACAGTAGTAGTAGTAGTAGTAGTAGTAGTAGTAGTAGTAGTAGCAGTTAAAAGCGTCTTTGGGGATTCATTGTTTTACAATGTTGTCAAGATACTTTTTTTTTTTTAGATGTTTTCTTTATTTACATTTTAAATGTTATCCCCTTTCCTGGTTCCCCCTCTGAAAACCTCCTACCTACCCCCTTTCCTCTCCCCCTTCTCAGCAACCCACCCACACCATCTTCCCTGCCCTGACATTCCCCTACACTGGGGCATTGAGCCTTCACAGCACCAAGGGCCTCACCTCCCATTGATGTCTGACATGGCCATCCTCTGCTACATGTGCTCCTGGAGCCATGGGTCCCTCCATGCGCACTCTTTGGTTGGTGGCTTAGTCCCTGGGAGCTCTGGGGGGTACTTGGTGGTTCATATTGTTGTTCACTCCTATGGGGCTATAAACTCCTTCAGATGTACAATGCTCAGGTTTTGTGTTTTTAAGGGATCTTTGTATAAATTTATATGTTTTTATCCTTATCTGAGTTTCTTGTGCTTTGTCCTTTTGTTTGTTTGTTTGGATGTTTTGTCATTCTGTAGTTTTATCTTTTTTGTTTATCTTACTTTATTATTATTTTATTATTATTTTTTAGATGCCTTTGTTTTCTAATAAGAGATAGACAAGTATGGACTCTGATGGCAGTTTAGGAGAAACTGAAAGAGTAGAAGGTGGAGAAACCATAATTAGAATACATTGTATGGAAAATATATATTTTCAGTACAAAAGGAAAAATGTAATATAATAAACAAACAAATTAGTTATGTTGAATATAGCATCATTTTTTTTCTAAGCTCAATGAAAATTAACACAAAGGTAATATTGAATAAGTAGTGTTTCTTTGGGCACTTTGATATATAAATAAAGGACAAGGTTGATATGGAAACTATAATATTAAAGAAGACTGACAAGATGGACTACCTTGTAGCCTGGACCCACAAAAAATCATACATTCTGACATATCATCAAAAACTATGGTCTGCCAAGCTTCTATATTCTGGTGAGAGCAAAAAAAAAAAAATATTCCTAAAACTATGAAAGCAAGGGTTGAGTGTTGCCTATCTGGAATCCCATCACTGGCAATGCTGAGGCAAGAGAATTGTAAGTTTAAGGCAAGATAGCTAGGGTGATTAAGAACACTTTGTCAAATAAATAAATAAATAGATAAATATAAAAAATAAAAAAACAAAAAAAAAAAACCAAAAAATAGCCAGCCAGCCAGACAGATGATAGATTAAATAAATAAATGAAGTTCTGCTTCCTAACCCACTAGCTTAGCACTTCTTTGAATCACAGCAGAAACCAACTAATGTCTTTCTGCATTTCCACCATGCTGCTGGGGGGTCAGAATGTTGCTGTGCAGGTGAAAGGCAGGGTGCTAGGCTGCTTGTCTTCCTTGCTGCTGGAGTGCTCAGCTCGTTGGAAGCCAACACCACGCTGCTCAGGGAAGGGGAAACACAATCTAAAACAGGGGTCCCAGCCTGTGTTTCTCTGAGTGAGAAACAGTGGGGTTTATGACAGAGGCTGAGGTTCTCAAACTCCTGTGTACCCAGACACCACTAGAGGAGTTGAAAACCATGAGCTTTTTTTGATGAAGCCCCTTCCCCCCATCGATATTCTTGATGAGGGAGACAGTCCTTGTTTGTCCAAACTGCTTTATTCATGGCAAATGAGGATGTATATGACTTACTCAGGGTGAACCAGAGATTTAATACCTTTTGCAGGAAGGGGTGCCCAGAGAGGGATGCACGTTGGTTAGACACTCAGGGACTATATAGATACATTAGTAAGGAGAACCCTAAGCTTTATGCTAAGCGACCAGTTGTCATGGTTTTATTACTGGAGTGTCGTAGTTATGTGCTAAAGGACAGGGAACTGGTCAAAAGCTAAATCAAACTCCTGCTGTTCTCAATTAATGAGTTTTATTGAGGTTCTGAACTTTACTACTACCTTACCAGTTCTGTCTGGTGGCACAGTCCACACTGCCCCACTTGACATAGATGATGTTTATTAAAGATTCCCCTTTTTCCTCAGCATAGAATAACTTAAATTTAATTAAAATGAGCTTTTTCTGTTATTATGGTTTTGCCCTATGTTTTAGACTAGCTGACTCATGTTACATCAATTAGTCTTTATTGAAAGAAGGAGTAATCTATTGTGCCAACCCAAAGGCATTGTCTTATTTTTATTTTATTATAAAAATTTGGCTTAAAAGGGTATATTTCTAGTTTGGAATTAAATTGCTTTTCACATATAAAACTTAATGAGATGAAGATACAATATTGTATAAAAACTTCAAGTTAAATTTTTTTAAGTGGACCTGAATGTGGTAGATTAGAACGTGAAAATATGAAGTGTCTAGCTCTAATTTGAACACTGACGTTTTATTCTGAGGAGACCATTTATGCCTTTACATGCCAAGGACAAATTTAGCCTAGATATTGGGATGCAGAGTCTGAGCTGTGTTGGCATGCTGTTGTATGAGAGTCCTTTGATAAAGAACTGGCTTGTATACACCCTTCTTGGAAATTCTTGTGTGAATCTTTCCATCGCATCATTGTTTTGGTAATTTCTCACCTTCTCTGCAGCACACAGGGGATGGTGGTACACATTATGTGTTGGGATGTCTTATAGATGCATTTATACATAGACTGCAGACAGTGCAGATGGCACACTCTACAGTTACATTGAAGCTGTGAAACTGTCGTTCAAAATTCGAATACAAATTTTATCTTACATTCATGTTCTTAACATTGAGGTATCATCATTTTGACCCATTTTTTAGGAAAGAAGAACATAGTAAATGTAGTTGGGAAAAACTGGATAAATTTAATTTGAATATTGGAAATGCAACCAAATCATGTTTTGTAAGTAACTGAATAGAAATTAAGACATATAATAGAAATTCAGCAAATATATTTTGCAATTTAATTGATGATGGTAGCTAAGCTATTGTACATGTCCCATGTCTTCCTCTTCTCCTCCTCCTCCTCCTCTTTCTCCTCCTCCTGTTCCTCTTTGTCTTCCTCCTTCTCCTGTTCCTCTTCCTCCTCTTTCTCTTCCTCTTCCCCCTCCTTCTTCTCTTCCTCCTCTTTCTTCTCCTTCTTTATAAATTCATAGCTCTCTAACTGAAGCTCATATATTTCTCCTTTTTATTTTGTTCTGAAATTCTAACTTTTTTGTTGAATTCCTAAAGTCTGTGTTGCAGTATTATTTTCTTAATTTTTTTTAGATATTAAAAAGCACCTGATAATAGTCCACCGTAATCTCTCTTCCTGCAATGAAGTTGACATTGTTAATAAAGTGAAATGCATTTTGCTTGGTGGGATATAGTGAATAGGTTTTTATTTTATTTTATTTTATTTTATTTTTGAGATTATAATTTAATTACAATATTTTTTCTTTTCTTTTTTTCTCCATCTAAATCTTTCTAGATGCTATTCTCTACTCTTCTGAAAATGTATGGCCTCTTCTTTCACCAATTGTTATTGTATCTTTATATGCATTCACATAGAACTTTATATTCATAAATATAACCTGTTAAGTTCTTATAATGCTTGCTGTATGCATGTTCCCAGTGATCTCCATGTGAGAGTTTACAACCGATTGGTGTGTTCCTCCCTGGAGAGTAGTGCTGCTCCTGCTGCCAGCTCTCCTCCGTTAATTGTGGCTCTTTGTGTAGCGTTGGGACCTTGTGAGCTTTTCTCTGTTTGCTCTAGCATGCTCATTGTACCTCCTGTTTGATTTGTTTTTATAATTGAGGATTTCCACCAAAAACAACGTGTTATTGGTTTTTTTTTTAGTTACTCCTGATTCATGATATATTTTCCTTGTATTACACTTAATATTTTGTGCATTGGGTTAACACTAAATTACTTTCTTCTTCTATGAAATATAAAATCATAGCTTCATGGTAATTCTGTGAGATAAAAATCTAAGCACATAAGCAGTACATGCTAATAATTTATAAATAACTTCCTAGGAAACTCGATTTAAGAAAGACTCCACTTTTGCTAAGAAAAATGATGGTTAAAGTATGTGTAACCTTAATTATAAATATGGAAAAGATACCAGAAAGAATCTAGAAAGTAGTTTATTTGAGAGAGAGAGAGAGAGAGAGAGAGAGAGAGAAAGAGAACATCAAAAACAAGATTCCCAAATAAAGACCAAAGGAACAAAGAGACTGAAGATGTTTCTGGGTAAATGTCTCCATAATATAAAGATGTGAATATGCCCCAAGGAAATTAATTATTTTGATTTTAATAAAAAGATGAAATATTCTTTTTAGATAAATTGCAGAAATATTCTAAAATATACTTGAATGAAAAAGTTTGAAATCAAAATAAACAGAATATTTATTATTATCATAAACAATGTTAAATGCCAAAATAAATTATAATCTTGTAATAAGAAATTATTAATAATTTTGCTTGTTTGTTTCTATTATTTTTGTTTATTGCTAATCTACCATAAAATTTTCATGAGGTCTTTTTTCAAAAACTAAAATCGTATTGGACTTCTTCACTCTGTTCCAAATAGTAATGGCAAACTAAAAATTATTTTCATGTGTTCCTCTTAATATATATTTATTCTTGCTAATGTTATAAGTTAAAACAATGTCATTAGATCATATCCATTTCTTCCCCCCAAATCCTTCCAGATTGCTCAAATACACCATCTTAATTATTCCTCCATGGTGAAGAATTTGTACTATTCTAAGGTTTGTTTCTTCATAGTACATTAATTTATCTATTTTTGACATTACACCATTTTATGTATTGAAATATACAGATTTATAATTATTTTAATGGTGTTTTAAAAGAAATAATGCAGCATCTTGCTCAAAATATGAATATATTCATAAAACATAATACAATAAGAAATAACTTATTCCCATTTAGACCTGAGATCCTTCTCACAGAATTTCATATATATGAAATTTCTTATATCCTGTCAACATTTCGAATTCATATCTTCCATGTGCATGGAGTTGCCTTAACTCCATTTTCCAAAATTTTATTTTCAGGGTTGAATTTTTTTCTTTGACTTTACACTTGACAAAAAACGCTTGTGTTAAAAAACATCTTGCAGTTCATACTTAGTTTTACACATTGTGCTGGCCTTCTTGTATTGCTACAAACAATGCAAATACTCTACTACAAACAAGTATCACCTGCTGTCACTCTGGAGAACATGCGCTCATTCTAATAGTTTCCCTGCTGTTATAAAGCAGAATTGTTAACTTTCTTTTTTCTGGGTTTTAAAATTAGGACATGTCTTCATATTTGAAAGGATATTTTTCTTGAAGGTTAGTGAATTACCTAGCTAACATCTCCAGATACCTTATAGTTTCAAAAGGAATTATAATTTTGTAAGTTCTCACCTGTTATGAAATTAGGGAATTATTCTCTAAACAAATAATTACATATGAACATGGTTGTATGGCTATATTATTTCTTAAGACTAAAATAAATAATATCTGCCACAATGTGTGGTTTATGAACATCTGTAGAATTTTATTAATATAAGTATTAGATGTGAAAATTTTACAGAGAGAATGATGTGATAGTCAGACTGTTGTTGCCTTACCGAAACAATATCCTTTAACACTGGAAACTGAATAAAGCCAGAGAAAACCAGAAAATGCTGAATAATCAGCTAAAGACCAGTATAAATACTAAATACCAGTGCATGGTAAGGAGGATTTCTAATTTAATATTAAAAAAGTACAAGCATATTTATTCCTTTCTGGGAAAAGAAAAAACATTTGAGTGACATACCTTGAACAGAACAATGACAAAAATAGATTTGAAGTTTAAATTGGAATGACATAAACATTAAGAGAACATTTGAAATGCTTTGTGAAAATTCCCAGAAGGCAAATGACATAATATTGACACAACATGTACAAGGAATAATGCCCTGAAGCCAAACAGAAATCAATGCAATAGAACTGACAATCTGAAGTACAAGACTGGGTTACATACCACCTTGCTTATGCATTATTATCAATTATTACCCACTATATTATGGTTATGTGCTCAAAATATTAGAAGTGTACATAAAACAAACTTTGATCTATTGTTGAAATGAATGCTTTTAAAAGGGGTTTCTTTGGATTTAATGAAGTAAAACTAAGAAAGTTCCAAATAAGAAATTAGTGAAATACTTTTATCCCCAGGAAAAACTAAACTGGTGGAAGTGGTTGATACTATCTAATCATCTGAGCTATGATAAAGAACAATAGGGGATAAAATTCACATGAAGCAATGTCTACAGAAGGTAAATGTTCATATCATTTTTCCTGACAATTGGCAGCAGCACACATCTGGTGAGCAAAGTATATTTCAAATTATACATACACTTAAAAAGTGTATCTGCTTATATGACAGCATACCTACAGACTATTCAGAATTGAGTGAAGGAATAAAACCAATTGAAATAATGTCATTATATTCTATTAGAATTTTGAAGTGGGTGATAAAAAGAGTACGATAGCCTACTGCAGTCCTTGTTTAGCTCCTGTTCAGGCAGTTGTGTTGGTGAGAATTTATGGAGGAGTTTCTGGCATTCTGAAGGGACACAATCTCATAGCATATTCCCTGTGCCTTTGGCTATAACAATATTTGCACTTCTCTTACCTCAATGTTTGCTAAGCCTTAGGCTTAGTAATGAGTTGTAGATGAAACCATTGGGACTGTCCTCTCTAGAACTCTACATTTTGATTAGTTGCGGTTTTGTATAATCTGTTGCAAAAACCAGTCTTTTGATTGGAGAGGAGGACGATACTTGTCCGGTATAAGAGCAAGTAGTTAGAAGTATTTAGGGATTGCACTGGTTTAGAAAAGTTGAGTTAAGAGAAATAGTCTTTGCCACTTAAGAGCAACCCGACTGGTTCTCCAATACCAAATGCTCAGTTCTAAAAACATATATAGGTAACACTAAACAAACAGAGCAGGTTGTACTTAGGTTTGTGTAATAATAAATAAGAAAAGAGACTGAATTTGAAAGAGAACAGGAGTGGTAAAAAGGAAGGTTTAGAGGGTGAAAGGGGAAGGGAAAATGATAAAATACTTATAATTTCAAAGAAAATGAAGTAATTTAAAAACTAAATGCACCAGGTACATGTAAAATTGCTTAGTAAAATTTATTTAAATTATTTGCTATATAGTTTTGGGCTTTTAAAATTAAAGATATATGCTCCATAAGCTTCTTTTCTAAACCTAGTTATATACATATGAAAGGACAATATTCATACAAAAACCCCAAAGTAAATTACATGAACGTTGTCCTTTTTGGAGCTGTTTATATGGTGTAGACTCTGATCCCAAAATATTTGTGCACACAGAGATAAATGAATACACCAAGCATAGAAAATGTATTAAATACTCACTATAAAATATTAGAAAACATTTATAATGAAATTATTACATGTGCACAGCAAGCTATATATAATTATCTAGACTACTTAACAAGGTGTATAGAAGAAAACCACGAACCCCTTCTGAGCCTTCTCCCCCTCCCATCACCCCCTACCCTTCCTGCTGGGGCAGAACCTTGCCAGCTCTGCTGCAGTAAAGATTCCATCTTCTGATACTTCCTTGAGAACCAGCCACTCAGGGCAGTTGAGAACCAGACACTCAGGGGAGTTGAGAAACAGCGAATCAGGGCAGTTGAACCTTGCCAGTTCTGCTGCAGTGAAGATTCCATCTCCTGGTACTTCCTAGAGAACCAGCCACTCAGGACATTTGGCCTTCTGCTTTGGCAGAATCTTGCCAGGTTTGCCACAGTGAAGACACCTCTCCTGATACTTCCTAGAGAACCAGCTGTACTCAGGGCATTTGCTCTTTCTGCTGTGGCAGAATCTTGCCAGTTCCACCACAAAAAAGACACCATCTCCTGATACTACCTAGAGAGCTATCCGCAGTTAAGTCACTGGGTTTACGTAGAGGTGTGGGAGCACAGGAGTGCTGGTCTCCCAGGAAAGCCTACATACCTGTGTGCGCAGAGAGAATGGGAATCCCAAGAGTACATATACACAGTCTTACAGGACAGATAAGCCAAAATCAGAGAATGCAAGACCAGCTAACACCAGAGAAAACTAGATGGCAAAAAGGCAAACGCAAGATCATTACCAACAGAAACCAAGGCAACATGGCACCATCAGAACTCAGTTCTCCCACAAGAGCAAATCCTGGATACCATAACACTCCGGAAAAACAAGAACTGGATTTAAAATCACATCTCATGATGCTGATAGAGGACTTCAAGAAGGACATAAATAACTCCCTTAAAGAAATACAAGAGAACATGGGTCAAAAGGTAGAAATCCTTAAAGAGGAATCACAAAAGTTCCTTAAAGAAATACAGGACAACTTGGTCAACAGGTGGAAGCTCTTAAAGAGGAAACACAAAAATCTCTTAGGGAATTACGGGAGAGCATGGGTCAATAGGTAGAAGCCCTTAAAGAAGAAACACAAAAATCCCTTAAAGAAACATAGGAGAACATGGGTCAACAAGTAGAAGCCCTTAAAGAGGAAACACAAAAATCCCTTAAAGAATTTCAGGAAAACACAAACAAACAAGTGAAGGAACTGAGCAAAACTATCCAGGATCTAAAAATGGAAGTAGAAACAATAAAGAACTCACAGTTAGATAACTCTGGAGATAGAAAACTTTGGAAAGAATTCAGGAGTCATAGATGCAAGCATCAACAACAGAATACAAGATATAGAAGAAAGAATCTAGGTGCTGAAGAAACCATAGAAAACATTGACTCAACAGTCAAAGAAAATGTGAAACGCAAAAATCTTGTAACCTAAAACATCCAGGAAATCCAGGACACAATGAGAAGGTCAAACCTAAGGATCATAGGTACAGAGGAGAGTGACGATTTACAACTTAAAGGACCCATAAATATCTTCGACAAAATTATAGAAGAAAACTTCCCTAACCTAAAAAAAGAGATGCCCATGAACATACAAGAAGTCTAAAGAACTCCAAACAGACTGGACCAGAACAGAAACTCCTCCCAACACATAATAATCAAAACACCAAATGAACTAAACAAAGAAGGAATATTAAAAGCAATATGGGAAAAAGGTCAAGTAACATAAAAAGGCTGACCTATCAGAATTATACCAGACTTCTCACCAGAAACTATGAAGGCTAGAAGGTCCTGGGCAGATGTCATACAGACCCTAAGAGAACATAAATGTCAGCCCAGGATAATATACCCAGCAAAATTCTCAATTACCATAGATGGAAAAAACAAGATATTCCATGACAGAACCAAATTTGCACAATATATTTCCACAAACCCAGCGCTTCAAAGGATAATGGGTGGAAAATACCAACACAAGTGGGGAAACTACACCCTAGAAAAAGCAATAAAGTAATCTTCTTTCAACAAACCCAAAAGAAGATAGCCACACAAAAGAATTCCACCTGTAACAATGAAAATAACAGGAAGCAACAATCACCTTTCCTTAATATCTCTTAACATCAATGGTCTCAATTCTCCAATAAAAAGATATAGACTAACAGAGTGGACATGTAAACAGGACCCAACATTTTGCTGCATACAAGAAAACCTTCTCAGTGTCAAAGACACTCATTTCCTCAGAGTCAAAGTTTGGAAAACAATTTTCCAAGCAAATGATCTCAAGAAACAACCTGGAGTGGCCACACTTAGATCAGATAAAATCGAATTTCAACTAAAAGTTGCCAAAAAAGATAAGGCAGGACACTTCATACTTACCAAAGGAAAAATCTACCAAGATGAACTCTCAATTCTGAACATCTACGCTCCAAATGCAAGGACACCCAAATTCATAAAAGAAACTTTACTAAAGCTCAAAGCACACATTGCACCCCACACAATTATAGTGGGAGAATCCAACACCCCACTCTCAACAATGGACAAATCAGGGAGACAGAAACTCAGCAGATACACTGTTAAACTAACTAAAGTTTTGGTGTAAATGGATCTAACAGATTTTTATAGAACATTCCATCCTCAAGCGAAAGAATACACCTTCTTCACAGCACCTCATGGTACCTTCTCCACAACTAACCTTATAATTGGTCACAAAACAGGCCTCAACAAATAAAGTAATATTGAAATAATTGCATGCACCCTATCAGATCACCATGGCCTAAAGCTGGCCTTGAGTTCAAACAAAGCAAGAGAAAAAACACATACACTTGGACATTGAACAATGCTCTACTCAATGATAGCTTGGTCAAGGAAGAAATAAAGAGAGAAATTAAAGAATTTTTAGAATTTGATGAAAATGAGGACACATCATACCAAAACTTATGCGACACAATGAAAGCAGGTGGTAAGAGGAAAACTCATAGCTCTAAGTGTCTCCAAAAAGGAATTGGAGAGCGCTTACACTAGAAGCTTGACAAGACACCTGAAAGCTCTAGAACAAAAAGAAGCAAATGCACCCAAGAGGAGTAGATGGCAGGAAATAATTAAACTCAGGGCCAAAATCAACCAAATAGAAACAAAAAGAACCATACAATGAATCAAAAAAAAAAAAAAAAACAACAACAACAAAAAGCAAAAAACAAACAAACAAACAAAAAACCAGGAGTTGGTTCTTTGAGAAAATCAACAAGATAGATAAACCCTTAGCCAGACTAATCAGAGGGCACAGAGGCATTACCAAAATTAATAAAATCAGAAATGAAAAGGAAGACATAACAACAGAAACTGTGGAAATTCAAAAAATAATCAAATCCTACTACAAGAATTTATACTCAACAAAATTGGAAAATCTGGATGAAATGGACAATTTTCTAGATACATACCAGGTCCCAATGTTAAAACAGGATCAGATAAATCTTCTAAATAGCCCCACAAGTCCTGAGGAAATATAAGCAGTTGTTAATAGTCTCCCTTCCGCCAAAAAATAAAAAAGCCCAGGACCAGGGTTTAGTGGGAAATTCTATCTGATCTTCAGAGAAGTCCTAATACCAATATTCTTGAAACTATTCCACAAAATAGAAACTCAAGGAACACTACCCAATTCATTCTATGAAGCCACGATAAAACTTAAACCTAAACCAAACAAAGACCAAACAAGGAAAGAGAACTTCCGACCAATTTCCCTTATGAACACTGATGCAAAAATTCTCAACAAAATTCTAGGCAACCTAATCCAAGAATGCATCAAAACAATAATTAACCACAATCAAGTAGGCTTCATCCCAGGAATGCAGGGTTGGTTCAATATAGAGAAATCTATCAATGTAATCCACAACATTAACAAACTCAAAGAAAAAAACCACATGGTCATTTCATTAGATGCTAAAAAAGCTTTTGACAAAATTCAGCATTCCTTCATGATAAAAGTCTTGAAGAGATCAGGAATTCAAGACCCATACCCAAACATAGTAAAAGCAATATGCTGTAAACTGGTAGCTAACATCAAACTAAATAGAGAGAAACTTGAAGCAATCCCACTAAAATCGGGGACCAGACAAGGCTGCCCACTCTCTCCCTATCTATTCAATATAGTACTCAAAGTCCTAGCCAGAGCAATTAGACAACAAAAGGATGTCAAAGGTATACAAATTGGAAGGGAAGAAGTCAAAATATCACTATTTGCAGATGATATGAACGTATACTTAAGCGACCCCAAAAATTCCACCACAGAAATCCTAAAACTGATAAAACAACTTCAACAAAGTTGCTGGATATAATATTAACTCAAACACATCAGTAGCCTTCCTCTACTCAAAGGATAAACAAGCAGCGAAAGAAATTAGGGAAATGACACACTTTACAATAGTCACAAATAATATTACATAGCTTGGTGTGAGTCTAACCAAGCAAGTGAAAGATCTGTATGACAAGAACTTCAAGCCTTTGAAGAAAGAAATCAAAGAAGAGCTCAGAAGATGGAAAGATCTCCCATGCTCATGGATTGGAAAGATTAATATAGTAAAAATGGCCCTCTTGCCAAAAGCAATGTACAGATTCAATACAATCCCCATCAAAATTACAAATCAATTCTTCATAGAGCTAGAAAGAGCAATCTGCAAATTCATTTGGAATAACAAAAAAACCCAGGATAGCGAAAACTATTCTAGAAAACAAAACTTCTACTGGGAGAATCACCATCCCTGACCTCAAGCTCTACTACAGAGCAATAGTGATAAAAACTGTATGGTATTGGTACGGGGACAGGCAGGAAGATTAATGGAATAGAATTGAAGACCCAGATATGAACCCACATACCTACAGTGATGATATTTGACAAAGGAGCTAAAATATCCAGTGGAAAAAAAGATAGCATTTTTAACAAATAGTGCTGGATCAACTGGAGGTCAGCATGCAGAAAAATGCAAATTGACCCATTCTTAACTCCTTGTACAAAGCTGAAGTCCATGTGGATCAAGGACCTCCACATAAAACTACATACACTGAAGCTTATAGAGGAGAAAGTGGGGAAGAACCTTGAACACCTGGGAACAGGGGAAAAATTCCTGAATAGAACACCGATGACTTATGCTCTAAGAACAAGAATCGACAAATGGGACCTCATAAAACTGCAAAGCTTCTGTAAGGCAAATAACATTGTCAATACAACAAAATGACAACCAACAGATTGGGAAAAGATCTTTTCCAATCCTGCATCCGATAAAGGACTAATATCCAATGTACACAAAAAACTCAAGAAGTTGTACTCCAGAGTGTCAAATAAACATATTAAAAATGGAGTAGAGAATTAAACAGGGAATTCTCAACTGAGGAAACTCAAATCGCTCTGAAGCACCTAAAGAAATGTTCAGCATCCTTAGTTATCATGGAAATGCAAATCAAAACAACCTTGAGATTCCAGAATGGCTAAGATGGAAAACTCAGGGACAGCAGATGCTGGAGAGGATGTGGGGAAAGAGGAACACTTCTCTATTGCTGGTGGGATTGCAAGCTAGTAAAACCACTCTGGAAATCAGTATGGCGGTTCCTCAGAAAATTGGACATAGTACTACCTGAGGATCCAACTATATCACTCCTGGGCATATACTCAGAAGTTTCTCCAACATGCAATAAGGACATTTGCTCCACTATGTTCATAACAGCCTTATTTATAATAGCCAGAAGCAGGAAAGAACCAGATGTCCTTCAACATAGGAATGGATGCAGAAATTGTGGTATATATACAGAATGGAGTACTATTCAGCTATTAAAAACAATGAATTCATGAAATTCCTACTCAAATGGATGGAACTAGAAAGTGTCATCCTGCGTGAAGTAACTCAATCACAAAAGAACACACATGGTATGCACTCACTGATACGTGAATATTAGCACAAAAGCTCAAAATAAACATGTTACCATTCACAGAACACAGGAAGCTCAAGAAGAAGGTAGACCAAAGTGCGGGTGATTTGGTTTCTCTGTGAAAGGGAACAAAATAATCACAGGAACAACTATGGAAGTAAAGTGTGGAACAGAGACTGAAGAAAAGGCCACCCAGAGACTGTCCTACCTTGGGATTCATCCTGTAAACAGTCACCAAACCCTGAAACTGCTATGGATGACAAGAAGTGCATACCGAAAGGAGCCTATTATGATTGTCATTTGGAGGGGCCCTGCCAGAGTCTTATGGTTACAGAGGAGAATACTAGCAACCAACCATTGGACTGAGTGCAGGGTTCACAATAGAGGAGTTGAAAGGCAGTCTGGTGGAGCTGGGGATGGGGGGTTTGCATCCCCATAGGAAGAACAACAATGTCGGCCAACCAGACAATCCAGGGCTCCCAGGGACTAAGCCATCAACCAATGGGTACACGTGGTTCCAGCCAAAAGATTGGCAGAGGAATGCCTCATCGGGCATCAGTGGGAGGAGAGGTCCTTGGTCTTATGAAGGCTCAATAGAGGTCCAGTGTGGGGAAATTGAGTGGGGGTCGTGGGAGTGGATTGGGTGGAGGAGTATATTCTTGGAAGCAGAGGGTAAGAGGATGGATTGGGGGTTTTCGGGAAGGGGAGAAACCAAGAAGGGGTATAACATTTGAAATGTAAATGAAGAATATATTTGATAAAAAAATGAAAGAAGAAAACCACATGGCTAGCATGCATTTGCCACTTCTCATTTCACCTACTCCACTGTTAAATTTAATACTGCATGATGTTGAATCCTCAAAGAGCCCACATGTCTTTAGAGTTCTCTGCATCTTTAGGTTCACTAGCCTCTGCATCAACCCTGTGCTGTATATGCTCTGTCTACTTTCCTGCTTCTATACTTCACCACATTTGCCTTCTGTCAAACAAGTTCCTCTAGAAGTGGTCCTCACCGATGTTTCTTATACATTTCTTGTTGGCATTGTTCCTGGTAATAATGGAAAGCACAAGGTAACATTGAGTTGCTCAAGTATATTCATAGCAGCTTTATTCACAATAGCCAAAATCTGGAAAAGAACAAAGATGTCCCTCAACTGAAGAACATTGTCCACATATCCAGAGAGGGAAGGTAACAGGGAAGACTTAGGAAGGGAATTCAACAATCTTCCCAGAAAGAAGAAATAGAACACATTTCACAGGTGGACCCAGGGCAGGTGGGACTGGGAACAGAAGGGAATAAGGAGTGAGAAAATACTGGGAGAAAGGACTGAAATCAGGGGCCATTTCTGGGGCAAAGTGGAAACCAAGTGCAATAGAAACTCCATGGACTTTAAGAGAAACCGTAGGTGAGACTTCTAGGAATGGGAAACACAAGTCCTGAAGTGACCATCTTCTGCAAGGGGCAAGACCTCAAGTAGAGGGACTGGGACATCAACCCACCCACAAAACAATCAACCTACAGCTTGTTCCAGTGTAGAGTGTGGGACTGGAGGCTATCAGAATCTTCATCAAAGCATGATTCCTATTGCTTCACCTGTAATACTAACCTAGCGCCTGATGCCAAGCAAAGACTCTCAGACACTGCTTTGGAGTTCAAGGTTATTCCTATGATAGCCTTTGGAATGATTGAATGCCAGAAATGAAATGCTTTGTCCAGGAGAAAACCAGGCATCAGGAGGAAAGTTTTGACCACTGCAAAAATCTCAAAATGAAATAAAAGAATAGAGATCACTAAATAACTGGCCGATTATCAAATATGTTGGAAGGTGTATTTACTTATGTTTTCTGCATGTGGGGTTACACATGTCTTTGCTAATAACAGAGGAAAAACTCTCACATCTTCCTCATATATACTGCCCTTGTGCTTTGAGACAGGACCTCTCCTTGTTCTGAATTTTGCCAATGAGGCTAGACGGGTTAGACAGCATTCCCCTGGCCTGGTCTGTAGATATCTATAAATCAGCCCCTCACACATTCTAACACTGGCGCTGAGTATTAAACTTAGATATCTAGAATTACAATGCTAGGTCTTTACCAACTGAGCAATCCAGCCTATTTCAGATTTCTTCATCTGTTTGGTGGCATTGTATAAGTTGGAAAAGTCAAGAGCTGATGTTTTCTTTCCAAGGGATATCCTATTGAAATAAAAATTCACAAAAAGTGTATAACAACATTAATAAGAGTGGTGAATTTCATATTGTATTTTCACTGTGTACATTTTGTCCATATCTGTGTCTAGTTTAAAATAGGATTCTGGCCTTGAACTTCAGTGTACCACTTTAAATTATTTCTATCATGTATAAATAGATGTAGATCACTTTTAAGACAGGCTTTATGAGGATTGGCCTCTCCATGTGCATAATAGGCTCTTAGCTGATAATGAAGTTTCCTCTGCAATATATTAAGTCTTTATGTATTATATAAAACTCTATAATGAAGCATCTAAAATATAGTTATTATAAGCAGAGTCTGGATAAATGTTTTCTTTGTTATAATTGGTCTAATTTTATGCCATCATTATTAATGATTTCTTAAGCATCCAATTCTTTCTCACACTTGAACTGAGAAATGGGCAATTTTTCAGGGCTATAAACATTTCTGTTGAATTATAACTGCTCCTATTATCTTAAGAGTGAACTTATCCTTAGGGCATAATCACTCTTTGCAATTATAAATAATAGTAATTTTACCTTGGCTATCATAAACTGCAGGAAGTCCTGCATAATTATTGTACCTCTTGACCTATAAATGTTGTCCATCTTGCTGTCCATTGTTGACTATTTGTTAGCAATGCCTTCTATTATTTATTCTGAACTTAGTTATAATATACATTCATAAAGATATGATATAAAATAAAGCATATATGTTGTCCCATAATATAGAGAGTTAAGACTATAGTTATAAAGGACTAAGGAGATATCTATCAATGATAAGTAAGATTAAACCCTGAAGATTAAATTTAGATATTCTAGGAAAATAAGTTTACTAAACTATGCTGCTTACGACATTTTGAAATTTGTTCACACAGTATGAATATATAGAAGACTTAGAAAAGATTACACTAGTTCTATCTCTTCATAATAATTTTCAAATTAAAATATAACTGCATAGCTTCCCAAGTTCACTGAGGTTAGTAAGGTAATATATCTAAGGAGAGAGCCCGTTAGTGACACTTTACTAGACCAACATAACACTTATGACATTCTAAATACTTATAACCACAGATAAATTCAGCTTTCACTTTTCCTCAAAGAAGTTTTTCTCTGCAGCAGATGTAAACTATCACAGAAAATAATGACTGATCAAAACATAGAGAACAATTGTTAGTTGATTGCCCAGAACCTACTGATATTTCAGTCTCTTCTTACTTAGTTAAGAATAGCTTGGAAAGATTTTATATTATGAAAATAGCATTCATTCTTCTAAATAATTACACTGGTACAGAAATCATTACAAATGAATAAATTATTGAAAAATGCATAAAGAGATGAACAAGGTTCCTCCTACCCCATGGCCAAGGAGATGACTAGCAGATTGCTTTCTACCCTTCCAGGAGACTCCATTTCAGTTCCTTGAATCCTGACAACCATCAGTACTACATTTCGAGGGTATCCCATGATGCCTTTTCTGACTGATCTAAATGACCTTATCCAAGTGTGTGGTACACATGCACACACTCATTTATAGGAATACACATAAAATAGATAAACCCTTTAAAAGATCTTAATTTCACCTTCAAGTATTTTATTTAAAAATGGAACAGTTGTTGCCATTGATAATTGCAGAGTAACCTATTTTATATTAACTGTCCAATGCCGTCATCAACAGAGAGGCTAAGCAAAATGCCAACCATCTCTATGTGAAATCAACAGTCTTCTGTCAATCTTCTCAGAACAGGAGGTGTCATCATTTTGAGGAAAACAACATCCTAATACCCTGAAATTGACTCTTTTATTGTTTCTGTGAGGGATTTGCCAACTCAAAGGTGACAACACAAGGGTTTTGGGATCTAAGCAAAGCTTGTCCCAAGCTTTGCAAATCTTTCAAAACTCCTCAGAGTAAAATGGAAGTTGAGATCTCAAAGAAGACCGAGCACTTCAGGCTTTCTCCTAGGACCCTAAGGGGGATGCTTGGCTATGATGGGGCACTAAACATACAGCATAGGCAAGGAGGAAAGTCCAATTAGGAACCTACATGAAATCCTTTAAAGATGCTGACTTCCCCTCTATGCAAAGCTAATGTAAACTCCTCCAGCACAGAGGAGCTTCCCAGCCAGCACACCAACATAACTGTGCCTTCTTTTCAGAAGACTGTGGCAATTACAAAATATAAAGCATGAGGTAGAAATGAGCTGCCAAAAAATTAAAATTAAAAGTGATGGTAGAGGAACAAGATAGGGTATATGTGTGGAGTTATACAAAATGTTTTATACACTGAACATAGAGAGATAGGTGTAGGTGGCTATACCTTTAAAAGTAGTGAGTTGAGTAGAGGCAGGGCTTGAAATGCGGTACTTAAAGCATATTCACATACATAAAACTTCTCACTCACTATTATATAATGCATACTTCCTTGGGTGTAAGTTAGTAAGCCTTCCTAACACATTATATGTTAGATTCCAAATGAAAATTTAAGTTTCTAAGTGTAGTAATGAAAACAAGATCCTTTGATGATGTATAAAAAAAAAACCCTGAAATTAATAAAAAATCCAGACACACAAGTTTATTATTCATGGAAACTATAAAAATTAAGTTATCCAAATAATCTCTCAGTGAAAGGATGAAAATAAATCATAATTATAGAATCTCAAAGTATGATAAAACATTTTTAAAAACAGAACATAAGCAATATATGTAAAATAGTAGCCATGTACTTTTAAAAACGATTTTAATTAAACCCACATTTCTTAATGAAGTAAGATATACTACAACAAATTGAAATATAAAACTAATTTAAAATATTTTGCATATATATTTTTTCAAAGAGAGCAAAATCTCTGTTTAATTTGATGCCAATACGTACTTTGTCATTACATGAAAGAAAACAAACATGCTTATTATTGCTGCAAACATTTAAAATGTCTTGAAAAGCATTTAATTATATGGGTTTTACAACTGTGACTCAGTGAAATTGACTAACCTTTATAATCTGCATGTTTGAATTTGTGTTGATTCATGCATGTTCCCTTACATGGAAAAATGTATTTATAATCTAGTATATGCTCATTATATCTGTCTGTCTATATATCATGTGCATGTGGATAAATATATATATATATATATACATATATGTATATATGTATACGAACACACACATACACACACATATATACATACATACATATATACATACATACATGTAGAGACGGAGAGAGAGAGAGACCACTAAGCAACAGGAAAAACCCTGCTGCTAATATGCTGTACAAGCATGAGAACCTGAGTCTGACTCCAACACTCCTATAAAAACCTTATTTAAAATGGTAGCAAGTACCTGTTTGGTTTGGTTTGGACCAATGAATAGGGTCTGAGGTGTAGAACTTGTGTTGGGAGTTTTAGCACTGGAGAGGTGAGTTCCAGGTTCCAGTGAAAGACTCTATCAAAAATTAATAAATAACCTACAGTACTGGACATAAGCTTGGGGTTCTCTGTGGTATGTAGTTGAAGTAAACAATCTCTGTCTCTGTCTCTGTCTCTGTTTCTCTCTCTGTCTCTCTCTCTCTCCTCTCCCCCTACCCCGTGTGTGTGTGTGTGTGTGTGTGTGTGTGTGTGTGTGTGTGTGTGTGTACACACATGCACATCTTTGTTTTGCTTTGGTATTTCATGTGGCATTTTGTTGTTTGTGTTTAGCTTTTTGTTTTTATTTTTCAAGAGAAAGAGAGAAGAGAGAAAGAGGATATGAATTTAAATAGATAGTTGGAGATGATTTAGGAGGAGAAATTTTCAAATACATAGTGTGTGGATAAAAATATAATGTATAAAAAAATAATTATAAACAAATAATCGCTGGAGGCTGTAAAAAAAAAAAGCACCCGAATTTGACTTTCAGTCCCCATGTACACAAATACACTTATGCACATTTCTTTTTTTTTTTTTTTTTATTCTTTTTTTTTCGAGGCAGGGTTTCTCTGTGTAGCCCTGGCTATCC
Source organism: Tokudaia tokunoshimensis (assembly GCA_036184795.1). Taxonomy (NCBI): domain Eukaryota; kingdom Metazoa; phylum Chordata; class Mammalia; order Rodentia; family Muridae; genus Tokudaia; species Tokudaia tokunoshimensis. The sequence goes on along the minus strand of BTHU01000003.1, from coordinate 9,575,430 downwards.
TGGAACTCACTCTGTAGACCAGGCTAGCCTCGAACTCAGAAATCCGCCTGCCTCTGCCTCCCAAGCGCTGGGATTAAAGGCATGCGCCACCACCGCCCGGCTTGCACATTTCTTTATCCACACACCTGATCACCACACATTTTTTAACATAATTAGCACAAGAAGATGAAAACAAAGAAAAATATGATTCTTTAAAGCTTATTTTTCAAAACAATGATGAACTTGTCACTTATTTTATTTCTGAAATTATCAAACTACAAAGAGATGGATATTTCTTCACTAACCTAATTTAAAATGGTAGCAAGTACCCGTTTGGTTTGGTTTGGACCAAGGACTAGGGGAGGTGAATATTTTACTTAGTTGGAGAGGATCTAGGATTAAGACAGACCTGGCCTCCAGGTTCTCCCATCCTCCCTAGGTCCCTACCTGGAGTGTCCTGACCTCAATTCTGCTCAGGGGATGGGCTGCCCTACCCCAAAAGGCTGCTCCTTATATACTCCAGACAGTTTGCTCTCTTTCTCCTCTCCCTCTGTCCCTCCCTTCCTCCCCTCCCCACCCCTCATTTTCTTTTCCTTCTCTTCTCTTTCAACTCCCCCTGACTTCAATCCTTGGGGCCAGTGGACTCAGCAGAGAGTAGCTTCCCAATAAACTTGCCTTTGATATAATCCGATCTGGCTTCAACTGGCTCACTTCACCAACGGAGAAATAAGCTATCTCTTATTACACACTAACTGCCTGCAGTAAGATTTGAATTATCAAAATTATCCAATGGAGCGCCTAGAAGAGTACAAATGCAACCAAGTGTGAATCAAGTCCTACCCTCTTCTCCACCTATGGGCAAAACATTAAGATGATTTTCTCTAACATACCATATCTTCCTGTCTCGAATTTCACAGATAACTGATCTCTGGTCATATGAAAACATTCTGGAGAAATAAATGGCAAATTTCCCAGAATAAGAAGAAGTACACTGAACTATATTTAGGAAAGTATATCTCTAACCTAAATTTGTACAATCTAATTTACCCATTATCTGGGAAATCCAAATAAGTATTTTATACTTAACTTTGGAAAAGATAGCATGGAAGTTTTAAATTTATATTTTATACATTTTTGTTGAAATAGAATCACATAATTTTCTTCCCTTTCTTTCCCCCCTTTCTGGAATCTACCCACTCTCATGGCTACAGCCCCTTTTCCATTCATATTACACAATATGTATTTTACACATAGTGTGAATGATGCAGATATGTGATATGTATTTATAATTTATATGTGTATGTATAAACATATCCTGCTGAGTCTCTCTGTTGTCTGTATGTATGTGCTTTCCAAGGAGACAACCATGCTGAGCACTGGACAATTAAAAAGAGGGCTCATTCCTTGGTGAAGTTAATTCTCCCCCCCCCTTTAATCATTCATCTTCTGTAGTTCCATTTTTTTATTTTTAATAACTTCATATATGACTACAATATTTACATCATTTTTATCAGTCCTCTTGCAACTCCTGTGTACCTTCATTCAAAATATGTTTGAGAATTGTTTATGAGCAAAACTGACTTGTCAGAAACATGGGTGCTTAACATTGGCTTCTATTAGAACTTTGACTTACCTAGTTAGATGAAGGTTGGAGGTTTAGGGAACATCTTCAACCTACCCCTACAAACTATAAGAAACACACATATAAATGTAATATAACCAATACTTTGAAATATAAACTTGGTTTTTTCAGTTATATTTTGAACAACTAGTCTGACTTTTCACTGATTTAAAAATCTTCATTTCTGTGGAGCCACTCTAGACACCAGAAAATACAGGCCAACACATTTATTACCTTATTTTAACATAAAAATTAGAATTGTATTACAATTGCCTCTTTTTTCTGTAATGCCCAACATTTGTTGTGACTAATGAAATAGATAAATTTCATCAGTTATACCATAAAACTTGGAACTATTTAAAAATAGTTAGATGCCATAATTTCTGTATAGAATAATACCCGTTCATACATGCATTCATCATTTTTAACTGCACCCTTTAGAAATCCATCAGAATAGGATCCTTTTTAGTAAGCTCTAAAGAAACACAATTTGCTTTATATTTTTAATGAATTTCCCTTTGTACAAGCTACATTAAATCATCTTCAAGTGAGAAAACAATTCTCACAAATAATATATAATAGGAAAGATATCATCATTTTAATATCTTGACAGTGCCTACCCAGAAATATAACAATTGTGAACAAAATTTGATCAAATTCTCAAATCATAAATTCTTAAGTACTTTTCTAAACCTCTCAGGTTATCTTTAAATTCCAGAAATGTCTTCAAAATTTTGTCATACCTAAAAAGCCCTGAGACTCCAGACTCTTAAGAGGAAAGAGTTTTAAGTAGACACAAGAGATTAACTGAAAATATTTCTAATTCGTAAAGAACATTGGCAGCCTAATATCATAACACTTAGTGATCAGATCTACTTAGCATTCAATGATGAACCAATCACCAAGGAGTTGTGTTTATCATAAGCACTTTATTTTGTAAAATCTATCAAAGGATATTATTTTATCCTAGTTAATCGGTTTTTTATTCAACCTGTAGTTTATTGCAATTGTCTAACTGAAATGGCATTTTCTTTTTCAAACTTAGTATCTTCAGCATACATAGTGATATAAAATATCATTCAGATATTGTCAATATTTGCAATGAATTTTATTATTTATTACACTACATTCTTTTCTATATTTGAAACAATTGGGAATTCATTAGTTAGGGGTTGTCAAAATATTATGCTTATGTTTATTTCATTAGTAAAATCTTTATTGCATTATGATAGAAAATAAACTCCTAATTGTGGCAATTTGGGAGAACATAACTTATTCAATGATAATATTTTTTATTATTATAAATGTAGTGAGCCAAATGAGGCTTACACTTTTACATAAATTAAAAAAATATTTTCAGATTTATTTTGAACCAACAAAACATGGCCAAAAGTGAAATTGTAATACACACTATTTTAGAATTTAAGCTGTTGTCAATTTAATGCCACTTTAGTTTTTAAAATTCCTTTCCAACATGTTCAAAAAACAATATAAAAATAACCAAGAAAAACATGTGGTTGATTTTCAGAAAGCCAAAGTAATATTTATGTTAAATAATTATTAGAATAATTGGCATTGGGTCTGGTAGAAAAATCTTAGAGATGATTTAATTGAATATTATACATTTTATATTCAACAATTATTTTGTGTCTGATGAAATGAATTTGTAAGAATTCTGCTTATAATGCCACCCAGTAGAATTTTAAAATAATCATTTTGAAAGTTTAGTGTGCTCTTAAGTTAATCATGTGCTTTGCTTTAGTTCTTTGAAGAACTCATGGCTATGTATATTTATTTAGAGCGCAATTTTTGTTTCCTATTTGTATAATAATACTTCATTAAAATCAATACCCTTCTCATTTTAATTTTCTTTAGTCTAGAGCCTCCTCTTTTCCAACTGAGGCATGTTTTGATTAGGAAATCTTGTGTGTGCAGTTCATGATATTCAATGATAAATATTATTTATCATATGGGAAATAAAAGGAATATTAAGGAAATTCAGTGCCTGCAACAAAAAAAAATATGACTCCTACTATAAAATAATCTTGAAAGCTACTCTTTGATATTAAGATAAGCGCAATTATAAAAGTAATTATCTATAGAGGGAAATGTTCCGCACCAGGGTAAATGTTCTGTGATGATGGAAGGTAATGCTTTGACACATTCTTTAGTTAACTAAATACTAAGGTAACAAGAGCAATCCATATAAGAAAAAGGAGAGAAAAGTGGAAGAGAAAGGGAGATCTTTTCCGATTTCAGTTTGACATGGACTAGGAAGTAGCCAGAGATAGTCAAACTTTTCCATTTTGAACTCTGGGCAAGATTCTACCATAAAACTGGCAAGTCTATTTGCAGTTTCCAGAGGCATTATCAGAGAATGAGATGAGGTAGTAGGGCTTCCTAGATGTATTTGAAGCTTGTGTTTTGGGGATTACTAGTTATAAGTAGAACTTCACTGTGGTGAATCAGAGTCCAGTGAACACCAAACAGGTGGAAACTACAACTGAAAAGAAGACATCTTAGATAGAGGAAGAAAACAAAGAATGGAGAAAAAATGGACTCTGGCAACTTTGTCCCCAAAACAGAAAGCTTATTGGTTCACTGGTCACAGTTAAGTAAATTAGAAAAATTGTGTCTTTTTTTTTCTAGATGCTACATATTATCTGTTCATAAAAAAGAATCAGGAAAGAAGAAATATGGCTCAAAATGGAGACCTATATCCAGCTGATACAAAACCACTGCTTTTTATTTCAGAGTATTTGCAGGCTTGTAAAATATGTTTAGAGTCAGATTTTAAGTACACACTAAGAATGAAGGAAAAAGCTTCAATGACTGATGGTATTATTGAGAATATTAAGTTGGGCAGGAGAGGGAGAAAAATGGAGGACAAAGGATGCTGGAGTAGGAACACGTCCCTCAATGCTAAGTGACCAAATCAAGCAGATATTTAACACAAGTCAGCAAATACCCCACACTGGAGACCACATAAAGCAATAGAAGAAATCATAGGACAAACTAGAACCAAATGTCTATGTTACCCATTGTTAGCTTGTTAGAATATTACATAGATTTGAATCTCTTACACTGAAATTCTAACATTTAATGTCACTGTCCTATACAGAGGTAACTATTAAGTGAGAGAATACATGTTGTGTCCTCTCTAGCATGACTAGATTGTGACAATGAGACAGAAAGTCTCTTCCACACACAGGTTTATATGAAGACACAACAAGAAGTTTGACCTTCCATAAACCAAGGGAAAGAGGAAAGGAACAAACCTACTCACAATATGACTTTAGATCCCCAGTGCCTTAGAACTTTGAAACAAACGTATGTTGTATGAGCTTCATGATCCTGTTTATAAATGTAAAGAATCCCTAGGAAAGTAGAATATATGTGTCTCTGGAACAAAAATCAGACAGTGGAAAGTGCACATTAGAAGAGAGTCGGATGAATCCAAGGGCAGGTAAGACATGGAGGTCCAGGGAAGGCACACAGATACTAATTCCAAAATGTGAGGAAGAAACACTTGGGTGTTGCTGTGTGAGGAATTAATTTAAGAGGATGCACAGTGCTTTTTCATGTTAGAAAATGACCATCAGAATTCTGAAATATTTGGACAAAGTACCTACAGAATTCCTGTGCTAAGCTGTGGATATTGGAGGTGAAAGGTATGTAGCATTGTACATAAGAAATGAGACAGTACATGCTCTGGAGATAATAAGATGAGAATATAAGAATCCAAGAAACTTCGGAAGGAATTTATTATTATTATTATTATTGTATTTATTTACAGTCCATTTGTTGTCCCTCTCCAATTCTGCCCTCCAGCAGTTCTTCATCCCATTCCTCCTCCATTTCCAACAGGATGTCCCCGTCCATCCACACCCCACCAGGCCTCCGCACTCGCTGAGGCCTCAAGTCTGTTGAGGGTAAGAGACATCTTCTCGCACTGAGGCCAGACTACACATTCACCTGCTGTATATGTGTTGGGGTCCTAGGACCAGCTAGTATATTCTGCCTGGTTGATGGTTCAGTATCTGAGAGATCTCGGGGTCCAGGTTAGTTGAGACTGCTGGTCTTCCTATGGGGTCGCCCTCCTACTCAGCTTCTTCCAGCTTTTCCCACATTCAATCACAGGGATCCCCGGCTTCTGTCCATTGGTTGGGTATAAATATCTGTTTCTGTCTCAGTCAGCTGCTTGTTGGGCCTCTCAGAGGGCAGCCATGCTAGGTTTCTGTCTGTAAGTACACCATAGCATCAGTAATAGCGTCAGGCCTTAGAGCCTCCTCTTGAGATGGATACCAATTTGGGATGGACACTGGAACTCCTTTCCTTCAGTCTCCTCTCCACTTTTGTCCTTGCAGTTCTTTTAGACAGGAACAATTCTAGGTCAGAGTTTTTGACTGTGGGATGGCAAAACCATCTCTCCATTTAATATCCTGTCCTGAGAGTCACCCACCTCCCATGTCTCTGTGACATACTAGATGGTCCCCCTCCCAAGGTGGCTTATTTCTAATCTTTGGCTGACCTTCAGGGCATCACTCGGGTTTCTCCCTCCCCCAATACCTGATCATCTTCCCTTTCCCTCCCCCTCCCCTCTGCCACCCAGGTTCCTCCCTCCCTCCCTCCTTTTCTCTCTCCCTCTTTCTACCCTCTGCTTTCTTCTTCTTATTTGGGCCCATTTTGAAGGAATTCTTAAATGGAAAAGTTCATTAACAATTTTTAATTTTAGCCAATCTTGTCTTAGACATCAATAAGAGCAAATATTCTAATGCAAAAGACTCAGACTGTTATTCCAGTCTACATGGTACATAATCATTTGTTCAATGGGTGTTGCCTTGACTGTTTGCTACTTCTTAACTGCATAATGAACTACATCATCTTCCGTAGAATGTTGATACTGTGTTGAGTGGCTCCAGTCACTGTTTTGTTGTGGTGGTGGTGGTATGTTGTTGTTGCTGTTGCTGTTTGGTTGATTGGTCTTTTGTTGTTTTTAGGTTTTGTTGTTGATGGTGGTGTTTTTGTTGTTGTTGTCTTTGTTTCTGTTTTACTTTTTGTCACTATTTTTATCTGACTTCCAAGCAAATCTTTGACTTATGGGTGAGAAGCGCTTGGTTTTATTTGTCTTCTCCAGTGTATACTCTACATTTGTGCATTTTGTTGTTGTATATCATGTGCTTTGGCGATATTTTAGGTGACAGTATCTGTGACAAGACCCGTCTTTCCTCATAACTTTCAGGTAAAAGAATAGGCACAGATTAGAACCTAAGTTCCATTCAACAAAATGTCACACTCCTGAGTACTTGAAACTTAGAAGTTTCTCCAGCCACGATTACTAACCTCAAGTAGTGATCTGAGGATAAGGAGTCCTGAGAACAAAATGTTTGCCATTCCTGAATTTGTTAAAACAGTTGTAAGTGAAGTCATATTTAAAATGTTTTATTTGATGGGTTATTGTAAACACCATCAGATACTTTAGTTGATAGAAGCGTAATTCCCGCCTGTGTAATTCTAACTGGTAAATCCCTAGAGAACCATTTGGAGTGACTACATTTCCTCTCTTACTCAATATCACCATGCTGTGGGCATGTCTTTGCCATTCTGGATGTCATATTTGGAAATATGTCTTAAAAGGCATCAGGCTGTTTGACAGTCGTGGTCAGCTCTAACCTCAAACCCCTTCTATCATATATGCTATCTAAAATACTTCAGTTTCTGTCAATTTTCTCGATTAAATTAGGTGCATGTTGTGGCTTTTAAACTTCAGCTGTATGCCAACACATCTTTAAGTTTTCATTGAACTTCTTCTACCTTAATAATATTGAGTAAATGCCCCTCCATTGTTTATGCGGTCACATCTAGCCCATCCACTAATGGTACGTGTAATAAAGAATGCCGCTTTCAATGTTTGTCTATATTCATAATGCTCCACAACATTCTGTGATAATAATTTCTCTTTCACTGATTTGTTATACCATTCTTGTTTTATTTATTTTTGTTCTATTTTGTTTTCTCAAAATTCATCACAGAAAGAAACCATTTCATTTTTGAGTCTAGTGTCAAAAATGTATTTTTTTCTCTGTTGATAGAAAGGACTTAAAATCACCACTGCAACAAAAATAACAAAACAAAAATAATGTCAAAATAGAGAATCATAGGCATTAGGATCAAGTTTGTAAACATCAAATCCCTACTTTGCTCCCTACCAGCTAAAGAATATATTGCACTGTTTACTTTCTGTGAGACACAAATATTATTTATATATAATAGGTCTTGGTGTGGTGAAATGGTCCAGCAGGTAAAGTCATTTGCTGCCAAATATCAGGAATTGAGTTTGATCCTCAGAATTCATATAGTGGGATGATGAAAGCGAGTCCTCCAAGTTGTTATCTTACATGCCTGCTGTGGCACACATGCACATGTGCACACACATAGATACATATAATAATAACTACTATTAATAATAATAATAATAATAACAAAATTAACAGTGTACTAATAATGTGTAACTTATAACAATGGTATTATACATTCAGCCCTTAATTATTAAATATTTTTTCATATTGTAAAAATAGTATGTAAATTACTCTACTTCCCTTGTCCCAATCATATAACCTAAGATATGATTGTTAGCATCCCTTCTAGGCTCTGCCCAGCAGTTATCTGGCAACAGCCTGGTAGACCTGGCTTATTCCAAAAGGGGCTGTTTGTCCCTGCCTCACTTGATTATTCTCTCTGACTCTTTCCTCTTACTAACACCTTTCTCCCTCTCTCCACATTCTCCTCCTTCCTCTCTCCACATATTCCTGTTTGTAACTCCTCCTCCTCCTCCTCTTTCTCCTCCTCTTCTGTCTCTCTCCGTCTCTCTCTCTCTCTCAGTGTCTCTGCCTCTGTGTGTGTGTGTGTGTGTGTGTGTCTGTCTGTCTGTCTGTCTCTGTCTTTACTCCCTTCTCAACACTAATCAACTCCCCTTCCCATGCTCTAAATAAACTCTATTCTACACTATACCCATTGTATGGCTGGTACCTCAGGGCAAAGGGATGCCTCAGCATAGACCCGCTAAGGCACCCTTCCCTCCTCACCATACCTGGCTCTATCAAACATAATCCTGGCTCTTTATTTTTTATAAAACACAGCAGTGATACATTTCTGCTTTTACTGATAAAGCATATAACCCTTGATCAACAGTGTCAAGGTTACATACCTAATATGTTGTTCCATCCAAGTCTAAGACTCCAGAAATTTCTCCTTTCAAAATCCTTGTCAGCCATCATGTACTAACAAAGAACCTTACTGGCCTATTGAAAGCATTATACAAAACTGCAATTTTTTTATCATTTATCTCTGCATTTCCCATAACCCTCTTGTTGCATCCTAATCAACTATAGCCACCTTATAATTTTCTTTTCTCTCCTTCAGTAGTTTCTTTTTAATAACATGTTCCCTTCTCATAACTTCCAATATGCATTAATTGAATAACTAAAATAAATGGATGACTCATTAATAGCCTAGACTTCTTGATCCTCTCTAAACATTTTACATATATTTTTAATCATTTCACCTCCTACTAATTTCAACTTTTAATATTACTTGAATATATTTATGTATGGAATAAGAATTTAACCCAAGCATAGAACACACTAGAAAAGTGCTCTGATGTTGGCAAATGAAATAATACTGAATGAATTGAAAGCCATTTTTGTCATATCTGTATTTTATTTTGAAAATGTGACTCAGTAAATTGTCAGGTCTAACACTGAACTTTCTCTGTAGCCTAGGCATATATGTTATTCTCATGCCTCAGCCTCAAGTGGCTGGTATTAAAGGTTATTGTCACTATGTCCAGTAGGAAAGTGGACTCAAGGAAAGAGACCTACAACATAACTCATTATAAAGGTGGGGGCAATGGTCACATCCACTGTACACTTTGTTTTGGATTTGTTCATTTGTGCTAACTTGTTTAGTTAGTATCATTGCTCATACTATAGTGCCTCTTAGCATCACTCCATCCTTAAGGAAGGAGTCTGTCGTGCTCTAGATATTCAATCTATGCTGCTTAAGATGAAATACATGAACACATCTTACCACTGGTTTTCAGACAAAGAAATTTCTCTTTATAAACCTTAAATTGATGATCCAATGTAACAAATTTGGTAAATGATTTCACACTGTAAATAACTGGCTTCTCCACAATGAAAGCTCTAAGTTGTTCCCTGGTGGGTTCATGTCTGTCATGGCCTTGTAGAAAATATCCAATTATAGAAATATTTTGGTATCAAATGAATTGATTTAGCAGTTTTGAGCAGTATAAAAAAAACACACAAATGTATTTAGTTCCTAAAATTACAAATTTGTAGGCTGAAGTAAAACTATGACATTTCTGCTATTTGTCTGTTTTATGTTCTTGATTGCTTGTGATTGTTTGTGCTTTGCTTACAATGTCCATGAGTATCATAGCTCATACTTCTTAGGGGACTTACTCTCTTAGAACTTATTCAAAGAAAACAAAATGACTCCACATTTAATGTAATTTAGGTCAAGGAGAAAAGGATAGCTTATAGGCTTTAAAATTTAAGGAATACACTTTTTTAAATCATAAATAATTATTTTCAAATCCAATAAAGATTGGATGAATTGCTTCATTGGATAAGAAATACATGGTAGTCACTTTTCCAATATCTATTTTCATGAAAGGTTAAAGTGTCCTCATTTAGAGTAAAAAAAAAATCAGCAGACAAAATAGTCATGTATGAATTATGCAATCTAGAAAGAAAAAATGAATTGGCATGAAGACAAGATTATTGAAAGGAAGCATATAATATGAAGAAGGAGGATACTGCTTATGGATACAGCTCTATAAAGGTAACCAAGAAAAGACTTGAAAAAGAGAAGATTTTCGATTTTGGTAAGAAGTAATGTATAAATTATGTAAATATTTTGGTAAAAGAATGGTTTGAGAAGTTGAAATAGTAGAACCAGCATGGTGCAAATAAACTGAAAGAGATGATGTATGTGTAGAGGAAGGACACAGAGAGAAGAATCAGATGGTACACTGGAAAGAAGATGCGCTGAGCCTTATATTCCAGAATGAGTTCTTTGACACTGTCTTGAACAGAGACAGAACAAGATGCTCCTCTCAGAAAGTCATCCACTACATGTTCCTGTGACTCCTTTGAGGAAAGTATAACAGGAAAGCAAGCACAGTGTAGAGGAGTCTGATGGGAACTGAGTAGATAACGATGAGATTAGGTTAGTTGAAAGATGTAACTGATTCTTCAATGAAGAGGAGAACTGCTGTAGATTATGTTCTGAATATTAGAAGTAAATCAAAAGGAATTTTGTTAATGTTGGAAATTAAATTCTGAAAGAAAGGAACGAGTTAAAGATACTCCAAAACAATCTTGAATCTAACATTGCTAATATCTGAGATCAGCAGGATGGGAGTAAAAAAGTTTTATCCAAGAACTATAGTATAGTTTTGGATAGGTGAGGTTAAGCCATTCCAAACAGAAAGAATGAGATAGTCACTGGACACAGCTCTCTGAAGATGCAGAGTGTGCTATCCTGCATATACATAGAGATACTTTTGTGATCCTGCCGCTTGTTCATAGAAATTAAATTCACAATTCATATGCATTCTATTACACAACCACAGTTTTTGCTTTTGCAAATAAGCATGCTGGTATATCATTTCATTCACAAATACATATCAATAGATATGTTTTACATGTTTAACTATACACAAGGCTGTTCATAACTACACTTCTTATCCAGGCTGAAAAACCCTCCCATGCCCATTCTTGCTAGAAGAGATTACTGAATTTTCTATTATATTTACACATTGGGATTTGAATGTAATAACTGATTTTTGTTGTCACTTTGATTCAGCTGTGTAGAGGTAATGTCAATTAAGAAAATTTCCCTTTCAGTTTGGACTCTGGGTTTGTCTTTAGGGGGAGTTGCCTGATTGTTAATTGATGTTAGAGAGCCCAGGCCACCATAAACAGTGGCATCCCTAGACAGGTGAGTCTGGGCTGTATAATTAAGATGGATGTACAAGCCAGTAAGAAGCTTTCCTGCATGGACCCTGCTTCTTCTCTATCTTTGGTCCTTGCCTTGATTTCCATCAGTAATTGATAGACTGTTCCCTACAAGCTGACAATGATGAGACCATTTCCTGTCAGCTTGATTTTAGCCATGGTGTTTATCACAACAAAGACTCAAAGCAAACAATTCTATAGTAATTAAGAGTAAAGCAAGCATATCTACCCACAATGGATGTATGTATGAGTTACATGAGTGAATCACAGCATATATTGTTAAATTAAAGAAAGACTAAGGATTACATATCCTTCTTTTCTATTTATGTAGAAAGGGGGAAATAATGCAGAAAGTAAAAACAGTTGTTACACCATTACTAGATGAAGGGTTGAAGACATATTTCATGAATTTATTTAATCACCAGTCTCATTCTTAGTCTTAAACTCAGTCTTGGTTTATCATGTCATTTTCCAACATGACATGATAATCTTTAATCATCTCTAATTTAAAATTATTTAAATCAATCTTTAATTTAAAAATATGTGCTCCTTTATGTCCCACATACTATTTTTTTTTTCGAGACAGGGTTTCTCTGTATAGCCCTGGCTGTCCTGGAACTCACTTTGTAGACTAGGCTGGCCTCGAACTCAGAAATCCCCCTGCCTCTGCCTCCCAAGTGCTGGGATTAAAGTCGTGCGCCACCACCGCCCGGCCCACATACTATTTTTAATAAACTGGTTACATAAATGTGTCTTTATTGATCCTAATCTTCACCTACTAGTGATGAAAATATATATATTAAGAAGGGATACATACATACATTACATACATACATACATACAAGAAAATAGTGCTAAATTTTTCTCTAAATGAAATGAGATAGAAACTGTAGATAAGATTGTTTTTCCAATGAGAGAAGCAAGAGCCTATCATCTATGGATCTAGAGACAGAGTGTGTGATAGATGTATGTGAGCTGGACACTTGCAGTAAAAGATGACAAATTTCTGATTATCTTCAAAGGGAAAGCAGAATCAGATTAAAGTGGATGCATTAGAGTGGATTAAGTTTTAGAAGACAAAGGAGAGGGAAATAAACTAATACTCCCTTTGGTAGGAGGATGACTCATGAAGAAATATATTCAGACTGTTAATCCTCACCTTGACTATAGAGTTTAGCAGATGAGATATAGATGACATATATCTCTCTGTTTCTCTGTCTGTCTCTCTGTCTGTCTCTGTCTGTCTCTGTCTCTCTGTCTCTGTCTCTGTCTCTGTCTCTCTCTCTCTCTGTCTCTCTCTCTCTGTCTCTCTCTCTCTCTCTCTCTGTCTCTTTCTCTCTCCCTTCCCCCCCTCTTCCCATGTATATACCTATCTATGATCCTCAAGCATCATTAGCCAAAGGACTCAAGTAAGAGCAGAAAGCTGGCTTTTCTACAAATGTTCTTTTATCAAGTGGTTACAAAAAAGTAGTATGAGAAGAGTAAAAGTAATAGATCATAAATTTAGTGATTGACCATGAAGTTAGGTGCATAGCTTCATTTGAAGCAGGATGTCAGAGCATAAACAAGTTATGGACATTAAGAATTAGGTATTTAAATATAGATTTAATGTTAAATGGGCATTTAGTACTTCAGAACACTGCACATTTGTTTCTCCTCCTCCCTCTTCCCCGCCTCTCTTCCTCCCTTACTTCCCTCCTTCTCTCATCTCATCCTCCCATTCTCCTCCTGACTTACTCTGATAATATCTTGTTGATGTGTAAGGCAAGAATGTCACTTCACACAAAGAGAATGGTCTAAAAATGTCTCTGCCCAAGATCTATCTGCTAAGTCTGAAAGTAAAACTATCATACAGAGTAGATTCTTTCCTTATAGATTCTGGGATAGCAAAATAAATCCTCTTATTTAAAAAAGTAAAACTGTATCATTCCAACTTAACATAAACAATTGATTTCTCACTGGCATGAGACTTTTGTACCCTGCCAAGTATCGCTACCCAACAAGGAATTACCTCTATTACATTTCTATTAATGCTTATTTATCTTTATTATAACCTGATACTTATCATAGTTATGGCTTGTAAGGCTTAAGAAAAATGTAAAAGTTTTATTTAAGAAGGTTACTTAGTTTAGGCTGGATATAGTGTGCAAATATTAAAAATGTGTTCATTTAGAAAGTATTATTCAGAAATATCAAAATATACTGAAATGGAAATAATATTTAATTAACATGTTTCCTAGGGGCACTAATGAGCAATAACCAACACTAGCACTCAATGTGTGCATCTTAGCTCTGTGACCCGACCAAGAAAGAATAAGCAACTTCAGAAGCTCTTTCAAACATTTAGAAGTTTGTGCACATGTTTGACTTTGAAGAGTTAGTTTTATGAATTCTGTGGAATAATTAAATTTGTAGATTTAGTTACTTCATTTCATCTACATATCCTTTTAAATATACATGTTCAAACGGTTTTCTACCACTGTTACATGTTTGACTGAGATGTGCATATTTATATAGAATATAGACTCCCCAGGAGAATATTGAAATACAGTTTCTTATTCCCAAGGATTTTTCATAAGGAACAATAAAAGATTGCTGTGCAAGTTTAATGAGTTTAAAATTACTTTAACTTCTGTAAAGTTCATTAAATTTTCTTTCTCTTTGTACTGCTGATAGAGAAGTTATTTCTCGCATCTCTCGTATTCTGTGGAGACTCCTTCAGAATGCTGCTTGTTGGTGAAGGGCAAAATTGGACATTAAGATTCTGTGCTTGCACTTCAGCCTTAGCTCTCCCTCTCTGATCTGTTTGGTCATATTAGTAATCTGCTGAATGTGCTGTTTGGAACAAAAGTTTCATCCGATGAAAAGAATAAACTTTAAAAAAAGCAACAGTGGAAACACCTGGTATAAGAACAGATAATGTACTGCTTTTATTCACACAATCACTCTCCATTGTTTGTGATTAATTTATACTTGATATTTTATTTCATGTCTCTCTTCATTGTATTGTATACTCATGAAGATCAAATTTTATCTGTTTTTTAAAAGTTTTTTTCTTAGCTTCCAAAACTATGGATCTTATTAGTACAGAGTTATGCATCTAATATTGCTTATATTAAGTCTACTTTTAGAAAGAAGGTTGTCATAGTCACTTCAGATTCATTTAATGCTCCATAAATATTTGTGAAATATAGTTAGAGCCAGGGCAGAGTTAGGCAATTATTAATTCTTCAACAATTCAACTTTTTCAAAGAAAAAAAAAAGACATAGGAAAAATAATGTTTACATCACTCATGGAGAATGGGTAAGATACAATCCACAGAAACATTTTAGAAACAATTAAGTATTTTAAAAAGAGCATCATTCTTCAGACCTCAGTATATCAGGCAAATGGGGTGATTTTTAAATTATCTCCACTGTTGCTTCAGGTGTGTGACTAGTCCTCGGAATACAGGGAGTCTGATGGAAGGTTTCCTTCAGGGCAGAGTGTGTGCATGCCTTGACTGCCTCCACTCTGCACCTGTGGAGAGACTGTTAGATGCATTCACTCATTTAGTTGGCGCAACAATGCTAAGGGTCCTACATTATTTTTCTCATTAAAACTCCCAAACAAGCAATGTGCAATCTGACTCACGCAGTCTTGGAGACTTGGGATTCTAACTCTCCCATCTCAATGTCTCAGCAATGTCTTTTTTCTTCCATATTAGAGAAAAGAAGCCATATTTTAATAAGTAGTGAGAGAAAATAATATGAAAAAGGAATGTACTGATGCAAAAATACTACAATTGCATTATCTTCATATAAGATAATACATTCAAAATAAACCCAGGATTCAGCTAAGTAAAAATCATTAGATATACGTACTAGCCAAAGATGATCATTTTATTATGAGTCAGATACTAAAAATATACACCCTTATATCGTTTCCTTAGACAATGGTCACATGTGTACAATTTTATTGTTTAAAATATTCATTTTAAACCATAAATATAATTAATACTGTAGATGTGATTTTTCACCTGTTACAGTCTCTGTAAAATTTTAGTTTTAAGGGCTAAGGAAACATGTGAGGTCCTGAGTTAAATCCCTAGAAATGAAAAATTATAGTTTCTGGGTAAATGTAGCAGAGATAGAGTGAAATTATCCTTCTTTTCCAAAAATCAACAAATATATGAACGACTAAAATCTTTTAATGCAGAACTAAAGGATGAGAAAATCTAGACCTTCAAAAACATGGACTTCAAAATATGCATTAGGTCAAGCTTACTTAAGTTAGTGCCAGCTTTAAAGGAACTGACAGCAAAACATCCTTTCTTTGGAATATGGGGCAGTGCCCACCATGGGCAACAGAAAGTTAAGTCAACCAGAGGGTAGAAACAGGCCTGATTGTGTCCAGAGGTGCACACCCAGGAGGGCAAGATACTGTATGTGAAGGAGGAGTTGACTCTGTTGTAGTAGAGGAAGTTTTAATTCTAAATCCCAAAGTTACCAATATTCTATATCCTTTATGGGAAAAATGCTAAAACATTATGAATAATTAAATTGTAAACAATATGAACAAAATGACCCAGGCTCTATGCAAAGATAAATGTAATGTTTCAAAAAAAAAAAAAAAGATAAAGTCAAATTTTCAGTAGCTGACAAGCCCACGGAAAATCTGGGCACCAACTGACCAACTGGTAGTTAAACATTGTTGATGACACATAAAATGGCCAGCTAACCAGGCAAAATATAGCATTAGTTACAAAATTGAACTCACTCTTCATGAAATGTAGTAGCAGCTGTCATTCTTTTTCTTAGAGTTTTTCATCTAGACCCTGATAACTTCTTTTCTGAATAGGAGTTAGAAAAATAGACACAGATTTCTGGAAAGAACTGAGGTCTGTGTCTTCTGAGTAAAACACCTCACTCAGCACACTTTACACAATGATTTTCTGGACTTGGAGAAAGGCAGCCTTGTGTTTAGATGGCAATCATTTACATGATTATTGGCTATTCTCTCTTAAAGCTTCCCAGTGGAGGCTTCACAGATAAGGGAGTCTTCGGTAATAGAAGCATAGATCTGTAAACAGTCCAGTTAAATGCCGTTATAGGCGTATTTCACTTTATCTATTCAGACCTTGTAAGTCTGTTTTGGACTATAGGTTCAAACAATCTTTAGACTATTTCTAAGAAGTCATTTTCTTTAAGTAAGCATCCAAGTTAAAAATAAACTTTTGTCAGCAGAAAAATCATTTATCTCAGTGTTTGCAATTCTCAACTCTAGTAGGACAGAGGAATCAAACTCCATCAATTGTATGATAAATAACCCAAGCTGTGGGATGTTCAGGCTGAGGAGGGGCAGATGAGAAAAGCACATTTGCTACAGTTTTACCCTTAAAGAATAGCCTTGAGATTTGGGTTTGAAGTAAAGTCCACATTCATTAGGTTTGAATTTTTTTTTTTTAGTTTAGCTTCACTTTGATTCTGGCAATGAATAAATTCCTAAAGGCTCCTCTTCCTGATTCCATATAGGTGTAAATAGCTGAATGCCAGGGAGCTAAGTTCAGCTTCCCAGCTAATTGAAACACCCAAATTGATCTGCTTTTTTTCTTCTAAAGCCCAGGTCTCCTATTGACTGAGGATAGCAACGAGAACACCCCAGCTGAAACTGAGCCTAAGCAGTTTTGGGCAAAGGGAAGGGGTAGACTTTAAAAAGTGGTCATGGTACCACTGAGCCCAGGAACCATTGTTTTTTTTTTTTAATTTCATTTGCAATTTCACAGTTTACATAATTTTAAAGATCAGTTGTACACATGCATGTGTAATGCTTAAAAAAACTGTAGTTTTGACAATCATAAGCTTCAGAAATATTATTTCAGTAGATTTGGTTGACTTAAGTTTTATCATATTTTCTGGACTACTTATTTATCCGCTTTGAAAAGTTATAGACATTTCCATCAAACTTTCTTCAGTTATATTAACCTTCTAGAATCTGCACATGGATGGGTTTAAATAAACAGTGTAGTACTTATTTTCTGTTTCTTGGTATTTTTAGTCATATATTTAATTATACTTGTGTTAAACTAATTTATCATTCACAACTTTGTATTTTCTCAAATTTATATTTCAAGATATTTTTAACTTTATTGATGTCTTTGAGTTCACTGCCCCTTTATTCTACAGATTCTGATTTTCTTCTAGTACATGCTACTGTTTCCTTTTCTTCATTTGTGTTACTGTGCTCAGAGGACCTTTTTGGGGCCATCACTGAACTTCACATCAAGCCCCTGGAAAATTAGGACAGGAGGTACATTCTAGGATTTGTTTGTTTGTTTGTTTACATTCTCATTTTTATTTTAACTATGTGAGTCCATGTATGTCTGCATATGAGCTTAGGCACATGAATGCAATGCTCCCAAGGGCCAGAAAAGAAAAAGGACTCATCTGGATTTTCCATAGCAAGTAGTTGTGAACCACATGACATAGTCCAGGACAACAAACTCTGACCTCTACAAAAGCAGTGTGTACTGTCAGTGGCTGTTGAGCGTCTCTCCTGCCTCTTTGTAGAATTATTAAACATGCTTGGCCTCTCCCACTGAGTTTGCCTCATTACTTCCAATATTTCTTTTCACTTCCACCTATATTTCCAATGACAGAAAGTACAAGTCGATCTCTGCTAACTAAAGACACCATCTCAATCTCGATGTAAATCTTAAAGTCCAGTAATATGTTCTTAAGTCATGACATATTGAGTTCTCTATGTTAAACTTGTGGACTGCACATTTCAGTGTACCTAGATTGTGTTATTTTTCTTCAAAGATTACCAATGTTTGTTCTATAAGAAACACTTATGTAAAATTAATGTAGGTGGATTTTTTTTGATGTTCACATGTTTTTCTTTGGTTTTCACATCATATCTTTAATCAAATACAATGTGTGTAATGTATGCCATAGCATTTTGGAAACCCAAATACAAAGGGAGCCTAGCCCAATCTAACACTTGCTGGATGACAAGGAAAACCATCATCTCATAGAAATATAATTCAGAAAGTGTCCTCAGACAGAATCCTTAGAAGAATATCATGTTTCCCTGATCATATTTGCCTAAACATCAACTTGTGCAGTTAGGCTTCATGGGAAAATATCCCACACATTTTATATATTTTTATATAATTGTTATCAGAAAGGAATATTTGATGTCATGCCAATTACTCTGTTATCAAAGTCTGTAACATTTACAAATCTTAACTTCTAAAATCTTTGAATCTGACTAAAGGGTACAACCTTTCTCTTTACATTAGGAGATAGCATTTTTTATCTCCAGCTGCTCAGAACATTATCTGATACATTCTTCCTTCTTCAGCTCTACACTCAATCTGTCAGCAAATTGATGTCCATCTACCTTAAAATAAACCCATACAATAACTCCTGTAGTGGATTATTCTGCCTTAACCTTGAGAAAGCTGCTATTTCCTACACAGCATTTTCATGCCTATTGGAAAAAGAGGATTTTGGAGATGAAACATCTCCCTTTGTTTCATCTTAGGACAAACAGTGTAAGATGAAGTCCTCTGCACCGCCTGCACTCATGCAGAATCCTACTCATTTCTTCATTTTTTGTCTTTCATTTGCTCACACATTTTTGTCCATTTCAAAATGTACTCCTCATAGAACTTTCAATAGACAATGTATATAACTTTCCCACCATGTCAGCCTAAGTATATGAGTTCAGCTTAAATACCACTTTGGGATGATACCATCTTGTATTCTTCAACCAAGGTACCACTTAGCCCAACCCTATCTGTGCCATTCTCAACACCTGAGCATCACTATTTCTCTTCCTTAAACAGTTCAGACTAACAAGACTAACACTCACAAAATGATTTAGTTGAGCACATATTTATAATAGCACTTAATACTATACCATTTGCTTTCTCTCCACACTCTCTTACTTTTTATGAGTTACATTATGTCCTCAATTTTAATCACCTGAACATGTGTGAATTGAACAGCATCTATTCTTTCTACCTTTCCTTTAGGAAATGACTCTTGTCTAGTCCAGATTGGAGCTCTGTCTTCTGAGATCTTATTTTTATAAGAGCAATAAAGCTTTTGAAATATATATATGAATGTTAGCAATACAAGGAAGCAAAGAAGCATTAAATTACTAATTCATGGCTCAGCCTGGTGGGATAATCCCTCACCTGGTGTCTTGGTCTGAGTTTCCTTTGCTATGAAGAGAGACAATGACCAAGGCAACTCTTATACATAAAATACGTAACTGGGGCTGGCCTACAGTTTCAGAAGTTCAGACCATTATCATCATGGTTGGAAGCATGGCAGTGCCCAGGCAGACATGGTACTGGTGAAGGAGCTGAGAATTCTACATCTTGATATGAAGACTGCCAGGAGAACACTTTCTTCCATATTGAGTGGAGCTTAAGCACAGGAACCTCAAAGCCTACCACCACAATGACATATTTCCTCCAGCTATGCCACACATCCTCTAATAATGCCCCATGCCCTAATGATGACACTTCCCATGGGCCAAGCATATTCAAATCACCACACTTGGGAAGTTGAGAAGAGAAATAGGAGTTCCAGGGCAGCCAGGGAAACATAGTAACAATTGTGCTTTCTTTTTTAATTGTTGACCTTAAATATTAATGCATCTTATTATAAATTATTTGAACATTATGAATCTTGTAAGTTTTCTTTTGTGATTTTGCTTTCCATGTATCTTTAACTTTTCAAGGTTAATTGCAGAGGGTGGGTATGATGCGGTACCTGTTTGACCTGATAAAAATACAATGTGTTTTCCATGAAAAGAGATGTGACAATTTTTTGAGGAATAAGGCCACGAATCAAAATTTTAGTGTATATTTGTACATGACATGGCCTAGATTTAAAATAAAAAATAGCTGTATAAAAGTATATTGGTTTTTGGCAGTACATAAAATAAAGTATAAATATCGACCTTGTTTTAACCATAGAGAGTTTTTGAAAGTAGAACATAATACAAAACCAGAAAAAAATATATTATTACTTATATATGTTGTCAGAGATATATGATACAAATGGAACATTTAATCATTTCACGTGTTAAAGATATGATAACAAATGGAAATAGTAATAAAATTAACATATTCCCCTTGAGTAAGTATCATTTAAGAGTAAGAGTTCCCTGGTGAATCCTCAAAGGAAATTCATATTCTTCTACAAAGGATACATGGATTGATTTTATTTGTTAAAAACAAAACAAAAATAAACATACAAATATAACTACTATAAATTAGCTATGATCTTCAATACAAGACTTTATCATCATCATCATCATCATCATCGTTATTTTGGCTAATATAAAATTGTGTCAAATAAAACATGGTAATATGTTTAAATTCCTCATCTTCTACCTGGTGGTTTCATGCAGTGATAAAGGTAGATCTGGGAGCTTGATCATTTTTCATACCTATTAATTACTTCTAGATATCAATTGCTTGATTAGAGATTCTGAATTTTGTGAGAGTCTGTTGTTTCAGCTGACTGTCCTTGTTGTCCTTGTGCCTTAATACCTTACTATTAGCTTGATGTTTTAAGATTAGACACATGTATATATCCATATATATATGCATGTGTATATGTATGTATATGAGTATGTGTATATGTATAATTCACATTTGCATACTGCTACAAAATCAATTAGAGGTTAAAATTTTGGTGTGGCAGTACAAATTACATAGGAGCACTGCATTCTGTTGATATAACTTGCATTTTTCTTTGTTTTAGCTTTGTAGTAAATTGGCAGTTCATTCAACAATATCCACACATAAAAGTAAAAGCATTGACCATATTAAGTCTTCCCCTTGATTTTACAGTTTGGATGTAAAAGATACTTTCCCAAGTCATGTGCTGAAGGCTTGCTTCCTAATGCAATATTCAGAGGTATAGTTTTAGAGAAGGAATTAGCTTAAGGGGAGTATGGATTAATCGATGAATTGATCTATTGGCAAGTTCTTACTAAACTGGACAATAGAAAGGAGTGACTGGTTATTTTCTAGGGAAACTCATGTATTTGGAGGCCACATCCTATCTCTGACCATTTATTAGCTGCCCCCCTCTCATGGCTGCCATGTAATGACCAGCTCTGTCTTGCCGTGTACTCTCTGCTGTCATGCTGTGGCTCAATGTAATCACATGGTGATGTGGCAACTGACTGGACTCAAGCTGCTAAAGCCTGAGCTAAATAAATCTTTCTTAAGGTGTTTTTCTCAGATGTGTTTCCATAGTGATGGAAACCAGCTAGTAGATATGTTAATATTGCATGTGATAAGATATGATGCCCCACAAACCACTCTGAATTATTTTAGAAACTGATGTCTTACAACGTGAATTGCATTTGTGAGATGTTTGAGCACGGTGAGTTCAAGTAGCTTTTAGTTCTCATAAAACACTACTTTGTCTACCAAAGACTCCATTATAATTTGTTTTTATAAAATTAACAAAGATTTGGGTCACTTGAAAGAAAATGAATGATAACTTCCACTCTAACTTAAAGGTTTTTAAAGCAAAGTTGTGGAATTGGGCAAATTTACATCCATTACTGTCTGCTCCACAGTCCTGATCATGTCTGATAATGTCATTCTATGCAATGAAAAATTCAGTTTTAGATATTGTATGATAAAGCATGCAAATTTTGGAAGATGTAAATAAATGATCAAACTGACAACTTTCATAATAGCATTGCATGATGTCACAAAGTCCTCACTCAGGGGTAATGCAGAGTGTTCTTCACTCTTTTTTATGTCAATCAACATAGTCTTGGAACTCTGAGAACCCTGTTTAAGATAATTTAGCATCTTTCTGCCTGTTTCAATCTTCTCAGCCTATGTTATTATACAATTTCAAAACACTGTCCTGATACTATGCACAGATATTTGCTTTGCAATCATCTCAGTATATACTAGCTGACTAATGCAAATGACAAATAATAACCAATTATACTTCTTAAACAGCACCTATAGTTTTGCCGTCTAACATTACCTACTGGCGAACAGATCCACTGCTTCAAGGTATCTGACAAAGTTCTGATTAGGGGTATTAGTCATGTTCAGTGTGTCATAATTATGTCCTTCTGAATAGATCCATCTGCATCTTTACCTTGTTCATGATAGAGCTGTAGTTCCTGCGTGCTGTTGGATAGAAGTCCCAATTCCCTTCCAGATGATGCCACAGGCCACCTTCATCCTCTAGTGTGAGTCATTGAGCCATTGCTGCTTGCTCAGTGGAAATGAGCACACTGAGAAGACAATCCCTCATTTTTATCAGGACAGAAGCCCCAATCTTAGGAAACCGAAACATCAATGGACATGGCATCACCTTGGCAACATTGTATTCTGTGATAAGCAGGTCACATGTCTCTTCCCTTAGTAATGTGT
Organism: Tokudaia tokunoshimensis; assembly: GCA_036184795.1. Taxonomy (NCBI): domain Eukaryota; kingdom Metazoa; phylum Chordata; class Mammalia; order Rodentia; family Muridae; genus Tokudaia; species Tokudaia tokunoshimensis. Next base: position 9,552,370 of record BTHU01000003.1, on the reverse strand, counting down.
AGCAATAATATAGGAGAATGAAATATAGATTCTGGAAATGTCCTGGATTAAAAACTCATGTGAACTGAACACAGATCTGTATTTTTGTTCTGCTCTATTTAAAAATTCTTTGTGTGTTTCATTTCTGTTGTTACCTTGGTTGGTATAATTATTTGCATTTCAAAATTGATTAAGCTAATGTCTAGTGTTTATATATACAGTAACATATATGAGTATATATGTGTATATATATTCATATACATATATTTTGTATATATAATTTGAGAATATATGTATATATACATATATATGTATACTCGCATATACACTTTTGTTAGCTGCGAATATTTAGAAATATTTTTCCAAAAAAATTACTGAAACTATGAGACCACTGATGAAACTCAGCTGAGGTTAATTGTGTATGTGACTTCACATTTACAACTAGATCATTCTTTTTTCTATTTTAAAACATAATTTTTGAGCAATATCTAAAAATGGTAAAGAATCTTTAAATACATAAAAGTTGTTTTTTTATAAAGCAGTGTGTTCTATGAAAAAAATCTATATTTACCTATATCAGATGCTCTCTGTCTAGATTTGAAATGTAATAAAATCACTGCATTCATTAATTAGATTTTTTTTAATTTTCTATTTTTTTGTGTCTTTGTTTCAAAATTCACAGAAAACCGTAGTTCTTAACTATTCATTTTTTCTTTGTGAATAATAGGGCTTTTCTTATATGTTGTTTTCACATTCATTCATAAGAATATATGTCATGTCTCATAAACATTGCTGGAAAAGCTTTCTGAGATCTCTAATCTCAAGAGACATTTTATAATCCTGGGTTGTAACCTTGCTGGAAATTTTCTTTTGACTCTAATGATGAGTGCAGGAGCTCCAACAGGCTTCCCCTGATATTCTAAATGACCTGTTCTAGCCATTTTTGGTACAAACACTGCCAACTAATCCTGATTAATCTATTGATAATGCCTCTTCATTTTCACAACAAAGACTAACTTCTACTTGCTGAGCTCACCCTGACTTTCTCAAGAAGATGGGAGGCCCACTAAGTCTGCATGGGTCTGTGCTATCTTACTCTGTAATTACTAGACAGAGACAACTGGACCAACTGGGGCAAATGTGTTTGATGACTTTAGACTATGTAGAAACTCAGACCAGAGTTTATGTTTCAGTCCTGCATTTAAAAAGTGCAGTGCAAGCTGTCAAGATGAAAGCTTAGTCAACATGAAAGCTTAGTCAACAATAGACGTAGTTTTGAGGGAGACTGTCTTCTTGTTCTTAATGTCTGTAACTGATTGACTGTGTCCATTGACATTACACGTTGCAATATTATTAGTTAGCTGCAAATGTTAATCACATCTGTGAAACTCCCTGAAAGCAACATCTGGGAATCATTGGTTCACCTTGAGCTTATATAACATTTCACCATTACGACATTAAAACTTCTGGAATTAATCCTCACAATGTAACGGAAATGCAATGATTAGATGATGTGCCAGGCTCTTGATATGTGTAAATGCTGATATTTCTCTATCCTACATGGGTATCCCTGCATTACAGTCTTCAAGCATTCATACAAGACTCTACAGGCAAACAGAATAATAGGAGAAGAGTTGTCCTTTGCATGCATGTGTCTTTGCTTCTAGGAGATGATATTTTATTTCAGTCCTTTTTGAACACATCATTTAGATGCTCGTAAGAAGGTATTCAACAATAGACTCATGATTTAGAGGCCTGTATGATTTTTTCCCTCCAAGACTTCATCCTCTCACATGTCAAGTATTCCAAGGAATAAAAGGTATATTTTGAGGTTTTCTCTGGTCACATCTCATCCACCATCAGAAGGTGAAGACTGTGAATCCATGTTGCAGTTCACCACCCCTCCAACCTTCTTAATCTTATATACTTGAATCCCAACCCAGACCAACAAAGAAATGTTGTCATGCAGAGTGAATTGGTCTTTTCAATTCAATGAATGTGTTCTAGATAATTCTGCACAAGCTTTTCTGTAGATCCATCCTTCTATTGTGACCATCAATCTAAGTATCATAGAGAGTAATCCTGAAAAATATCTAATATCAAACTTGATATATGCTATCTAAACAGAAATGTTCTGAGCAACTCATGTATCATAAAAGGCCCAAGAGACATACTACTAAATGCAACTTGTTATTAAGTCATAGACAAAACAAAACAAAAACAAAACAAAACTCTTATGGATCATTTTATGTAGAAACTTGGAAACTTATAAGCCACTGAATCACTATTGTTTCAGCAGGGTAAGCTGTCTAGTGAACTACTCTTTTTTTCTAAGATTACCTCTCACTTTTGAATCCTCAAGAGGAATGGCTCATTGTATCCTCATATGATGTAAAGCAATCAAGCAAGGGAACTGAGTGTTGTGGGAAGACCCTGCCCTGTCACTACATTGTACTCCCATTAATGGGAGCATAAGCTTGATGAGTAAGTCACCCTTAGGATCTCATCACTTACTTTCAGTTGACAATACTTGTGTTTAAAATGTCATATTACAGTGATATTATTATGGAAAACTAATATCATTTCAAGCATCATCATTTTATATATAAAAAGGTGGTACTAAAACTGATTTAGTTATGGCATAATTACCAAACTAAAATATAATCATCAGACATATTAGGTGTAGTCACTTAGAAAGTGTCAGCATTGTGCCTTCTATAAAGAGAATGTTTTATAAAATAAAAATTACTACATAAAATAGAAAGGGCAAAATTATCTCACTTCTTTCACAGGACTATTTCAAGCCATTTTAAGTCACAGTTCTTATGTGGCCACTTCCCAAGCTGGCCTTTGAATAATGCCCAGAAGTGTTTCCTGTGGAATTTCCAACACTCCGAATTCTTAAGACAATTTCACATTCACCTTGAGAAGGAGAGGAGCACAGAGCAAAGGCTTCTTACTATATTTTTATCATAAAATTCAGATCACACAGTTAGCAATCTAATTTTTCATTAATATTTTAATAATTTATGAAAGTATATTCTAGTCTATTATTATAATGCTGGGTATAATGTTAAAGAAATATGCATTTTTATTCATAGTCAAAAGAAATAACCTTTTTCATTGCAAAATATTCCCAGAAGGACACATGACTTTCTATGTATAAACTATCTGTAATTCACCTCCAGATCTCAGGAGAAATGTGAAACAAAAGTTCTTAGGAGTGACACTCTGTTTATCCACTGCAGAGCGTTAACATGGGACAGAAGAGAGGCAGACTAACCAATGACAAGGACAAAACAAACATAAAGGAGAACCTACTGCTGATACTGCCCCTGAGATACTCCATGGTTTGTACTGCAAGAATGTGTCAAGACTGAAGGTGAAGGAGAGAAAGGTCACTGTCATAGAAGACCTTTGTCACACAGTGTCATGATGGTAGAAAGTGATATGAAGACCTGTGTGGCTTGTATTTTCTTGAAAATGGTACATTCACTATGACTGTAAAGATTTAGAAAGTGATATGAAGGCCGGTGTGACTTTGCATTTTCTTGAAAATGATACAATCACTCTGGTACAATCACTATACTGTAAGGATTTATTTCTATTTTGGAAACATGTGAACCATGACTAACAATTGTGTTAAAACTGAGTAAGTGGATGCCCTTGCTTTACAGTGCATCCTCTCAGTGTCTACTGAGAAGCCTCTGAGGAAGAATCATGCATGGTCACAGACACATGATTATTCAGGAAAATAAAAAATAGTACAAATTTAATAACTTGGTTTAAAAAAACAGGTTCTATTTGCCAGTGAATAATTTTCAATGTTGGTTATATATGCAAACACAGCAAAATAGGATCTCCTATAATCTTTTCTGAGGAATAGAAAAGTCTTCTATTTTTTCAGAATATCTATTTTAAGAATAATTATTGTTCAAAATAATTAACTTTAGAATCTTTTCAAAAATTAAAATTTGGTAATTCTGGCACTAACACTGTAGCCACATTGCTTACAATTTTGTAGAAGTTTGAGAAAATAATGAATTATTCTTGTTAGAAAAATCTTTATGTGTTCATGGGGACTATAAAAGCAAATTCTCATCTGACCTTTAAATTGTTCCATGTCACTATAGCAAAATACCAGAGTTGGAGATTTTATAAAGAACAAAATTTTGTGATTCCAGAGGCCAGGACATTTGCTCAAACTGATTTTTATTATTTAATCATTTTATTCATTTACATTTTCAAGTAATATTTCCCATTCCCAGTTTTACCTCCACCTTCCACAAAGCTCCCATCACATCCCCCTTCTCCCCCCTCCCCTTTGCTTCTATGAGGAGGAAAGGACTGCCCAACCTGTGTCAGTGAGCTGGAAAACCTCATCCTCTAGTCCTCAAATGTAAGAGGACTCCTGCTTACCCACTCCTGCTGCACCCCTATAGCATCCTCCTCCACCGGACGAAGGGCCTCCTCTCCCACTGATGTCAGATAAGGCCATCCTCTGCTACATATGTATCTGGAGACATGGGTCCCTCCATGTATACTCTTTGGTTGAGGTTTAGTCCCTGGAACCTCTGGGTGGTCCAGTTAGTGGATATTGTTGTTCATATGGCTTGCAATCCCCTGCTGAAATGTTTCTTAATGCACTCTCTTATTGTAGCACTACAAACGAAGGTTCAGAAAAGTATAGGGAAAAAGATAAGGTAATCCTTCTAAAAGAACCCCACGCCCATGCTAGCTAAGTCATTGCTGACCATCACTTCTTACATTTGAGGACCAGAGGATGAGGTTTTCCAGCTCACTGACACAGGTTGGGCAGTCCTTTCCTCCTGAATTTCCATAATCCCTTTCTTCATTTGTTTCTTGTAGTTTCCTACCAAGTGAGCCTGCAGTTTTAATTTACTTTTTAGAGATTTTATTTGTATTATTTTAAACTATGTGCATAGGTGGGTTTTCTCTCTCTCTCTCTCTCTCTCTCTCTCTCTCTCTCTCTCTCTGTATGTGTGTGTGTGTGTGTGTGTGTGTGTGTCTATGTCTGTAAGTGCAGTGCCCATAGAAGCCAAAGAATTAGCTGGGCGGTGGTGGCGCACGCCTTTAATCCCAGCACTTGAGAGGCAGAGGCAGGCGGATTTCTGAGTTCGAAGCCAGTCTGGTCTACAGAGTGAGTTCCAGGACAGCCTGGGCTACACAGAGGAACCCTGCCTCGAAAAACCAAAAAAAAAAAAAAAAAAAAAAAAAAAAAAAATAAAACCAAAGAATTGTGTTATGGAGCTTGAGTTACAGGCAGTTGTCAACTACCAAATATGGCCAGAGGACTTGTAGGGATTTATTTATGTGTGAGTTTGGGATAAACATATGCAACACCCTAACCTGAGATCTATGTAAGAAGAATCTATGAAAAAAATACTGGAAATCTCCTTAGTCTGGAGTTCTTATAAGCCCTTTGTTTCTATTTTGTTGTGTTAGTCATTCTGGTGAATAAAACTCAAGGTGAATGGAAGTACCTATTATGCGTTGGAATTGAAAGCACAACACAAGCAAATGATCTACAGAAACCTCTTTTATTTAAATCTATGAGAAAATGGATATTATAGTTTAGAATTATTCTGATGCAGTCAATATGAAATACCAACACCATACACAAAGATGTCATCTTGACCATTTTGTCTACATTTTGTAATGTTTTATTTTTCTAAGAAACTTGATTTAAATATGAACCACCACAGGAACTTCTAAAAATGAATAAAGTTTCTTCTTGATGAAGTTAGTCAACATAGTACACAAAAATATGTTCTATAAGCAAATATGTATTAATGTATGACTTAGACATCAAATATATAGGGTTCTAGTGTGGTTGTATCCACTCTTTTAACTCAGGAATATCACCCGTAAGGAACAAGGAAAGGCACATTAGAAGAGGTTAATGCCAATTATAAATTTACAGCTTATTACACACTGTTCAAACTAATACAAATGCAGCATCATTTTATCACTAGAACTGTGGCTAAAAGAATTAATCTGCTCGGCATGGAACCGGGTTTATTTAATCAATGTTACTTCTACTAGAAAAGTGGATTAGTTTCCTTCAAGACAGAGTTAAAAGTTTTGCAGCTAATTTATTTTAATAAGCATTCTTACTGATGGCTCAAAAAAATGGGTGTGGGTGTTCTAAACAGTAATGAAGCACCAGGAAAGAAAGCATGACTTAATTATTTTTCTAGGGTGGATAATGAATAAATTAGCCACACTGCAGGCTTGCCAATTGTATAAAATTTATTACTTTTTCTTTAAGAACCATATCCTGACAAAGCCAATTTTTCTCCGGACTGCAAGCCAACAGATAGAGTTGTGCCTGGTGCCAAGAGATGTCCTCTTCAGCATTGTCCTAAGAAAGTTGATATGCTGAAGTGAGTTTGAAGTTTTCCTAAGTTCCTGCACATCCTTATAATTGCAAATTGCAATTTTGTCAATGCTTTTCATTTTTTTTACAAGACATCCAGTCATGTAAACTCTGAAATGACTAATTTATAAATGACTAAATGTATCTAACCAGATGATTAGACATGAATGGAGGTATTGAATACATGTGATTTGGGAGAGTAAACCTTAACTTTCTTGGAGGAGGATGGCAGTAATTTTAGAAATATTAGTTTCATGGGAATCTTAGAACAAGTGGCCTAGTAGGGAATTATTCCATTATATAGAGAGTGATAAGCCAAGTGTCTAAACTGGAGATAGTAATACATATTGTTTTAATCTTTATAGCTTTAATCATAGAAATTGAAATAGGAGCAATGTACTCTTGCTCATATTTCTTGGAACCCATAAAACATTCTGTTTTATCACAGAGGATAACTATATCTGGGCAACAGAAAATAGACTCAATAGAATTGTATGAATATGTATTTGTGTGTACATATATGTGCTTGCTCTATAATCCCATGACTATAATTATACAAGAAGTTATGACTCCAAGAAGGTTGGAGAAGGGTAAAAATGAAATAAGTCTAGCATACTTATATATGAAATACTCCAAAAAGTGTTATACATGCAATAAGATATTATATATGTTTATTAAATTGTCTTATTAGAATAACCATGATGCCTATTTCCTTAAAATATATAAACTTCCCCAGGTGTTGTACAGGAAAACCTAATCTATCAGTAAACCATCACATGAAGCATGAATATAGCCATCTATCCAAACCCAGACTTACAAAATCAGTACCAACATGATGTGAATAGTTCAAATATTGCCACTTGTTGGAAACTGAGGAAGTAAAGACCTACAGACATGATTATTGTGTTCAATAAAAAAATCTAAATCTGTATAGTAGTGTCTATACTACAACAATGGGAAAATACACTAAATATATGATTTTTATAGACCGATCTCTCACATTTTCATCCAGAATCAGGTGTGATTGTGAATCTGAAAACTCAACCTTATGTTAAAGCTCTTTTGTAAATTTAACAAATCTAATTCTTTTATTTCTAAAAAGCAGATAAACTCAGAGTATATTTTTTTCTTTGTGACATTGATTTGAGAACAACAGATACTTACAAAATATAAATTTTAGGTCAATCAATTAGGAAATGAATGCATATATAGACTTGACCTCTAATTAGTTATCTTGTAATACATTTTCCATTCACTAAAAATAGACAAAAAATTTCAGAAGCATCACAGAGTATAAATTAATTACATAATGTCTATCATCATTGAGACAGGCAAACTACCAATATGATATCACAAACAAAGCAAATTTTTACCTCTGGATGATAAGTATCCCTATGACATGCAGAGAATATATAACTAGAGTCAGAGCATCAGACTCTCTAAGTCATGGATCTTCTACTGGGTCCTAAGTGGGATAATGCTGCCTGAAGAATGTTAATAGGTTTAAGAGCATTGGACCTTGTTCTTCCTAGAGGTCTCCTTTTGAGAGTTCCATTATATTAAAGAATTACAAGGCTCTTTCTTACCTGTAGGATTAGGAAATCATGTGATGTTCTCTGGAAGTGTTCTGCAGCCCCAAGTTAAGTTTATCACAAATCAACATCTAGGAGGCTTAAAGATTTTTTTTTTTAAGTAATAGTATCGCAATGCCAGCGGTGGGCATGCCAACTCTAAATTTGTCTTTGGACATCATTCCTTCCTTATATCAAATAATTCCAGTCTTGCCATCACACTTCAAGTCTGTATTCTAAGATTATCTTCTTTTTTCTTAAATTTATTTCCTAAGGAATCTACTTTCCTTTTCCAAAAAGAGAAAAGTTGAAACAACCAAAACAATATCACAGTCTAAGAATAAGATCATTTAAAAAATGTTGTGTTAGACTTTTAGAGTGAAAAACCTAACAATTTAATACAGGTACACTTTCTATGAGAAAACAAAATAAATTTCTTCACCGGATTAAGATTTAATCTGTAAAAGAGGGAGCTCCGGACCAGACTCAGTTGGTAAGAGCACTTGCATAGACAAGAAGACCTGAGCTCTAAACACAAGCATCCACATAAAATTTGGGATGCATGTCATCTCTTGATGAAATATGGCAGCTACACTTACCTATGAATGTAAATATTAGTACTTAGAAGGAAACAAGAAAATATATTAATATAGAAAAATTGTGCTTATACTTTCCTCTAATTATAGAAGAAGAGGTCATGAGTCTTAAAAGGCATTGCAGAAGTGAAACAGGAGTTGGATGTAGACAGGGAAGGCAGAACTGATGCAAAAAAAAGGAGTACTCATGTATGAATATCTTAAAAGATTCAAATCTAAGTTTTAAAATGCTCATGTAAAAAAATTAAGCCATTGCATGGCTATGAACACCTGTAATCTCAGTTCTGGAAAAGGTGGGTCACATGAAGAGCGAATATCTGTAGATCTGCACAATGTAGCCAAAACTTGGGAATTGACAGGTTCAGTGTGAGATTCTATCTTATGAGATAAAGCAGAGAACTCTAGAAGATATCTGTCATGATTTCTTGATCACCTGCTGCAATGACACAGGCACAAATAGTCATTCACCACACACATATATACACACACACACACATGCATGCACTCACACACGTGAACATAGACACATACACATGCACATATACAGACACATTTAAGCAAACACATACACAAAGATACACACACACACATCATACATGCGCACTGGCACAAAAGATCTTTGATAGTGTAAAATATGAAAAGATAGGCTACCGAAACAGTTATATAATTTATGTAGCATTTGAACATAAAAATCCAGGTCTCCATTCCCTAACATATGAAGAGGTACAAAACAGTGAGATAATGGTTTTAATTTAAGCATGGTGTCTCATGTGATTGTAGACATTGCCTACCCTTCCTGGTGGGAGATGGGAAGGGCAGGAGGGAGGAAAGGGAATAAGGAGGGAAGGAGGAGAGGAGGGAGGAAGACAGAGAGACAGAGTCGGATTCAGAGAAATAGAGAGACAGACAGAGAGCCTATGTCTTTAGCCTCATCCATTCCTGTATTTTGTACTTTGATTAGTTAGGCAAAAGCATATTATGTAAATGAGCTGCAAGGCAGGTGTTAAGAAGAGAAGTGGTCAGCGAGGTAAGGCAACTATAGTAAGCTAGATTTTCTCTTCTAATTCTCCATGGAGCCATCTTATTCCTCAACACCTTACGCTGAACCATTTCCACTGCTTCTCTCACTGAGATAAATCTGCTTCCGCCTTTTCTTTCACGGAATATATACCTGTTCTCATCTTTTTTTGTCACATGGAGAGACTCTTTGGCTTCTGGAATGAACATAAAAGCCTTAAACAACCTTGGAAATTTCTAGGAAAATGAGACTCTTTTGAGGGCTTAAATTAGAAAGTTATGCTTTTTATGTATTGAGACTACTTGCAAAAAAATTGATTATTTTTATCAGCTTAAGAATTGGTGCTATAAAATATAACTACATTTTGTTTTAGTGCTCTAGGAAAAGTAAAGGCAATTTTTTAGTTTGTAGTGGGAAATATGTTTATCAATGTTCCCCTCTGAAATTCCTTGCTACTCTCTTACAAGAAAACTTATGAAAAATAACAGTCATTATAAAGAAAGGAATTGTATTTTAAATTCCTAGAAAATTTAATAAATGTTATAGTTTTATGTGAATATTTTCATTATTAAAGTAAAAATTTTCCTCTTAAAATATTGTGTTGTTCTGCGCACGTTTAAGTTGTATGGTATATAAAGATATATCTCTGTTTTAAAAGAACTTTATTTTATAAGCTGCAACAATGTAACCACATAAATATGTAATTGTTCAGACACTTAACTTTTTAAGACTCAACTAAATCTTTAGAAATATCAGAATGCATTTCACTTTCATTTGTATCTTTTTTAATTGTAGCAGTTGAATTTCAAAGATATTATCTATGTAATATAACAATTTGTCAAAAAATTGATATAGAAAGAAAATGGTTTAGATGTTTAACCTCATTTTCTTAAAAAAACATAATGTGCTACTTTAAGATAATGTTTTATTGTATTTAGTTTAAAAGTTGTCAAAAAGTTTGTAAAGCTCCTATAAACTTCATAGAGTTTTCTGGATTATTTATTGTGCAGCTATTATACTTATGAAATGTTTTAATGGGCTTTTAAAACTGTATTTAATTTTTGAGATTATAATACACTTTTCTGCCTTCCTTCCCTCCCTGTTCTTCAAATGCATTTCTCCCTTCTTCACTAATTGTTATTGCATTGCATGCATATATATATATATATATGTATATATATATATATATATATATATATATATATATATATATTTCTAAATATCACCTGTTGATCTCATATAATGTTACTTGTATATATGTTTCAGGACTGTCCATTTGACAGTGGCCAACCAACTGATGAGCTCTTCTCTGGACACAACCAGCTCTCTGACTCCCAGCTTTCCTCCATAGACTATAGTTCCTATCCTTGGGTTGAGGCACTGTGTTGTACTTGTTCAACTCACATCTGGGCTGTCATGTTGGTGAGACTTCACAAGTGTAGCCTGCTTATCAAGTGGGAAACCATAACTGGTACAGGAAAGCAAGCTAGTGAAGTCATGCTTACTGGAGGAGGGTTTATAACCAGTAATTTATCAAACTACCATAATAGCCAACAACATAAACATATGTGACGATAGGTAAGTGTAGTCTTCACCTTTCATGAAGAACACGTCTCTTTTTCAGCAGATAGAGACTGCTACAGAAAACCACAGCCAATCAAAATGGAGAATTTCTGAGCCTAGACCTACTTTATACATCTACAAAACACTCCCAGCACTTAAGGCTTAGGAATCTTACCCAAGGGTAGCAGGAGGATTGTACAAGCCAGAGGATCAGGAGATTGCTGTGAAAGTTTCTAAGCAATATCAAAATTATCAAATTTAATAGCAATAAGATGCAGCTGTATAGGTTATAATCCATCTTCAAATTTTGAGAATTAGTCTAACAAATTGCATTTCCTTTATTTTCTGTGTATGTGTGCATATGTATATATATGAGTGTATGGGTGTGTGTGGAGGAGGGGTTCAATCAGGGCATAGGTCAAACTAAGGAGTTATCCTTAGGAGCTGTCCATATTTCTCGTGACAGAGCTTCTTACTGGAACCTGGAGCTGATGGAATAGGCAAGACGACCTGGCTGTGAGCCCCAGGGCTGCACCAGGGCTTGGACTGCAGTGTGAGCCCTTGTATGAGATCTTCCATGGGTTCCGAGGATTGACATCAGGCAACCGCTTTGTAAGGCAAGGTTTTTTCACTGACCAAGCTTTCCTGTTACCTGACTCATGTTTTTATATACAGGTTTAATTGTTTATTACCTTGATCAGGACGTTTCCATCTTCTTTGTAATTTTTCAAAAACCTTTCATGATTTTTTTTCTTTATCTGGCTTGACCTCATTATTTAAATATAGTGCAAGTTCTTTGTTTACATTTGGGGGTCTGTGTATTAGCTCCCATAGTTGGACTCTATTTCCAAATTTTAGAACACTGGGATGTGTGTCTCAAGTACATATAGAAGGTGTTGTGTTTTGTAAAAATAAAGAGAGAAAAGGAGTGTTTGGTGGATGTGCACTCAGGTGTGGGTTAGGGATTGCCTCCATGGGCTCATGCTGAGGCATTCCTACCCGCTGTGGGACCAGCCAAACTATGTGTAGAATAGAGATTATTCAGGGCGTGGTGAGGAGAGTTGAGATAGTAACAAGGAGACAGAAAGGCAGGGAGAGACAGAGACAAGACAGAGACAGAGAGAAGGTGGAGGCCTGCCATGAGCACATATAGAGAAGGGGAATGGGAATGGGGAGACACGGTGAGCAGGAGCAGGAGGACAGAGCAAGAGCAAGAAGGCAAGAGAGTGAGGAGGGGGCGAGCTGTCCTTTTTATGTGAATCAGGCACACCTGGCTAGTGCCAGGTAACCGTGGGGCGGAGCCTAGACTAAATGCCAACAGAAGGTTTGTGTGAAATCTGAGTACCTAAGCAAGCAACTGCATCACAATGGCATTAATTTGATTTAGGGCTGTGTTGGTGCTGATGGTTTCGATCACCGATTTAATACAGAGAAGGTTGAACTTCTCGTAAATTTAACATTTTTCTCTTTTAATAAGTAAATTGGCATATTTAAATGGTTAAGTAATCTGTTCTTTGTCAACATTTAGTATATTGTTTAGGTTTATGTACAGAACATTTAGTATTGTTTAGGTTTATGTGAAAGATATGAGTTAATTAAATTCATAAGATGGGTCATTCTAGAAACTCAGAAAACTGACCTGATTTTTTTCAAAGGACACTGTTTTCACACACATGGAACCACCAAAGTACCTTGAGAATAGCCCATCTGTTCCCCATCCTATTTTATTTTTAAGTTCATGCAATTCATTGTCTTTTTAATCTAGAAAAGACATTGTATATAAAATTAAAAGAATAAATATAGGCAATGTAGTTGGTTTTTAAAATCAAGTAGTTTAGTATAAAGATGTATTAGGAATTTCTCTTTGGCAACTGTTTAGCATAATGATAAGATTGCAGCACTGAACAGATAGAGAAAATCTTAGTTGCTTCATAACTAAATAGTATATGACATTTTTCAATCATCCCAAATCATACTGTAGGAGACATTCTTTTATATCTAACATAGAAAAAAGTTTTAAATAAAAGTTTAAGTGTTTGATATGCTGAAGAACTATGTTAAAAGTTTTTTCATTTTGTGCCCATTGAAAACATTAATTTTTCACCATTCGATCAAGAAATATACTTATACCCATTTTAAATATTCTGATGTTTAAAATTTGGATTTGATACACTCCTAGGATTGGCTCTGTATTATTGTATTGATACATATATACAGTAGTAAAGGAAGAAATTCAATACTAATTATGTTAATGTACTTTCATCTGGATGGCCATATATTAAAGAACACTTTTGGAAAAAGTCATTTTGTAGAGTTGAAGACAGATCTTATGACATATTGTTTTATATGCATGCATATACCTTTAATTTAAAACCACTTCTCAAAATACTGCCTTAAACAGTTAAGTGTTTTATTTCTCCTCATTGACGTCTTCCTGGGGATGATTGACAGGTGCAAGTTCTAGTGACACCTTCTTGCATTTCCCCAGGCAGAGCTTGGGGGACCTTCGGGTGCCTCTGGGAGACACAGAATAGGCGAGAGGATTCCCATATCTCTCTACTCTTACTCACCCAGCTATCACTGCTCTGTCAGAATGTGAGCTTGCGAAAATGACCATGTCTTACTTGACCTGGAATCTATCAACTTATTGAACTGAAGTCCTAAGAAAGATGGTTGCCACAGAAGATGAGGTAGCCAAATGATTCCTGTGTAAGGAGGCTTAGGATTCTCTGCCTTCTCTCATGCTTGCACTAATTCAGCCACAATAGATGACCCTCGTGCTACCATGTGAAGCTATGCAGTGGAGTCTGTCGTGTTGATCCCTGACTCTTGTGATTTAACTCTTGTGACCTTGAGAAAAATAACTTTAATCTTTTTGTGAATCTTTGTTTCTTCTTCATAAAATAAGATTAGCAGTTTTTCTAATTAATAGTTTTATGTTGTTTTAAAAGTGAATAGAATTTAAATTTCTTTGTTGTTGTCATTGTCTAAGGAATTTACGATATCTAAATACCAACAAACCAGATTTGTGTAAATTCAGAAGCCCCCAAATATTCCTATTTTCCTTCATATTTATAATTCTTGATATAGCAAATCAGGGTAAAACACTAGTCTATATTATAAGACTATGTTTTTATGTTATTTAGGGTATTACATAAATAGGATGACATTTTATATGATCTTTGATGCTGACTTTGTTCATTCAGCATACTATTGCCAACTGAAACAAACCTTGTGAACTCACACTCATGTGCCCCTGTAGATTGATGATAGTATTCGGTTATATGGATATGAGAGCATGTTTAAAATATTGCCTAACTGGAGGACAGTTCATTTGTTCTAGTTGATTATAAGCAGAATGTGCTCATCAGAGCTGGATGGAAATAAGCTTTCATTTCTCCAGTCAAATATCTAAGATTAATCATCACCTGCTACATGAATGCATAAGGAACTGCTAATCTGGTTCCCAGTGAGGCTGTTGTTTTGTGCACTCATAGCAGTATGGTACAAGTAGTGCACATTACCTTCTTTCTCTCTGACACTCCATTTCTAATTCACTCTGCTAGGAAGAGTGGATTCTGTGTTTCAGTCACACCTTTCTTTGTAACTCTTGATGTGTTATACCCTTCCATAGAATTTTCCATTGTCCATATGTTCCATATGCAAGCCTGTTGCTCAATTTAACTTGGGCTCTTTATTAGCTTTCAAAGTCTATGTATATTATTTTTAAAGCAGTTTAAGCTTCTCTCAGTTTACACAGCTCTTCTCTTCCAGCAAAATTATACACAGTTACATGCATCCTTCCCAGCCCATTCTCCACTATAATGCTATGCTTGTTATAATCCATGAACTTGAACAGACATATTGTAACTCAAAACCTGATGTTTCTCATCACTCTTGGAGCTGAGGAATCTATACATTCTATTCAATGTACAGTGCTGAGTATTCACTATTATCAAAGGTTTTACTGACATAATACATTTGCATTACTCGTATTTTTTTTCTCATGCCCTAACATCTCTTGAGAACTTCTAATCAACTTTTAAATGCACTTTCTTTTTTTTTATTCTAGATGGCTATGCACTTCGAATCCTATACAATAGATCTTTTATAGACTAGCTCTTTTATTTAGTAATATACAACTAAGATTCTTCCATATCCTTTTGGGTCTCTACAACTCAGTTCTTTTTATAATTGTACACAATAACTGAAAATCCTGCACAATCCTCTATCATTTACCTACTTAAAACCTTTCTATTTTACATTTTAGGCAGTTGTGAATAACATAGTTAAATTATCATGTGTTGTGTTTGAGTATAAGATAGTTTTCAATTCATGTGAGTGAATATCACTGAGGGCAGGTCCTTGGAAGAATAATGAGAGTAGGTTTAGTAGCATTTGAAATGGTCAAACTGTTTTTTCAACATTTAGAAACAAAAGAGAATTCCTGATCTTTCCAAGACTTTTAACATGAAGGGGTGTTGAATTTTGTTAAATGCCTTCTCAGCATCTACTAAGATGATGATATGTTTTTTCTTTGAGTTTGTTTATATTGTAGGTTATGTTGATGGATTTCCATATATCCAATCTTCACTGCATCCCTGGGATGAAGCCTACTTGACTGTAATGAACGATCATTTTGATGGGTTCCTGGATTCAGTGTGCAAGAGTTTTATTGAGTATTTTTGCATTAATATTCATAAGGGAAATTGGTCTGAAGTTCTCTTTCTATGTTGGGTCTTTGTGTGGGTTAGGTATAAGCATAATCATGGCTTCATCAATGAACTGGGTAGTGTTTCTTCTGTTTCTATTTTGTGGAATAGTTTAAAGAGTATTGGTATTAGGTCTTCTGTGAAGTTCTAATAGAATTCTACACTAAACCCATCTGGTCCTGGGCTTATTTTGGTTGGGCGACTTTTAATGACTGTCTGGGGTTATGGGACTGTTTAGATGGGTTATGTGATCCTGATTTCACTTTGGTTCCTGGTATCTGTCTAGAAAATAGTCCATTGCTGCCATTGCTGATATAGGAGCCTGATATAGCTGTCAACTGAGAGGTTCCACCGAAACTTGACAAATACAGATGTGCGGATGCTTGCAGCCAACCATTGGACTGAGCACAGGGACTCCAATGAAGGAGTTAGGGAAAGGACTGAAGGAGCTGAAGGGCTTTGCAATCCCATAGGAAGAACAACAATATCGATCAACCAGATTCCCCAGAGCTCCCAGGGACTAAACCACCAACCAAAGAGTATACATGTAGGGACCCATGGCTCCAGCTGCTTATGTAGCAGAGAATGGCCTTATCTGGCATCAATGGGAGGAGAGGCCCTTGGTCCTGTTAAGGCTCAATGCCCCAGTGTAGGAGAATGCCTGTGCAGTGAGATGGAAATGGCTGTGTGGGTAGGGAAGCACCCTCAAAGAAGCAGGGGACGATGGATAGGGGGTTTGAAGAGGGGAAACTGGGAAAGGGGATAACATTTGAAATGTAAATAAAACATTCAATAAAAAAAGAAACAATAGAGACTCCACATTGCTGTGTTTCCCTGCCAGCCTTTAGTGTCAAAGATTTGCTTTTTGGACTTTCCATCCTGTGAGTGAGGTTCGTTAATTGTGTTCATATGTAAATGCTTAATTTTCCTACATATTTGCTATGCTTACTATCCATATTTTTATCTTGGTTGGATATGTCCAGGGTTTCACTTTTTTTAAAACAATTTATTTGGTTTTTTATTACTGACCTTTAAGAGTTCTTGGTGAATTTGAGAATAATTTTTCATTATATACATCTTTCAAGTACAATTACTTCCAGTTGTACAAGAAAATCTTATTTTCCTGACAGTCCCTTTCAATAAATAAAAGTTATTAATTTCACAAAAGTCACTTAGCATTCTTTTGGTTATTTGCCTCAGGATTATTCTTTATTTTTTCATTCGTCTTCATTAATATTTAGTTTATATAAATTGTAAAAGGTACATTGAATTTCACTGTTTTGAACATCAAATTGCTGTTTCTACATAGTTTGATGAATATTTTAATATTCAAATTTTCAATTGTTTATAAATGTGTGTATTTTCATTTTGAGATAAGTAACGTTAGCTTCTATGGTAGGGTTAGAAGGGCCTCTTCATAGGTGGGAAAAACCCCTAAGCCCTTGGCCCTCTACTGCGCCTATGAAGCAGAAAGGAGTGGTATGGAGGAAGACAAACTCCAGGAATGAGATAAATAGAGATACAGAGACAGACAGAAATAGGTCACAGTGAAAGAGACAGAAACATGAAATAATTTGACATATATTTTTAATTATCTTTATATGATTAATGGAATTGGTATTACATTTAAAAAAAGCATTTGAGAGAACTCATCAGAAAATGAACCAGCTTGTTTTCTTGATCTTTTTTTTTTTTTTTTGGTTTTTTGAGACAGGGTTTCTCTGTTATAGCCTTGGCTATCCTGGAACTCACTCTGTAGA
Organism: Tokudaia tokunoshimensis; assembly: GCA_036184795.1. NCBI lineage: Eukaryota > Metazoa > Chordata > Mammalia > Rodentia > Muridae > Tokudaia > Tokudaia tokunoshimensis. The sequence goes on along the minus strand of BTHU01000003.1, from coordinate 9,534,771 downwards.
CCAGGCTGGCCTCGAACTCAGAAATTCACCTGCCTCTGCCTCCCAAGTGCTGGGATTAAAGGCGTGTGCCACCACCGCCCGGCTGTTAGTGTTTTTAATGTGGCATCTTCAGTGAGATGCTAAGCTCTTTAATAGTATGGAGACAGGAGGATTCTCCTTAAGTCTTCCACCCAAATCAGTGATAATTTCCGACTCTGGAACTACATCAGGACAAAGCAGAACAATCTAAGATTTAGAAAAATGGGAACAGCATCACCCAGTCCGATTGTAAGTCAAACCATCATCATCTTCCTTACTGCATCCTCCTGTTTATTTTCAAGAATCTCCATCAGCTGGTCCATGACTATTCTCAGAATGTCCTTAAAGTGACAGACATACTAAAGTATGGTTATTCTCTCTTACCTAGACCTCGAGTTAAAATTAAGACTATACTACAGAATAAAGTGATAGCACAGAAAACAATTTTAGAGGAGTTCCTGAAAATGTTTACAACTCAATAGAGCTCTCTTTCAACAATCATTTCCTTTATCTAACCTTTATACTGCTCATTGATTCAAAGAAGAGAGAAATCAAAAGGCGAACATAAAAAGGCATCAGTTTTTCAAATATTAAGAACAAAAGCATCACTAATGCGACAGTAAGAATATTCTTTCTCAATGAATTCACTTCCTGATTTTCACACATTCATGTGGTTTATCATGCATTGGAGGTCATGACATGAATTTCAATAATTTAGAGAGCTACTTATTAAACACATTGGTAGACTTTGGACTACTCAGTCTGCTACTGATGAATTGTATTTTATAAGACATTCTAGTGTGTGGTTTTTTTTTTTTAACAATTATACCAACGGCTACTTTGTAATTTGTAAATTGAATCTTGAGGGTATTTTGTAATTTCTGCGGGGCAGGGTGGGACTTTCACCTAGGCTATTTAGCACTTCAGTGGCATCATGACTCTCATCTTTACTGTTTTCTTCTGGATTGCACCCAGTTGATCAGGTATCCAACATGCTGCTGGGGCAGTCCTGAGCCGGACATGTGAGGAAGACAGGATCCGCAGAACTCTGAACCAGCTGCTATGGGATGCCCTGAGAGGCAACACTGTCAGACCACATATAACTTCATTACCACATAGATACTCAGGAGGCAGCTAGCTTCTCACACGTGAATGAATGTATCCACAGTGTACGATGCACACCACTTATGACTTAACATAGCAACATTATAAGAGTCTGAAGAGAAGTAACATGTAAATCACACACAGTAGCACATGTCCTCTGTGATACAAAATACCTGAATGGGGTCTTTATATGGAGTTATGTATTATCTTGCTCATTTTGTAGAATGGATAGGAAATGATTAAACAGCTTTTCAGGGTTCATAAGGATTTCATATTTTTGTTTGTTTTTTTTTTGTTGTTGTTGTTTTTCAAAAAGGCCATTAATGCTAATCCTATTGATTTCCTCATACTTTATAGAAAATTTACCAATTGCAAACTTACTTCCTAGAGGAAGAGGACCCTGGCTGCTAGCAGAGGTATTTACATAGTTCTGAGCACTTGGGTCACTTGCCATATATAGTTGCTTAGCGATCATTTAAGGATGAAATAGTACAATTAACCACAAACATTAATGAGCATTTAGAACATTCTAAAAAGTCTTTACAAGGATGAATGTAACTCTCTCTAACATTGCTTGGAATCAAGTGAAAAACCTTGTAAATTTCTTCGAACGGTGCCTGAGAAGTAGGTTATGATTTAAGGTTTGAAGCTTACAGTTTATGAAAAAAAAAAGTCATGCATGTGGGGAAACAGATGTGTATGCTGACATCTGCCTTCAATCATTGCAAGTTACAAAGTACTCCAGATCAGATCTGCCTGCCCGGTGGACTGAAAGAATGACAATGATGACATCACAGAAAATGAACCGTTGGGATAAAGCATAAAAAATGCTTCTCAACCAATCTGAAGGTCTAATCTGCAGTTTATACACTTACAACTGATAAAACTAGATGTATTTATTGTTATGAGAGTATATGTGTCTATAGAACATAGATAGCAAGTGAGTTTCTAAATATATTTTACTGTAAATATGTGTGTGATTTGAACTGTCCCAGTCTCAGACAGAGTAGGTAGAGGTCAACTGTGATGTCTTCACTAAGTACTTTCAGTGCTGTTTTTAAAAACAAAAATGATCAAGTGTCATCCTACATTGAGTCATAGCTTATTTTAGTATAACAATCATTTACTTCTGTTGTTTGCTTTTTAGGTTTTATTTTATTATGAAATTTCTCTATGTTCCTCCCTCCACATGATTCCATATACCACTTCCCATTCTCTGTCAAATTCACAGCATTCTTTTATTTCAGGGCATACAATAGCATTGTATGTGTTCAACATGCTATATTTGGGTATGTAAATGTATAAGCGTATATATTCATATGCGTGTGTGTGAATACAATTGCTTCATTTCTTCAAGACAAAGGTCTATCATGGTGAAACTTATAAAGAAAAAGATTTGTATAAAACAAATATCTGATGCTGTTTAAAAGGGCTGTAAATCCTCAATCAGATAATATACAAGTAAACTTTTAATCCTGTCTCAAAGAAAACAGAGTGCCCAGAGTGATGATTAGGTAGTGAGGTAGCCCCTCATGAGCTCAGAATAAACTGCAGCAGCTTTGGGTAAAATGTCAGGGAGAATAGCTGATGTGGGCCTGATGGTGCTCCACAGGTACCATGGTGTGCACTCGTGCAGCCTTGCACCTGCTGACAGGAAGCAAGCTGAAGATGCTGTGAAGGCAAGTATAAGCTCTGTCCACTGCCCTGACTCAACAAATCCATAAACTAAGCTTCCATTTTCCTTTTCTTGCTGTTCAGTTGATATTCTGTGTAATCTTGGATAGTTAGAAATCTCTTTTAAAAAAAAGAAATCTCTTATTGTATTTGAGTCAAAAGGTATAACTATTGGAACCTATTTCATTTACAGAATCCTTACAAAACTATTGTTAAGTACACTGTTTTTTTTATTATTATTGAAAATAGATTCTTCTCTCATACAATACATTCTCCCCACTGTTTCCTCTCCCCTCTCTCTTCCCAGCTTCTCTCCTCATCTTCCATCTCCCTGGCATCCACTCCCCCTCTGCATCCCTTCAGAAAATAGCAGGCAGAATTCCAAGAAACAACAACCAAACAAGATACAATGAGACACAGCAAAAACACTCACATAGAATATGAACAAGACAGTCCAACTGGAGGAACAGATTCCAGGAGCAGTCATAAGAGTCAGAGATGCACCTCATCCCACTGTTTGGGGTCCCACAGGATACCAAGCTAACAGGCATAGCATATACTGAGAGGACTGGATGCAAACCCATATTGGCCTGTGCTTGCTGCTTCTGTCTCTGCAAGTCCTGTTCAGTTGATTCAGTGGAGCCACGTTCTTCTGTTGTCTTCTATCCCCTCTGACTTCTACAAACTTCCTGTACCCTTTCTAAAGGGATGCCTGAACTCTGAGGAAACAGACCCAATGAAGACCTCTAATTGGACTTTCTTTCTTCATAATGACTATCTGTTGGTCTCGGTACCTGTTCCCATCTGTGGCAGGAAGAAGCCTCTCTGATGATGTTTAGACAAGGAACTGATCTATGAATATAGTAGACTATCACCAGGAGGCAGGACATTGATTTGGGGGATTCAGACATACTTTGTTTGTACGTTAAGTCTCTGGGCTATTCAGTCTCTGGTTTCTGACTACCCAGGCAGTGTCAGGCATAGATTCCCTCTAAAGGAGTGGATCTCAAGTTAAATCAGATACTGGTTGACCACTTATTCAGGACGTGGGTCCTCTAGAAAACTGGCACACTCCCCAGCTTCAAAATTCACTACAAAATTATCAGTTATGAAGATCACAAAGTTTCCCAAAAGAAGAGTACTTCTCATTTTTCTTAGAACTGTCTATAAATTAACAGAGATAAGGGTCCAGATAATTTAAACAAAAAAATCTCTAACTTAGCTTCCTATATTTATTTCAGAGAATATCTCTTTAATTCATTTGTTGAACCTAGAACCACCATTCACTAGTTATATGTGAGCAACTTCAGCACAACCTGAATATCTTGCTATAAAAAAAATATATCCCCCTGCTTGTCTATAATTCTCTTTTACACTGTTGTGGTTGCTGTTTATGTCATGGTCATAATGTAATAATTTTTGCAGAATTTTGTGAAGGAAAATCCAGTTAGCATGTGTAGACACACTAAAATACTGAAGTCTCCTTACATTAGAAATCTATTCACTATTATGTCTAATTGCTAATTTAACTTGGATTTTATATTTTAAGATTAGATGATTTAGTTACACACTGTAAAAGTGTGTGCATGTGTATATGCATGTGTGAGGGTATGTGTGTGTGTAATGAAGATTTTATATAAATATAAGAAAATGAAGATATCTGGTCATTAATTCATGCAGCAATAAAATTGCTCTAAATTTCGTGTTGAGTTTCAGGTCTTCCATCTTAGAATTCCATGATCATGCCCACGTTATATCTGAGAATTTGGTTACTGTCTACTTACAATAATCTGTCCTCATTCTTTTCTCATTTTATAGAAGGAATTTATGAACAGCAGCAAAGGGAATTTAATTAATATGGCAACAGTTGCTATGATTTATATATGAGCCCATTTCATTGGTTATACATAGAAATATTATATTATATAAATATATCTTACACAGTATATATTTATCATTGTATGTACATTGAGTGTATATTTATTCAATGGAAGAGATTTTGTTCATTAGTTTGTAAATCTTTTTTTAAAACATTATTATATGAAAATAGCTAAAGAAACCAACTCTTTGTTGCCAAGGAAACTTCAACAATAGACAAAAAATAATATGTAGCCTGCATTTATAACCAGACATTAACTGGTAGATCCTTTGCAAACTATACAATTGCTTGTGCTTTACAGAAACAGTCAACATCCCATAATAACCTATAGAGCAAACTTCTGTTTCACATAAGTATATTTTCTTTCTTGCAATAACAAGTCAGTCTTCCCTATGGAGTATCTTCCTATTTCCATCTTGCATGAAGTCATAAGCTGATTCAGTCTCAGTCTGCTTTTCTCTCTGACATAGAGACAAGAGACAAAGGACGGCTGGGCTGTTTGTAACCTCCCCCCTCCCCCCCCCATTGACAATTCGCCATATCAAAGACTGGCATCACCTTTCTCACCCCTCTGCAGCAGCTCTCCTGAACACACGTGTAGACATGCGGCTGTGATGCACAATCTCTATTTGAAATAACTTTAGGAAAGCTATTAGATGGGGCTGTGTTCTTGGAGGTTTTGAGAATTGTTTATCCAGCAAGTTATGTCTCCCTCTCTCTCTCTCTCTCTCTCTCTCTCTCTCTCTCTCTCTCTCTCTCTCTCTCTCTCTCTTACTCTCTTTCTCTCTCTCTCTCTCTCTCTCTCTCTCTCTCTCTTGCTCTCACTCTCTCTCTCTAGCTCACACATACACACACACACACACACACACACACTGTATGTTTTAGCTTGTATAGAGAACAAAAAAATAAATAAATAATAAATAAAATCCCTTAATTACAAAGGTAAGTTTTAATTATTCTGACTTTTACTTAGTGAAATACTAAATATATGTGTCATTCCTTATTTAATAGTGCAGGTTGATTTCAAACATGGCAGCTCAGATTCATTGAGAAGCTGAGGAAGTGTAGGTTTTGGTTATAGTTCGCAGGCTCATGTCTGTTGCAGTTTTTCTCCTGGAAAGTTGGTGAAAGTTTATAATTACATCACTTTCCACTGTTTGTCTGGTTCCCGTGCTTTTCTGTAAATCAAGGCCACGTACTACTTTTTAATTTAGATTCCCAGGCTACACCCTTAGCAAGTCAGCCTCCATCCCACTTGGATCCCAGACAAAAAGTGAAGTAATATTACACTATGTGTTTCCATCTGTGCTGTTGGCGCTTGGTGTGCATTGCCTGATGTACAGAAAAACTAATAGTCGTTTACGGGGGTCAAATTAAGAAAATTAATCAGTGAATCAATGTCTTCTGGATCTTCAGGAAGACTACACTGATGAACTTAGAAGCAACTGTTGTGGCCGTCACAGGGTCTGCAAGAGATCAAGGGCAGTCTACATTCTAGCATGGATCCAGAATGGGTGTGAGCATGTTCAGAATGCTTTCTAAGCACCTATGAAATTCTGGAAGAATTAATGTAAAAACTATATTTTTAAAGACCATCAATTAGAAAAAAAAACTGTCTTTTTGTAAAGTATCCCTGTGTGCAAGTTTATTATCTAGGTTATAATGTATGCAACATTAGAAACTAGGAAATAGTAAAGTTGTTATGTCAGGGAATATTATCATTTCATTTTTTAAAATGTATGTTTATCAGTCCACCAGACATCTACTGTCTATACGCTAAATTCTCAACTCTGTGCTAGATGATTTGATAACTTATTTTGTGAGGTGATATCTGGAAGTAAAAGTATTCACAGATTAATACATTAACTTACCAAAATAAAATTTATTAAAATAAATAGAAGCACGGATTGTCATGGAGAACTGAGTAATATGTTTAAGAGGTTTGAATTTTAGCGGATGAATGTGGCGAAGAAGTGCTTTAGAATTTATACCTCAGAAATCAACATTTATTTTCATCCTGACATTAACACTACACATCATCATTTTATAATGACTGAAGAACAGTGGGATTATCAGAGATTTTAGTTTTTTTTTTTTTTTTTTTTTTTCAGTTTTTCGAGACAGGGTTTCTCTGTGTAGCCTTGGCTGTCCTGGAACTCACTTTGTAGACCAGGCTGGCCTCGAACTCAGAAATCCTCCTGCCTCTGCCTCCCAAGTGCTGGGATTAAAGGCGTGCGCCACCACCGCCCGGCCTAGATTTCAATTTCTTATTAAAAATGAAGGCAGGAAAATTGTCTTGTGTACGCTGCCTCTTCCTCTTCATTTTTCATCTACCAGAGAGCAAATATATTCATAAAAATAATGACTTTGGTTTTGGTCTGCCTTTAAATTTTTAAGCCAGGGTAATGTTTCAACTTTTAACTCACCCAGATCAGCTCATCTGCCCTTCACACCAGCCTTCAGAGTAGCCCATGCCAATCTATTGAACGCTTCCTTTTTCTTTAAAGATTTTCCTCTCTTTTTTCTATTAATTTTAAGATTATAATATGATATCATTTCTCCATTCCTTCCCCTTCTTCAGATTCTTTCCATAGTCCTCCATGCTTTTTTTTCAAACTCATTACTTTTCTTTTTAGAACCAATATAAAGTCTATTTTTTTTGATAGTAAATTCTTTTTTTATAAAATAGCTTCTTTTTACAATACTGGTTATACATGACTTTCCATCATCTTAAAATATCCATGATTTAAAGATTTATTACTTTAGGACATTTACATCTCTGATTTGTTGACTTTATTTACCATAACAGCTAATGAAAAGAATGAAACCCTTGTGAATAATTTTCCTCAGTGTTAAGTATTTCTGCAATCATTTATACCCTCACAGAAATAGTAATAGTTTTTGAACATGGATTAAATAATCATATTTATTGAGTTATACTAAAATTTTAATGTATAATTGTGATGACCCTACCATATATTTATCAAAAAATAAATGAACAGATTAGTGAATCTGTGGAACAAGGAAAGACAGCTGTGCTGGTCCACATTATTTTTAAATGACTTTTTTTTTTCAGTTTTAATGGTATTTTACTTTGATTGCCATCCTTGCCTATTTGGTGCAGTCAGTATTCTCATATCCCATTCCTTCAGGTGATTCCTCAACACCCAACACATGGGATAATGTGTGTCTAGGCTATTCCCAGAGAGCAATGTTTCTATAAAGAACTGTTAACAAAGAATGTTGGGGATAATGAAATAATAAACCATAAACTCTAGAAATTCCATAACTTATCAAATAATGAATGCCTGTGTGAAAATATAGTTTATTTCCTTAATTCAGACCATTGCCGTTACTTTCTTCCTACTAGACTTTCTCATGTCATTTCACCTTGGGAAGTACACACACATATTGCTGTGAAATACCCCTCAATAGAATTTGGAACATATAAGTTCATATCCAAGTCCCAACCAGTCAGATCATACCCATTTTCATTTCTGTGTTTCTGTGTCCTTATTGGTGACTATCACACCAAAGACAGAAGCAGACAGACACATTCTGTTGTTTTTATTTTCCCTGCACACTCTATTCTTGTCATGATCTACATGATTTCACATTTTTTTCTGCTCATACCTTGTCTTCTTAGTCCCTGGATCAATAATGAGGATTAACAATGTCTATAGAGTCTTTAGAGTCGTTTGTACAGAACAGTTTTCACATTAGGAACTAAAAATTCTTTAAATGTTGAAAAGATGAAATTGTAACTAGTATTCCTTCATCTGTAAATGCCCAATTTTGAAAAACCAGTGCTTATACAGAACTTAGATTCAGTACGTAACTAGTAAAGGTTACTTCATTTCCTCCAGTATATGTTTTGGAAAATAAAATACTATGGGTCTGAAATTTTTAAACAATAGGATTTTAATTCATATGTGGGTTAATAACGGGGTATGTACTCACCAATTACAAGAGGCCGTTCTCCTGTCTGCACTGAAGAGGTTTATAATCTTACTTTGCTTCCTCTTTGCTTGCTCAAATATCCTTTTGATGTAAGGAACCCAGTGATAATATTTGTTTCTATGAAAAGGAATAGAATCAAATCTCCAATGTTTATCTATCTACAGCTGATCATTTAGTGGGAAAGATTAAACTGTAGATTTCTTCTACAGTTTCATGAAATTTTCCTATTAAAATTGGCAAAATTCTCTATGCCTAGAAGGATTACATGCTCTATTTACTCAATTATGTGAAAACAAGACTTTTAAGCTTGAAAACATTTTCAGCATCATTTTCAAAAAGTACCATATTAAAGAAAAGTAAATCTTCCTTCCAATATTTCCTGGCAAGTTATTAGAGATATGATGTGATCAACTATTTGAATATACACAGATTACATCATGATTAGTAGAACTTCATGCAGAGTGCTCAAAATGGCATGCTCCCTTAAAAATCTTGTTAATGATGTGTTAGATTTCATTCAGCATGTTTCTCATAAACAATAGCTTTCTTGAGCAATGCAGTGGGAGACACTTCCTTATTTATTTAACTTTCTTGGCATGTATACATTTTAAATATATTATTTCTGAACAAAATACTTCTTAGTCTTGTAGATTCAGAAACAAATCAAACTTGATCCCTGTCTTCAAAATTTTTAAATGGGCTGGAGATGTAGCCCTGTGTTAGATCATTTGATTAGCATGTTCAAGTCCTTGGGTTCAATCTCCTGGAGGTAAGGTGTACTTTGGGCTGGAGAGATGACTCAGCGGTTAAGAGCACTGATCTGAAGGTTCTAAGTTCAAATCCCAGCAACCACATGGTGGCTCACAACCATCCTAATGAGGTCCGATGCCCTCTTCTGGGGTGTCTGAAGACAGCTACAGTGTACTTGCATATAGTAAATAAATAAATCTTTGGGCCAGAGAGAGAAGAAAAAGTATCTGAAGACAGCTACTGTGTACTTATATGTAATAAATAAATTGTTTTTTTTTAAAAAAATGAAATATTTTGTTGCTCCATGGGGGGAAAATTCTTGAGAAAAAAAATTGAATAGTATATAAAGGAGGTATGGGAAATAAAAAGAAAAAAGAAATAGTTCAGTAAAGAATCAAAGAAGTTTCTAGAGCCAGCAGGTAGAGGAATTGGCAAAAATACTGAGAACCTGTGGTTGATCTCTGGATTCCATAAGGTGACAGGACTCCTGAGTGCAGATCACAGGCTTGGCTGCATGCATATACACACAGGCATGAACATACACAAACACACACACTTAATTATTAAAGAAAGTAGTTTTACCTATCAATAACAATATCTATTGGTATTTTTAAAATAACACAAACAGTACAAAGGAAAATGGGGTCCACTGGAAGATCACTGAAAATTATGAATATATCAACTATGTTATGGGTCTCACTCAAAGAGGAGTAAGGGCAGAACACAGAGAAGGTAACAGACAGAGAAGAAGCTAATTTTCAGGACTGGAGGTCAGATTTGGAGAGCAATTCAAGAGGCTGTTTTATTTTCTAAGGAAATAAATGGAGCACTCAGTAGAACTTTGAGATGGGATGTCAATACAGTCTATGATTTAAGAGTTACATCTGTTCGATATTAGAATGGCTACCCTAGCTTTTTTGGGACCATTTGCTTGGAAAATTGTTTTCCAACCTTTTACTTTGAGGTAGTGTCTGTCTGGCCCCCAATGGAGGAGCTAGAGAAAGGTCCCAAAGAGCTGAAGGGGTTTGCAGAGCCATAGGAGGAACAACAATATAAACCAACCAGTACCCCTAGAGCTCCCAGGGACTAAACCACCAACCAAAGAGTACACATGGAGGGACCAATGGCTCCAGCCGCATACGTAGCAGAGTATGACCTTGTTGGACAACAATGGGAGGAAAGGATCTTGGTCCTGTGAAGGCTAGTTGCTCCAGAGTAGGGAAATGCCAGGACAGGGAAGAGGGATTGGGTGGGTTAGTGAGCACAGGGAGAGGTGATGGGATAGGGGGTTTTTGGAGGGGAAATAAGGAAAGGAGATAGCATTTGAAATGTAAATAAATATCTAATAAAAAATAAATGTTAAAAAAAAGAAAAGAAAATTACATATCACTTAAAAAAAGAGTTACATCTACTGTGAGTACTGCTTGAAACAAAAAAAAATATGAATCATTCTAGAGTTGATCCTTAGTTACAAAGATCAGCCAAATAAGGGAAACCCATTTGGTCCTTAGAAAGGACAAATTTTAAATTCTGACCATCTTTTCTGCAAGAAATGATGTCTTTCAAATGAGAAATATGTGGGAGAGCCTACTTCCTGACAATTTGACACAAAATTTAAATGGTGCTGTTTCATAGAGTGTCTTTTTATGAGACAATGCCCCTAGATATTATAGGAAAATATCCACCTTGAGTACAATTGTAAAAATTATAAGTCAATATGAGAAGATAAAAACTTAAACACTTAGGAGAAAATCCAACAATGAAGGGCACATGTCTTGGGGTTTGTATTGCTGTCAAGAGAAACCATAACCTTGGCAAGTGTTACAAAAGACAACATTTAATTGGGGCTGGCTTATAGTTGTTGATGTTTATGCATTACCATTATGGCCAGAAGCATGGTTGTATGCAGGCCCACCATGCTGGGGAAGGAGACAAGAAGTTTACATGTGGATTGGAAGGCATCAGTAAGAGAGACACCGGGTGTGACTTGAGCATCTGAGACCTCAAAGCCCACCCATAAGGATACACCTCCTCCAACAAGGCCACACCTACTCCATTTAGGCCACAGCTCCTAATATTGTCACTCCTTATGAGCCTATGGGAGACATTTTCATTCAAACTACAACATTATGGAACGTGCATCTAAATGCAGTTATCAATAAATAACCAAAAGATAGTCTCTTTTCCTTGCTCTTCGTGTCCCTTTTATACCCAAAGTTACTTACGCCATTTCCAGGCATCAAATAGTAATAACTGCATTCATAACTTGTAAACTAAAACTACAGTTGTGAGAAATTGCAGGGTCAGCTCTTACGGCTCCATACCCATTGAGTTTAAATTAAGATTTAAAAGTAGGCATTTTGTTAATGGGACAGTTGTTGAATGAAAATATATAATCTGTACTAGAGAAATGGATCAGATATATGCAAATTTAAATTATATATAAAATATTTCTCAGCAACATGCTGATTAAGTTTGACCAATGCATATGACAGAGTTTTGTAATTTGTCAGTGTGTGTTCTGAATTCCATGATTATAAATCTCTTCACTTAAAAAGAAATAGGACAAAACTACAGTAATTCTTTTCTAAACGAAACACTATATTCTACAATACTCATCCCCAGTTGTGAAAGCAAAAACAAATCAATCTTTGAAGTTCTTGTTTTCAGGCAAGATTTCTAAAATCCTATGGTTAGGTGACACATTATGGTTGAGACTTAGCATCTCTTCAAGAAAATGGTATTTCTAGAATTAATCTACACTCATATAAAGAATGAGATCAATGGACAAAGTTAAAAATTATCATATCACCATCTACCATTCTATCTCAGAATAGCAAAATCACATTACTCTATCATGGGAAGACTAATGGTAAGCTGATCTAATCCTATATCCAGGACAGGAATGTCTCGGCAGCATGACTTCTCAGGCTTGGTTGCTATTTCAAAGCACATGCAAGCACCATCTCTAGATCTCATTCTGTGAGTCTATTTTTAAAATGCTACTTTAATTTAATTTCAAAGAGACAAATTAATTTATTTTAAAACTTCAAATTAATGTGGGGCCATCACTGAGAGCCACTCTTTCTTCGTAATTATTAACCTAGTAGAAGCACAAGATTTCCCAACATTTTTGGCCCTGTTAACAAATTAATATTATGATATGAGTTGGGTTCTCATAACTTTGATTTATGGAATCACATTAGCACTTTGTACTTCTTAGGAGATACTTCCTAGTTTTTACTTATTTTATATGCCCTTAAAGCTGTAGGTATTGAAGCAGGGTCACTTTCAATAATAGCTAAAATGTTGATAGATTTGCTATGTGTCTGGCATTGATTTAATCGTAACTTAGAGACTTTGTGTGCAATAAATTTAACTCGTTCCTCAGTTCTAGAAGGTGGATGTGATTATCTGTCCCTCCATTTTAAACATAAGTGTATGGGAATATGGTGGATTTTAAAACATGTCTTAAATCACAGGACTTAGAATCTGCTGAAAGAGTGGCTTTGACCAAAACATTAAGTTTTTCACAACTACCCACTACTTGTCAGAATGTTCAACTCAGATTAGTCAAGTTAACCAAACTGTGCTGTATTTACAGGTCATTTTAATAGTCATAAAAGACTGTTACCCCTTTCCCAATTTTTCAATATGTTTGGATCTCTCTCTCTCTCTCTCTCTCTCTCTCTCTCTCTCTCTCTCTCTCTCTCTCTCTCTCTGTCTCAGGTTTACTTGTCATAGTCTAGACAAGCATAACTTACACATGGATCCTGACATTGTGATTACTTGTGAGATATGAAATTGTATCTCATGACCTTTAAGAATGCTCAGAGCCTTAGGTCTTGAAAGTTTCCATTCTTTTCCCACATTAGAATTGTCATTGAAAGCCTACATTTTACTCTAGATATAAAGATCCTGTCTTGCACAATATAAATGCACATTGTTCTGTCTTAACAGGCCTGTTCACATAGAGCAAGACACACGTAGTCTCATAGTGTGAGTTTTAAGAATTCTATTTTATTTTTAGCAGAACAAAGGTAGTTCCATCTACAAGGTTGCCTTGAAATTTACTTCTGGATCTGTTCTACCTCCTTATATCTGTATGCAAATACTTAAAAGCCACACTCCTAATATGTAAAAACAATTTATAAAAAACTAACATGTGCCCTGACCTAAACAGTGTCTACTTCCTAAGAGTACAAGTCCAATTATACAAGTCTTCTTTCCTCATTAATGAGCTTATCAAACAACTTTTTCACTGCTCACTCTACTAATCATAAATTTCTGAATGTTTTTCAATTAACTGTCTTATTTGGCGTCTAGTCAGCCTGCTAGGTTTTCATTAGTGTGTCTACTTCCTAATCAGTTCAAACTACAAGTGCCTTTGCTTCTTCCTTTGTGGTGGTTTCAGTGACAGATGCAAAATGGGAAGTCATTCTGGCCCCTCTCTTCACAAATAGAAAGGAATCGTGTCTTTGATATGGTCTTGTTACAAAATACACCCTGCACTGTAGTCTATTGGCTTGGAATGTCCACCCAGACCATAACTTCACCAAGAACTAATTGCAAGCATCACAGTGTTTAGCCTATTCAGAAAATGCACTCTTGTATTTGATGTCTTGGGAAAGATAACTTCAAATCTCTGTTGAGTTTTACTATGGTTTGTTTACAATATTTTGTTGTAAGGAGGAGCCCCTTTCTCTGAGTGGGTTTTTGCTTACCTTATTTCTGATTCCCTCTTACATGTGTTCTTACCCCAGTCTGCCATCTATATCACCACTAATTTGAACTCTGCTACCTCTGGGGACTCCTGTCACAGTACTAGGCAACAATATTTTCATTCAACATTTTTGTCATTTGAAAGTCTTATCCAATACTAGGAAATACATTAGCTTCTTTCTTACTATCAAAGAAACATTCCTATTGTTAGCACCAAACTTTTCTTGGAAATCTGAACAATTGTGGTTAGTTACATAAATCAGGATCCCAGGAAATGAGGTATGGCAATTAGGACTTTTGAGTCAAGTTTAGCCAAAGGACTATTTGATGTTCTGAATAAGAAGCCACAGGACACTGTGTCAGACTTGAAAGACGAAAGAAAGAGGTTAATGGGATTTGCATAAAGAATCTATAGAAAGATTTGTAGGAACTACAATCTTAGCTCATTGGAGGTCAAGGTAGATATCACCCTGTAAAGCTGCAGAGAGGGAGGGAGGTGATGCTCTCTTAAACTTCACTGTGACCCCCAGCTGTTTGCCAGTCCTTCATATTAGCTATTGTAAATTAGGAAGTAGGAAAGGAGTTGATGTCACTTTTGAAATCATCTCCCTAGGAAGATGAATTGGTGTCCTACATGTGAAATGAGAGTTTTCCATGTAGCACCAGACAGAGGAGAAAGGAGAAGAAAGGCTATAGATCAGCATGCCCCTGCATGTTTCTGACACAAATAAGTAAGGACAATTTGTAAGGTTCAAGGGATGGTAAGCACAATATTACATATCTTTAAATGAAATAAAACACCTTAAAATTTAAAATTCAAGCCAGAGGATCTATTTTGACAATTTTATTATAAAATGAGCATTCTGGTTATTGATTGGAGACTGAGTTCTGGAGAGAGCTGGCATTGGAGTTAAAGGAACAAAGAAAATATTGGCAAGAGTACACTTCAGATAGAATTATAACCAGTTGTAAGTCATCCAAAGTGTGATCTGGGAATCAAACATGGACTTCTTCAGGGAGAGTGTGTGTTATTCATAGTTTTTCATCTCTCAGTCACAGATGGGATCTTTGTTTTCTTTTTTTTTCTTTTTTGCTTTTAATTCGTAATATCTCAGATCAACAGCAAAACGTGGCTTCTGAATCCCAACCTATTTCTTCTAATTGTCTTCCAGAATCCCTCCTTTTGTCATGTGCCCATGTAATACTTTATGAAGTAAAAGCTTGTCAAACAAGTTGGAGAAAGAACAATCTTGGGATATTATTGAGAAAAAAATCCAGGTGGTCAAATCTGTCTTATGTTTAGAATTCAGAGTTTTGTTGGATGCTCAGTAGCATCTTGTTTTAGATGAGAAAACAAAGGTCTACATAGATACCTGTATAGATATCTATTCATGAAAATGCAGGAATCTGTCAGAAATCAATTGTAAGGAGAGACAAAAACGTTTTTTAAATAAGCAATGACTTATAAGTATGGGAGCTGAGAAAGTATCTCCAAAGAGCAGAAGGTAGAATAGTTCAGGGGGATAAGCTGAAGCTGATAGATATCAGGGAAGAGGGAAAGAGCTAACCTGTACACTAAATTCTAGTCTATAGAACGCTGACGATCCCAGCCCCAGAACAATCCTGTGTGCCCAGGATACTCCATAAAATAGTAACACATTTAAATTTAAAGTCTGAAATATGGGAAAACACAAAGAACATGGCTGCTGGAATTGCTAACGTTTCATGAAAGAAGGGGAATTAGAAACAAAACCACCTCAGTGCCTTCATGGACATTGAAGAAAACCCGCAGAGAAACAGATGTTTCCCTTTAGCAAATTTTAAAAGCAGCAGGAGCTCGCTTCGGACAGGAAACTGACAGAGACAGGGCTAGAGCTCCTTCTAAGTGGCCCTGAGAGTTGAGAGAAAGTCCTTAAAGATCTGCCCTCTGTTGAAAATGGAGACAGGGGTGTTGGCAGACTGCACTTCAGGCTGCCTGCCAGTGAGGCTGAAAAGTATGTCAGCGAGAGAGCTAGAGATCGAGAGCGGCTGCCCAGATAGTTCTTTGGCTGGACCTCCAGCTGGAAGACGTGATTCTGAAAGAAGTCCACACAGGAATTCCATTTGGCCAGAGTTTGCTTTTTGGCAAGGCTGAGGGAAGTCTTGTTGAATAAGCATTGAAGAGTAAATTATGTATGCCTCAGGATAAAACTTTGGGGAGTGTAGAGAAAGAATCAGGCAGGCGATTCTACAGAGGCAGAAACTTTTCAGGCTGGAAAAGACACTAGAAATTTGAGAAGAGTAAAAATGGCCCAATGCAAAAGAGAAGCTGGAATATTCTTCAAAGAGTCTACCAGAGAAAAGAAAAGGAAAGAAAAAAATTGCCGGTTCAGCTACTTAGTCAATGCTTTCGGGTAGAGAAAGTTGAGACAATGAAGATCACAGGAGCCCCTCAAAGGAGATTTTGGATTCTTATCCAGAGAAAGTATTTATTAAAAATAGTTTTTTTAAAATATTTTGAATGATTTAAAGCAGATTCACAGTAGTACTCAAGGTATTACTCTCGTGCTGTATTTACAAAATGTGGAACTAACTTTGAGAGCTTGTCTGCTCTTCTTTCTGTATCTCCATTCGTTTGGAAAACCATCTTCATTTGAGTTGATATTCTCAAATCTGAGAGGTTGGGGCGCCTAATAGCAATCTGTGAATACCGGTGCTTTTAGTCATGCAATGCTCAAGTTGCCTAACAATGTTTGCAGGAATTCCTAGCAAACATTGACAGGTCTTCAGAGTGTCAGCTGTCTCTGTGTTTATGCAGCCTCTGTGTATCATCAGCTGCATGGGCTTCAGTCCCTGAGAAGACTACAGTGACATTTCATTCAATTTTTCTTTTCATAATATTCAGTCATTACTGCTTGAGTCTGTGAGAACACTGTCAGGTCAAACACAGATGGTCAGTCACGTTTCCATGGTACACAGGGGGCACTTCTCTTTTTGTATATGTGCATATCAAGCATTCAAACTTGGCTGAGCAGGGTGTAGGTTATTTGCTAAATTGGGCCACAAATTTTAGGTATGGTTTTATGAGCATAGGAGATCTCTGGATGGGTTTCTTCTGCTGTTAAGCATATAAATTCATTTGGATGGGGTCCAAGTCTTAACAAGAAAGTTTGTTCTTCAGAGAATATTGCAAGTACGGATCACATATTACCCTTTCCCTAGTCTAGAAACTTATTCATTTATAAGAAATATAGTTTTTGATATGCCTTCCAGGATGGCTGCTGAGAAGAGAACCACAAAAAGATGCTTGTAGAGGATCAGGAGGAGACAGGAAGAAGAGCAGAGAAGGTCAATGTACGTTTTTTAATTAAGCGCTTGAATTTGAATATTCTGCCAATTGCATACTCATGTAACCTTGGCTAATGATGCATTAAATAAAATAATCTGTGACAATTACAGAGGATGATGTTTGGCATGTAATTGGTGTTAAAAAGAAAAAGTGTCCTGTCAATGATTTTACAGTGATAGATTTTGGAAACGAGACTGAAATCAAATCTCCTTGTTCCAAGAGCAAGGTTCAAAATATTAATGCTTTTAACTCGTGTCAGGAAAAAGACATTGATTGGAATGCAATAGAGGAATCAAGGCACAAAATGTAATTATAATTTAAAAATTAAGCAGATGGATGCTGTTCCGCCTTTCTAGAAAATGCTTAATCAAAAGGCAATTTTTACCCAGTTACTTGAGGATCTCTGACTTCCATGGATAATTGCCCAATGTAAACCCAGAGGACATAGGTTTAGTTTTGAACAACACTCCCACCTTCACTTCCTTGTGAAATCCATCCACTCCAGATTTAGGGGAGCAAGTGCAAAGGTTCACTATTTTCAGGAGTCTGATGTGATTGGTAAGAATATTTTACCATACCAAGAAGACAAAGGAGTTTCTAAAGTACTAATAAGGAATTCCTAAAGAAAGATAGCTTAAGTATTTTAAATGCCTTTTGGTTGGCTCAAGGACTATTCGTTAATTGCCATCATTTACTGTGGGCATTCCTACTACTGGAATATCAATGACTGAAAGATGAGCGAATATGCATACATTATCAGGGCATTTACAGAATATATAATAGAAACATTACAGTAATAAAAAAAAGGCTAATAATATGAGCAAATGAAAAAATATTAAGAAAGAGTCCATTTTCAATGGATAATATAAGAATATAAAACTTGTAATAATTTTTGGTGTTAGGCCATGGTTGTCTCGGTATTCTTTATATTTGCCTTGTAAGTTTTTTTTTCACTGTCTTTTTTTTAAATTTAATTTTATACTTATTCATTTTACATCCCTCTCACTGTACCAACCTGGTCACCCCCTCCTACAATCTGTCACCCATTCCTTATGCCCCATCCTCCATACCCTTCTCTGAGTGGGTGGGGTCCCCTGGGTATCCCCCAACCCTGATACATCAAGTCTCTGCAAGGCTAGCTGCAACTTCTCCCACTGAGGCCAGACAAGCCAGACCAGTTAGAACATAACCCACATACAAGCAACAACATTTATAACAGCACCACTCCAGTTGTTTGGGACCCATATGAAGACCAAGCTGCACATCTACCACATATGTGCAGGGAGGCCTGGATCCAGCATCTTTGGTTGTGCTCTTTGGTTGGTGGTTCAGACTCCGAGAGCCTCAAGGGTCCAGGTTATTTAACTCTGTTGTTCTTCTATATCCCTTTTGTTTGCCTTGTAAGTTGAAAAGCATAAATCTTTTCCTAAAGTTCTAAACAGGAATCTAAATATATAGCATAATTAAATAAAACAGGTGAATTCCAAATTGAATTTGACAGTTCTTATTTGGACATCAGATTTTATAAGTATCGGCTTTTCTCAGTTATTTATAACACCTGAAATATCACATTAGAAATAAACAATTTAGGTTCTTTAGACTTTTATCACCATGACAAAATGCCTGAGATACTCAGTTTATAAGGATGAAGAATGTTTTGGCTCACAGTTTCTGCGGTTGAAGTCCATGGGAAAGCTATAACCTCTTAGCAGGGAGCATGTGGATCAAAAATGCTTCCTTCATGAAGGCCAAGAGCAAACACAGAGATATGAAGGAGCCAAGGTCCCCTTGAATGTTTCATCCATGGTGATCTGAATCTTCCATGAGGCCCCACTTGCTAAGCTTTTCAGTGCTTTCCAATAGTGCCATGACCTGACCTCCAAATTTTGAATGGTAACACAATAGAACAATCATCATCCCAAGAAAGACACACTTACTTCATAGTGAAAATATTTTTTGTGAAAGGTAGGCATGTTCCTAGTTAATGACAGGAATCTATTTACAGTGTAATCTGTTCCGGGAGCATAAAACCCCTCATCACAGGATAAAAGAAGCCCATAACAATGCACGTAGAGGAAGTCTACTCCATACAGACACCTTAAGCACAATGTTATTGTGAAACTGGCTTTTATTATCATATTAGACAAGTCAATTCCCTTTACAAAATATATGTGAAGGAAGATTAGCTTTGCAATAGAGAGAGAAATCAGCAAATGGAGATGAATGCCGTGTGTTAGAATTACTACTGAGTTTCAGAGTAATTAATTCATTGATGGCTTTTTCTTGTCTGTTTCAAATAAAATACTTCAGAAAACCAAGGAAAGTGCATAAAAATGGGAAATTGTAAGCCCTTTGAAAAGGATATGCCATTAGAACTTGCCAAACATTATCTTCTCTTATGGCAGGATTGATCTGGGGGACATCAGGTTTACATCAGTTCTTCCAGAGTGACTGTAAGTTCAAAAAGAGAACACTAAGGTAAACTCAAAATATAATGTCTCTATTTCTACAAACAACAGGACCCAGGCTCACCCAGACCAACATCTCTGTACTACTGTGTTATCCAATACAGTACCTTGTTGTCATGTGTGGTTGCTTAAATTAAGTAAATTAAAACTGAACACAACAAAAGCTTAAAGACCTTACTTGCAGAAGCAAAATTTTAAGACCTTGCTAGGGTATTAATTATGCCAGTTAGCAGCTGAATGCCCAGAAATAAAATCCCTTCTATGCCCCTGCCCACCTTTGTAAGTAAAAGAAGGCTTCACTTAACGTAGCTCCTTTTCGCGTCTCACTATCCCTCCATCTAAGAGTCTACTCTAAGCAAAGACCTTATAGTACAAAATCAAACCACAGGTTCTCAGAAATCAAGGCTGAATGAGGGAGCAAATGACATCGGACAGAGAGAAGTCAGGATGCTAATGGTGAAGAAGAATGGACTGACCAGCAGTGTGCATGGGTTGTCTAGTTAGTATGATTCATCAAACTAAATGCATGTGCTACTGGAATTGAGATTTGATATCAGTGGTGGCAAGAAGAGAGGTTGGCTCATTAGGAAAAGCAGAGAAAGGCAAGAGACACAAAGCAATGTAATGGGAATTCGGAGTGAAAAGAAAAACAGCAACTGCTTTACAATTTTGAAAAGGGCTGGCTGTTTGCTTAATAATAGCAAGCTGGAGAAAAGCAGATTTTCAACAAAAGTGCTTTATGTGGATAAAATCTACTGAGCTGAGTTTACTTCAAATCCCCCCAGCACAGACTCTCAAAGAGAAAACATTTTAATGTTACCACTTCAAGTATATACAATGCCTTCTTTCACTCAGAAGCCAGACACAATTGTAATAATTTAGTTCTGTAACCTGCTTCACTTCTTGTGTTATTTTGCTGGGATAGCAAGGTGAGAGCTGGGCAGATTGGGTGGGAACAGGAAGCTGGTTTTGTTTCCGTTTTTTTTTTTTTTTTTTAATGTCTAAAGCAATGCAGCTAGTTGCACTGTGTTATCTCAGGGACACACTGAGCCAAAAAGTAGAGTTTTGCAGGATTTCCCCCTTCTTGAAATTTAGAAACAGAGTAGCAGGAAATCTTAAGCCATGGGATAATGGTTCTCGGCAGGCCCCAGCCTTTATGTTTGTCAGTCATGCTGCATGACCATGGCTAGTTCAAAAACCTTAGAATGATTTCATATTTGCAAATTCAGAAATAGCACCATGTTTTAAATTCAAATTCTAACAAATATAAAATGAAAAGAGATAAAGTCCTTCAATAGATAATATCATTCCACTTATATCCATTTTATAGAGAGAACAAAAATCGAAGGTGTTAATTGAGGTTTTTGTTGGGTTTGTTGTTGTTGTTGTTACTATTCTTGTTGTTGTTTTTCCCCATGGTATATAATTGATAATGGAAGATAATAAATTCAATTCCATATGATTCCAAAATCCAGTAGGCAAGTTTTTTCCTGGGACAGAAAAAATAATAATTCTGAGTATGAGTGCAGAAAAAAAAGTTAGGTTTCATTTTGACAAGCATCTAGAAATTAAAATAGACTGTCTTGCAGGAGACCTAAAGCACAAAAGAAGCAGTTGACAGTGATGTGACATGCTGCCGATTCAAACCCAAGCGGAAAGAAGAAGACTAAGGTGGCAGGTGACTTAGACAGCACGGGGTGGGCAGCTACACAGGCACCACAGGGAGGGATGCCCTTCATCTGGAAGGCCTTTAAGAAAGGAATTGGGCAGCAGGGAGAAGATTCAGTTGGTAAAATGTTTGCCACTCTAGGTTCAAACCAGTCACCCAGATAAAAAGCTGAGCATGGCCTATAGCCCCAGTTCTGGGAAGATGGAAACAGCAGGATCCCCAGAGCATGCTCGCCAGCCACTCATGGTGAATGTGAGCTTCAGATTCCTCGAGAAATTCCCAAATACAGTGGAGAGTTACTGAGGAAGATATGAAATGTTAACACTCCACTTCCAGAGAAACATGCCCACATGAGCAGATGCACCCCTACAGACTAGCGCTCATACCTACACACACTATGTATGTGTTTACTGTCCCTTTGCACACGTTAAGAGATGCATAGAAAAATGAAAGAAGGAAAGAAATAGCAAAAGGAAGGGAAAGGAAGGAATGAAGAAACAAAAGAAAAAGAAAGAAAAGCAAGAAAGAGAAGGAACGAGGAAGGGAAGAGGCAAAAAAGAAAGGAGAGGAAAGATAGAGCAAAAGTCTAAGAAAAACTAAACAGCACAATCTGTCCCGAGCTCGGAGAAAGGAAGATTCACGTGCTAGACACTCGATGGGCTAAGACTGTCTGCTGGTGGGGAAGTTTGTAGAGTACCACTCTACAGTACCAAGGTTCGGATCAGGCATGGAAAGCTGCAGAAAGCTGAGCCTCTCCAGAGGTTCCCCAATTCCCAATGATGTAGGATATCATTCTGAAAGATATGATGAGATGTAGTAATTTCTCACCACTACTACTTTTTCTACTCTGGTCAAAACATGATTCTCACTTGGATTCATTGTTTCAATAAACATGCTATTTTAAAGCACTTACTTCCTGCATCTCTATTCCCTTGTCAGCCATAGTGATCATTCATTTAAAGAATAAATATAATACTAATTAGGGCACACTCTGCTTGAGCCCCAGTCTTCTAGTATGGGAAACAAATTCTGACTGTGTGGCCCCATAGGCCCTACCTTGAATATCAGGCTCCACTGACTCAAAGTTGGTCCACGGTCGTGGATTTCCTTTCCTCTTCTCAAACTTGTAAGGCACATGATCACACTGCCAAGATACTTCCCATGTGGACTAAGGTCCTTTGATAACCTAAAAGCAGTCTCTGCCTTCCAGGTACTCATTTTACCACACAGTGGAGGATTTCCTCCAGCAGACTATCACACCTTTCTATCACTTTCTGACCAGCTGGTTTCGTTTTTACACAGAATACTAATGCAAGAGACAGTGGGAGTGTCTCTGTCTTATTTTACTGTATTTTTCGTTTCTTCATGTACCAGAAGAAATTTTCTGTGGAAGCACAAGTGTGAGTTTACATACTATTATCAAAATAAAGTTGTGACTGGAACATTAAAATTAGACAGTGATATTTTAATTAACAAATAAGAAGAATAAAATAGCAAAAGCACAATTTGTAATGGATTGAAAGTCCACAGTGAGAAGACAGGTTTATATTATGTATGACTTAAATGTCAACATTTTTTAAAGTGTTTTCACGGAACTTCTGTGAGTCTAGAAGAAAAAAATCAACAGGATAAAGAAGAGGTTTGAAGGGAAAACATGAGGTGATAAGATTAGGAATGTTGTTGTGGTTGTTTCAACTGAGTTTAGTTGTTTAGACTGAAGAGATGCAAATGTAGCAGAAACTTAGCAGTGCTTTGCATTGAAAGTGGTTTGCCATAAATGGCAATCCTTTTGCTAAAATGTATAATCCTTTTGTCCAAGTATGTTTGGTCAAGTATTGTAATAATAAGTGAAAAGTTCCAGGATTTCTTAGCACTATTTGGGATAACAAGCTTATATTGAGTGAACTTGCCTATCTTTCTACCTTACATTTTAACAAGAGAATTAGCTTTACACAAGGCAAAGTCAAGGTTGTTATTGTTACCTAAAGAAGATTTACCTGGTTACAATATGATAAAGACTAGATGGTTATAGTGCAGAATTCTATCAGACCTTCAAAGGAAACCTAACACCAATACACTTCAAACTATTCCACAAAATAGAAACAGAAGGAACTCTACCCAACTCATTCTATGAAGCCACAATTACGCTGACACCAAAATAACACAAAGATCCAACAAAGAAAGAGAACTTCAGACCAATTTCCCTTATGAATATCGATGCAAAAATACTCAATAAAATTCTAGCCAACCGAATCCAAGAACACATCAAAATAATCATTCACCACAATCAAGTAGACTTCATCCCAGGGATGCAGGGATGGTTTAATATATGGAAATCCATCAATGTAATCCACTACATAAACAAACTCAAAGAAAAAAAACCACATGGTCATTTCATTAGATACTGAAAAAGCACTCGACAAAATTCAGCATCCTTTCATGCTAAAAGTCTTGGAATGATCAGGAATTCAAGGCCCATATCTAAACATAGTAAAAGCAATTTACAGCAAACCGGTAGCCAACATCAATCTAAATGGAGAGAAACTTGAAGCAATCCCACTGAAATCAGGGACTAGACAAGGCTACCCTTTCTCTCCATAACTTTTCAGTATAGTACTTGAATTTCTAGCTAGAGCATTTAGACAACAAAAGGAGGTCAAAGGAATATAAATTGGAAAGGAAGAAGTCAAACTATCACTATTTGCAGATGATATGGTAGTATACTTAAGCGACCCAAAAAACTCCACCAGAGAACTCCTACAGCTGATAAACAACTTCAGCAAAATGGCCGGATATAAAATCAACTCAAGCAAATCAGTAGCCTTCCTATACTCAAAGGATAAGCAGGCTGAGAAAGAAATAAGAGAAATTATACCCTTCACGATAGCCACAAACAATATAAAGTATCTTGGTGTGACTCTAATCAAACAAGTGAAAGATCTGTATGACAAGAACTTCAAGTCTCTGAAGAAAGAAATTGAAGAAGACCTCAGAAGATGGAAAAATCTTCCATGTTCATGGATTGGTAGGATTAATATAGTAAAAATGACCATCTTGCCAAAAGCAATATACAGATTCAATGCAATCCCCATCAAAATCTCAACTCAATTCTTCATAGAGTTAGAAAGAACAATTCTCAAATTCATCTGGAATAACAAAAAACCCAGGATGGCTAAAACTATTCTCAACAGTAAAAGAACTGGTAGGGGAATCAGTATCCTGGACATCAAGCAGTACTACAGAGCGATAGTGTTAAAAACCGCATGGTATTGGTATAGTGACAGGCAGGAAGATCAATGGAATAGAATTAAAGACCCAGAAATGAATCCACACTCCTATGGTCACTTGATCTTTGACAAAGGAGCTAAAACTATCCAGTAGAAAAAAGATAGCCTTTTCAACAAATGGTGCTGGTTCAACTGGAGGTCAGCATGCAGAAGAATACAAATTGATCCATTCTTATCTCATTTCACTAAGTTCAACTCCAAATGGATCAAGGAACTCCACATAAAACCAGACACACTGAAACTAATAGGAAAGAAACTG
Organism: Tokudaia tokunoshimensis; assembly: GCA_036184795.1. NCBI lineage: Eukaryota > Metazoa > Chordata > Mammalia > Rodentia > Muridae > Tokudaia > Tokudaia tokunoshimensis. The sequence continues at coordinate 9,509,653 of BTHU01000003.1, read as the reverse complement.
GGGAATAGCCTTGAGCACATGGGCACAGGGGAAAATTTCCTGAGCAGAACATCATTAGCTTATGCTCTAAGATCAAGAATTGACAAATGAGACCTCATAAAATTACAAAGTTTCTGTAAGGCAAAGGACACTGTCAATCAGACAAAACGGCAGCCAACAAATTGGGAAAAGATCTTTACCAACCCTGCATCCAACAGAGGGCTAATATCCAGTATATACAAAGAACTCAAGAAGTTAGACTCCTGCCGGTTGTGGTGGCGCACGCTGGTAGGATTTGCTGAAGGAGGCAGAGGCAGGAGGATCACGAGTTCAAAAAGTTAGACTCCAGAGAGCCAAATAACCCTATTAAAAATGGGGTACAGATAAACAAAGAATTTTCACCTGAGGAACATTGAATGGCTGAGAAGCACCTAAAGAAGTGTTCATCATCCTTAGTCATTAGGGAAACGCAAATCAAAACAGTCATGAGATTTCACCTCACACCAGTCAGAATGGCTAAGATTAAAAACTCAGGAGACAGCAGGTGTTGGTGAGGATGTGGAGAAAGAGGAACACTCTTCCACTGCTGGTGGGATTGCAAGCTGGTACAACCACTCTTGAAAACCAGTCTGATGGTTCCTCAGAGAACTGGACATGATACTACTGGAGAACCCCATTATACCACTCCCGGGCATTTACCCAGAGGATTCCCCAGAATGTAATAAGGACACATGCTCCACTATGTTCATAGCAGCCTTATTTATAATAGCCAGAAGCTTAAAAGAACCCAGATGTCCCTCAATGGAGGAATGGATACAGAAAATGTGGTATATTTACACAATGGAATACTTCTCAGCAATTAAAAACAATGAATTCATGAAATTCTTAGGCAAATGGTTGGAACTGGAAAATATCATCCTAAGTGAGGTAACCCAATAACAAAAGAACACACATGGTATGCAGTCACTGATAAGTGGATATTAGCCCAGACGCTTGAAATATCCAAGATACAATTCACATATCAAATGATGCCCAAGAAGAAGGAAGGAGAGGCCCCTGGTCCTGGAAAGGCTCAATGCAGCAGTGTAGGGGAATACCAAGACAGGGAAGCAGGAGGGGGTTGTTTGGGGAACAGGGAGAGGGAAGAGGGCTTATGGGTCTTTCGGGGAGAGAGGAACTGAGAAAGGGGAAATCATTTGAAATGTAAATAAGGAATATATCTAATTTAAAAAAAGAAAACAATTTAGCTTCTTTACATAACAGATACATTCAGAAAGCACAACTGGGAGGAATCCTGAACTGCTCTCACTCACAAAGATGGCTGGCTGGTGATGATGGTGGAGTCAGGATCCTTTGGCCTGTTTTAAAAATTAATCAACCAGTTAATCAATTAACCAAAGTGTATTTCTTAGAGGAAATTTCTTTCTTTTTAATCTTTTTTATTAGATATTTTCTTTATTTGCATTTCGAATGTTATCCCCTTTCCTGGTTTCCCCTCCAAAAACCCCTTTTCCCATCCACCATCCCCCTGCTCACCAACCCACCCACTCCTGCTTCCCTGTCCTTTTATTCCCCTACACTGTATCATACTCTACTTCAATACACCTTCACTGAAGCCAGCTGTCTTAGCATGATGGAGCTGAGATTTCTACAAAGACCTGGGCATAGTAGTGATCTAGAGATAGTATGTCAGTCATTGATAGCAAGTAGGTAGATTTTCAGGGATTTGTTTGTTTAAAGCACATACAATTAAAAATTAAAATAGACTTACAGCTAGTTTGGCAAACTATATTAGAAATATATGTAACAAATGTTCAAAAGTGGTCACCTTTAATTTTTAAAATATTTCATCGTTTTGTATTTTGTGATGTCATCTATATACACTTTGTCTATGGAACATAATGATATGAAAATGACTATGTTTCTCACAGTCTCCCTCAAAGAGACCAGGTCAGTACCTTGATATTATGCAAGTTTTAGTAATTTACACTATGAAAATTGTCAGGCAAAGACTGTTATTGCTCCCATCGCACAGTCAGTATGCCAGTTGGTAAACTTACACATTTATTTATTTATTTATTTATTTATTTATTTATTTATTTATTTATTTATTGTGACTCTAGGGAAGTTACTTAATTCCTCTGTTAATTTGGTATGATATTTAGATATAAAAAATAACAACTCCTTTGGTAACCATAATGATGGAATAAAGCAACACATTCTGAACATCCATGTAAGACTACTACAAAAAGACTGACTACCAGCCCACATGGCTTACATACATCTTGCCTTCTCAGCCCTCAGCTGCGTGTAATTCTGCCTGCATGCGCTGCAGTCTTGAGAGTTCTAGAGTATCCAAGAGATGGAAGAGTGACTAGGATGGGGGCTGCATCCCTGTAGTATTCTTGTCTCTACCCATGGTTGCTGGGGGCACTTCTCTGTTATGCAACTTGTGAGTGTCTTATGGGCTTTTATTAGTTACCCATGATTTTATAACCCCTATGAGCTCAGTGGCTCACTCTGCTGGGCTTGTTTGTAACTGTTTTCTTCCTTTCTTTCTTTCTTTCTTTCTTTCTTTCTTTCTTTCTTTCTTTCTTTCTTTCTTTCTTTCTTTTTTCTTTCTTTCTTTCTTTCCTTCTCTCTCTCTTTCTTTCCTGCTTTCTTTTTCTTTCTTTCTTTCTCTCTTTCTTTCTTTCTCTCTCTCTTTCTTTCTTTCTTTCTTTCTTTCTTCCTTCTTCTCTTTCTTTCATTCTTTCTTTCTTTCCTTCCTTCCTTCTTTCTTCTTTCTTTCTTTCTTTCCTTCCTTCTTTCTTTCTTTTTCTTTTAGTGTGTCGCTGCACTCCTTATGTAGAATGAATAGAAAAATGTGAGACAAGATAGATACAGTAAGACAAAAGCTTCATGATGTTAGTTACATATGCAATCTAAATTTTTAAACTTTCATAAGGAAATAAAAAGATTATTGCTAGGAGTTGGGTGAAGAGAGCACAGCATGGGAATTGTTGCAGCAAGGTTCAGTTTCAGCTATGTTGATTAATAGCTGGAAATTAAATGTATATAAAGATGATGTGTTATCATTTCAAACCGTTGTGTTCTGTACTTCAGTTTGCTGAAAAGTGTAGATATTTTCTATTCTCATCAGGACATAAAGGAGGACTAGGAAAGGCAAAATGACAATTTTTTTAAATTTTTTTCTAATTTTTAAATTTATTTCTTCATTTAGTTTTATTTTATGAGCATTGGTGTTTTGCCTGCATGTATGTCTGAGTGTGGGTGACAGATCCCCTGGATCTGGAGCTATGTATATTTGTCAGGGGACATGTTGATCCTCTGGAAGAACAACTGTTGCTCTTCAACCACTGAGTCATCTCTCCAGCCTCCAGTGACTATTCCTTAATGAAGAATCATATTGTATATTTTTCTACAAAATATGTTTACATGTTTATTTATAGAAAACTCAAACGATGTAGAAAAGCATAAAGAACAAAATAAAAATTACCCATATTCACACTCTATTTTAAGCCTATTTTGTAGGTCTTTTACATATATATACTTGTAAATGTGTATATATGTAATAGACACTTTCAATAAACTCATATTTACAACTGGAAAAAGCATGAAAAAAACTGTACATCTTAAACATATGAGTTTTTCTTTTTTTGCTTGTTTTTATTATTTTTTTTTGACATCATGCATGCCTGTCACTTCCCAGTCATCCCAGGTCTGGCCCTCACCCTTGTGACCTCTCTCCCAAAAAAGAGCAACAACAACAACAGAAAAAAATCCAGTTTGTGTTGTCCATATACTAACTGGAATATGATAAGTTCTAGATGCCAATCCCTTAAGGAAAATGGAGTTCTTCCCACTCACACTCCTGCAAGAATCCATTAGCTCTGGAGCGATATGCATCATCTTCCTTATCACAATTTTTAAGTGTTCTCTTTAATGGCTTTCTGTCTAGGCTTTTTGGGGGGCAGGGAGAAGAAACTGTCTAGGCATTTTTGGGGAGAGGGGAAAGAAGGGAGTAAGGGTTGTCACAGAAACCTTCTATGTCTCTCTCAACAGTGAGTCTCAGCCATCAGTACCACTGCAAAAGTAGCTTCCTTGCCTTTTACAGTCTGCAGGAGCCTGGGTCATGGACTAACATATGATTTCTGGAGGCAGCACAGTATGCTCTATAGGCACACACACTGTCAGCATGTGCCATGACTTCTGTGTAATCTCTGGTGTCAGTAGAGATCACAGACACCAACAGAGACCTCTCTGGTGTAGGTCAGGCCATGGATACCATTAAAGCCCTGATCAGCAGCACATGCCAAAATCATCAACATGGCCTCCACAGTGACACAGGCCACAGACAAGACTATAGTCCCCAGTGGTAGCTCAGCCCATGGATGCCAACAAGATGGCAGTACAGACCAGAGACATACACTTAGCCTTCAGTGGTAAGACAGGACGTGAACATAAACATGGTTCCAGGCTGCAGCATAGACCAGAACATGATCCTTTGCAGCACAGGCATCGATGTGTCCTCAAGTTGTATAGACTACTTACATGTTCATTGGCATGTGGGAAATACAGCGCACAGACATCAACATGGTTTCAGATGGTGGCACACACCAGGGACATCCATATGAATTTCAGTGTTAACATGGACCACAGATACATTTTAACTGAAATCTGTAACTGAAACACACACACACACACACACACACATACACACACACACTTAAAGGATCAAGAAAAAGAAAAATGAAAACAGTGATTTTTTTTCTTGTTTTTTCTTTTTTATTTGATATTTGCTTTATCTACATTTCAAATGTTACCCCCTTTCCTCATTACCCCTCTGAAAAACTCCTATCCCATCCTCTCTCCCCCTGCTTACCAACCACCCACCAGCTTCCCTGACATGGCATTCCCCTACACTGGGGCATGGAGCCTTCACAGGATCAAGGACTTCTCTCATTGATGTCTAACAAGGCCATCCTCTGCTACCCATGTGGCTGGAGCCATGGGTCCTTCCATGTGTATTCTTTGATTGGTGGTTTAGTCCCTGGGAGCTCTGGGGGTATTAGTTGGTACATGTTGTTCCTCCCATGGGGCTGCAAACCTCTTCAGCTCCTTGGGTCCTTTCTCTAGCTCCTCCTTTGGGGACAAAGAGTAGTCTGAATCTTGGCTCCCTCATAAGCAGAATATGCACTGAAGAAATGCATTTGGAAATGCAACAGAAGAGTGTTTGTCAATAGTTTGAAAGCTTATGTACATAAGTGGAAGGAGTAAGAAGTCATAATTCTGTAAAGTTAAACACCGAGTTACTATAAGGGATATGGTAAGAGGGAGGATCATGTATTATCTTAACATTCTTATTGTGTATTCTTACAGTGTCTTAATTAGCCACTTTCTCGGGTTTATGTCAGCTTGTTTAAGAATATTTATTTGACAAATGCAAGGCCAAAGTATTTTACTTACAATTATTATATTTTAGCACTTGTTTGCTTACTTGTCTGTCTCAGCATACAAAAAATGATATATGCCCAAGATGATATTTAGCAAATGTTAATAAATGTTCTTTCTGTATAGTAAATCTCTTAGCTATTTTTCAGTAACCTCTTTCTTTTTGCTGAACTGTAAATACTTTTTTAGAAAATATGAAGATGTAAAATTTTGTTTGTGTATCTACATATACCACCACATACATTATATATAATATATAACATATAATTTTAATAATGTATAACTTATTGTATATCTAAAATATTAATAAATATATTAAAATATATTAATATATTATATATTAATACATTAATTATATAATATATAAATATAATAATAAAATATATAATAATTTAAATAATACATAATATATATAATTTTATGTATAATTTTAGCAGACACTTGAAAATTAGAAGTTGTGTAAGTCATATGAATCAAAGTAAACACAAGGAGAATAAATTAATTGAACTAATTACATCTCATTTTCTTTTTTTCTTATTTTCAACAGCAAAGAGTGTTTATTCTTCAGAAATCCAGCATACAGGGGTCTATCATTCATCAGGATGGATGACAGAGATGTGAACTTTAAAGGCTCAATTTAAAACCTGTTAGAGGAGGAGTGAGTGACCTTTCCCTATTTTCCCCCTTGCTGGGTTGGCTCTATCTCCAGAGGTATAGATGCCTATGTGATTGGTTATGGCTCTGGGGAATTTGGGGGACTATCTGGAACCATTGTTCATTAACTATACTTGGTTCAGGCTAGATGGTGGGCAACTCCTAATTGGCTGCCCTCAGGTGGTAGCTTTTCCTGGAATTGACTTGTTTTGGACTTTTCCATCTCTGGGAAAGAGTAACTTGGGTTTAGTCTCTTGAACTGCCAGCTTGCAGCCTGTCATGGAATCAGTCTGGCTCTGGCCAACTCAGTCCTCTCAGTGCAAGTTGGTGTAAGCCTCACTGGACATAGGCAGTGTTTATAAGATTAGAAACATACTAAGATCAGGTTATTTGATGTACCAATTCTAGTGCAGGACTTAATATATTTCCAGTTACTAATGTTTACTAGATATAATTTTTCCCTAGTCAGTTCACCTCTTAATAAGCCACTCTAGACACACTGGGAAGTATAGCCAGCAATGATGAGTTAGGTATTAGGAGGACATGCAGTAGTGTGGACTGAAGGAGGGTGTTTATTTTAAATGTGCACTTGTAAAGTACTTCTTTTAAACCAGCACCATTTGTTGAAAAGGCTATCTTTTTTCCACTGGATGGTTTTAGCTCCTTTGTCAAAGATCAAGTGAACATAGGAATGTGGATTCATTTCTGGGTCTTCAATTCTGTTCCATTGATCTACATGCCTGTCACTGTACCAATACCATGCGGTTTTTAACACTATTGCTCTGTAGTACAGCTTGAGGTCCGGGATACTGATTCCCCCAGAAGTTCTTTTACTCTTGAGAATAGTTTTAGCTATCCTGGGTTTTCTGTTATTCCAGATGAATTTTTGAATTGTTCTTTCTAACTCTAAGAAGAATGGAGTTGGGATTTTGATGGGGATTGCATTGAATCTGCATATTACTTTTGGCAAGATGGTCATTTTTACTATATTAATCCTGCCAATCCATGAGCATGGAAGATTTTTCCATCTTCTGAGGTCTTCTTCAATTTCTTTCCTCAGAGACTTGAAGTTCTTGCCATACAGATCTTTCACTTGTTTGGTTAGAGTCATGCCAAGATACTTTATATGGTTTGTGGCTATCGTGAAGGGTATAATTTCTCTTATTTCTTTCTAAGCCTGCATATCCTTTGAGTATAGGAAGGCTACTGACTTGCTTAAGTTGATTTTATATCCGGCCGCTTTGCTGAAGTTGTTTATCAGCTGTAGGAGTTCTCTGGTGGAGTTCTTTGGGTCACTTAAGTATACTATCATATCGTCTGCAAATAGTGATAGTTTGAATTCTTCCTCTCCAATTTGTATTCCTTTGACCTCCTTATGTTGTCTAATTGTTCTAGCTAGAATTTCAAGTACTATATTGAAAAGATATGGAAAGAGAGGGCAGTTTTCAACAAATGGTGCTGGTTCAACTGGAGGTCAACATGCAGAAGAATGCAAAATGATCCATTGTTATCTCCTTGCACTAACCTCAATTCCAAGTGAATCAAGGACCTCTACTTAAAACCAGACACACTGAAACTAATAGAAAGGAAACTAGGGAAGAACTTTGAACATAAGGGCACAGAGGAGAATTTCCTGAACAAAACTCCAATAGCTTATGCTCTAAGATCCAGAATTGACAAATGGGACCTCATAAAATGACAAAGTTTCTGTAAGGCAAAGGACAAGGTCAAAAGAACAAAGCAGCAAACAACAAACTGGAAAATGATCTTTACCAACCCTAGATCCGACAGAGGGCTAATATCCAATAAATACAAAGTCCTCAAGAAATTAGACTCCAGAGAGTCAAATAACCCTATTAAAAATGGGGTACAGAGCTAAACAAAGAGTTCTCACCTGAAGAATATCTAATGGCTGAGAAGCACCTAAAGAAATGTTCAACATCCTTAGTCATTAGGGAAATGCAAATCAAAACAACCCTGAGATTCCATCTCATACCAATCAGAATGGCTAAGATCAAAAACACAGGAGACAGCAGTTGTTGGGGATTGTAGAGAAAGAGGAACACTCCTCCACTGCTAGTGGGATTGCAAGCTGACACAACCACTCTGGAAAGTAGTCTGGCAGTTCCTCCGAAAACTGGGCATGACACTCCCGGAGGATCCTGCTATACCACTTCTGGGCATATACCCAGAGGTTTCACCTGTATGCAGTAAGGACCCACGCACCACTATGTTCATAGCAGCCTTATTTATAATAGCCAGAAGCTGGAAAGGACCCAGATGTCCCTCAACGGAGATATGGATTCAGAAGATGTGGTATATTTACACAATGGAATACTACTCTGCAATTAAAAACAATGAATTCACGAAATTCCTAGGAAAATGGTCAGAACTGGAAAATATCATCCTTAGTGAGACATCCCAATCACAAAAGAACATACATGGTATGCAGTCACTGATAAGGGGATATTAACCTAGAATCTCGGAATACCCAAGACACAATTCGCATATCAATTGATTTCCAAGAAAATGGAAGGAGAGACCCTTGGTTCTGGAAAGACTGGATGTAGGGGAATACCAGGACAGAGAAGTGAGAGGGGGTTGAATGGGGAACAGAGAGAGGGAAGGGGGCTTATGGGACTTTCGGGGAGGGAGGAAATGGGATATGGGAAATCATTTGGAATGTAAATAAAAAAGCTTAGAAAATAATAATAATAATAATAATAATAATAATGATAAAAAGTACTTCTGTCTATCTTCAAGACACCATTCCTACAACTGAAAGTGAGGAAAAGGGAAAGAAAACTTTTATGATTTCTTGAAACCAACAAAATCAAAATAATAAATCCACTTTGCCTGAAGATAATCATCATACATTGTGTTTTCCCCACACAGCTTTTGTTTGTGAATTACTCCTTTCTATCCAATTAACTAGACATGTTTCTTGATACTTAATATTACTGATACAGTAAATTAAACATGTTATTCTTTATTGGGCATGTGTATCTCATAGCAACTTCCTTTTAAAAAATTAAGCTCTCTAGAGTCTAACTTCTTGAGTTCTTTGTATATATTGGATATTAGCCCTCTGTGGGATGTCGGGTTGGTAAAGATCTTTTCCCAGTATGTTGGCTGCCGCTTTGTCCTTTTGACAGTGTCCTTTGCCTTACAGAAACTTTGTAATTATTTGAGGTCCCATTTTTCAATTCTTGATCTTAGAGCATAAGCTATTGATGTTCTGTTCAGGAAATTTTCCCCTGTGCCCATGTGAAGGCTCTTCCCTAGTTTCTTTTCTATTAATTTCAGTGTGTCTGGTTTTATGTGGAGGTCCTTGATCCAATTGGAGTTGAGCTTAGTACAAGGAGATAAGAATGGATCAATTTGCATTCTTCTGCATGCTGACCTCCAGTTGAATCAGCACCAATTTTTGAAAAGGCTATCTTTTTTCCCACTGGATGGTTTTAGCTCCTTTGTCAAAGATCAAGTGACCATAGGAGTGTGGATTAATTACTGGGTCTTCAATTCTGTTCCATTGATCTACATGCCTGTCACTGTACCAATACCATGCAGTTTTTAACACTATTGCTCTGTAGTACAACTTGAGGTCTGGGATACTGATTCCCCCAGAAGTTCTTTTACTGTTGAGAATAGTTTTAGCTATCCTGGGTTTTCTGTTATTCCAGATGAATTTTTGAATTGTTCTTTCTAACTCTATGAAGAATTGAGTTGGGATTTTGATGGGGATTGCATTGAATCTGCATATTGCTTTTGGCAAGATGGTAATTTTTAATATATTAATCCTGCCAATCCACAAGCATGGAAGATTTTTCATCCGACAGAGGGCTAATATCCAATATATGCAAAGAACTCAAGAAGTTTGAGTCCAGAGAGCCAAATAACCCTATTAAAAAATGGAGTACAGAGCTAACCAGATAAATTTTCACCTGAAGAATATGAAGTGGCTGAGAAGCACTTAAAGAAATGTTCAACCTCCTTAGTCATTAGGGAAATGCAAATCAAAACAACCCTGAGATTCCATCTCACACCAGTCAGAATGGCTAAGATAAAAAACTCAGGAGACAGCAGGTGTTGGCGAGGATGTGGAGAAAGAGGAACACTCCTCCACTGCTGGTGGGATTGCAAGCTGGCACAACCACTCTGGAAAACCAGTCTGGTGGTTCCTCAGAAAACTGGGCATGACACTTCCAGAGAACCCTGTTGTACCACTCCTGGGCATATACCCAGAGGCCTCCCCAGCATGCAATAAGGACACATGCTCCACTATGTTCATAGCAGCCTTATTTATAACAGTCAGAAGCTGGAAAGGACCCAGATGTCCCTCAATGGTGGAATGGATACCGAAGATTTGGTGTATTTATACAATGGAATACTACTCTGCAATTAAAAACAATGAATTCGTGAAATTATTAGGCAAATGGTCAGAACTGGAAAATCTCATCCTTAGTGAGGTAATCCAATCACAAAAGAACACACCTGGTATGCAGTCACTGATAAGGGGATATTAACCCAGAATCTCGGAATACCCAAGACACTATTCACATATCAATTGATTTCCAAGTAGTAGGAAGGAGAGACCCCTGGTCCTGGAAAGTCTTGATGTAGCAGTGTAGGGGACTACCAGGACAGAGAAGCAGGAGTGGGTTGACTGGGGAGCAGGGGGAGGGAAGAGTGCTTATGGGACTTTCAGGGAGGGGGGAACCGGGAAATGGGAAATCATTGGGAATGTAAACAAAAAATGTAGAAAATAAAAAATAAAAATAAAAAACAAAAAAATTAAGCTTATTTTTTGACTTTTCATATGCAGACAGAAGTCATTTTGATCATAGGTATTATTCTTTAGAGTATTGAGAGTTTAGCCAATGGCCTGGGTACAATTTGGAACCCAGTATTAGGTGTGATTATGAATTAGCTGTGAGCAATTTTTCAAGATGGTGGTTATTCTTGGTGACTGTCAACTTGACTACATCTAGAATTAATTAAAATACAAATGACTAGGCTTACTTGTGAGGAATTTTTTCATAATTAAATCATGAGAAGTGGGAAGACCATTCTTCTTTTTATTTCATTTACAGAGATCTTCATAAGCAATGAGGGAGTACAAACACAAAATTCAGATGACCTTTAATTCTAGTTTGTACTAGCAAATTAGTTAAACCACTTTGGCTCCCAACAGGCAGCAACCACTGCACCTGCCCAAGAACTCTCTGGATTCGCTAATGAGAGACACACACCACAGATAATTTTGATATGCCTTCACTAGCTCAATAGTTGGGCATTTCTAAAACTCCCTGCATCCAACATACATTCTCCCTTCCAACATTCCTGAGTCAACTTGTTAAATTCACATTCCATCTCTGCTACCTTTCTTACATAGCTGGTAGCTTTCCTTCCTGCAGCTCTTAAATCTAATCCCTCTCTCTCCAAGTCACTGAGATTCAGTCTTCTCCTCCCTTGCTTTCTTGCCCTTGAAATCTAAAAGTCCTGCTTCTTTCATCTTGCCAATCCTTAGGTGGTTGGCAACCTTATTTCCCAATCAGAGCCAGTGGGAGGCGGGTTTCCTTCAGCATGAGAACACATAGATTTCAGTATGATTCTAAATTAGACAAAGCATGAGAACCAATCCCCAACATTAATTGTTAAGATCTAGTTGTTGCTCCAAGAATACCATGACTAAGAAACCATTGATTCCACTTAAACTCCCAGGTCACAGCCATTCATTTATGGGAATTTAGGGCAGGAATTCAAGGAGGAACTTGGAACAGAAATTATGGAGCTTGTTTATCTGCTTATGTTCAAGCTTAGCTAGCTGTCTTACACATCCCAGAACCATCTACCTAGGGAGTGGTGTTCCCCACAGTTGACCAGGCCCTCCTACATTAATTAAAAATCTAAACAACCCCCTATACATATGTTCACAAGCCAATCTGAGTTAGCCAATCCCTTAGTTGATATTCCCTCTTTACTCTAGTCATCAAATATACAATAAAAGCTAATTGGGACACATATTCTTGTATTCTTGGATAAGAGAATTTAGGAAATTTCAAATATTGGTAATGTTCTAGTTGACTTGAGTTGTGGAGTTGTTATATCCTTTTCTATTATATAAAGTTAGGTCAAATGCAACCAATACATTAAAAATGTTTACATTATGGTAAAAGGAATCAAATTATAATAATTATTTCATTATCAGAAAACTTTTCTCAGGCTGTAACTAATACATACAGTCAGGACATATTTAATTTCCTGGGGTCTTATCAGGGGATCTTACATAGAAAATATTAAAACTGTTCATTGAGAACAAATTTTAAATAAAAAGAACTATAGAGCAATTTTATATAAATAATAGTACAATTCACATCCTTTCTACAAAGCAAAGTTGAAATAGTTTAGGCATGCCGTAATGTTAGTCGGGAATAACGCCTTGAAGAAAACTATATTCAACTCAAGTAATATGTGTGGTTCCTTTTCTCTTTGAAGAGTGTCCTTGAGCTCCAGCTACCCATAAACTGCTGAACATATGGGGTGAATTGTAGAGAAAAATCCCTAGCACCTGGGCTGCAGTCACATTTAAAATGTCTTTTGCGAGTCCCCAGCTGGTAGAATATCAGTTCTCAAGGAACATGTGCTTATAAGTTGGAGTGTTTGTTTCTTGATCCAGACCACCCTGTCTCCTTTGCATCCATTTTCATCCCCTTCTTCTGCCTCTGCAGTGACACAAAAAGTGATTTCATGCTAAGTTATACACTAAGCCAAGTGCCTTTCTGTTTGAATTTTCTGCTTCAACTTACTGTATTAAGTATCAGATGTCTGAAGAGTATGTGACCTCATTGTTTCTCTGCAAAATGACACCAACTATTTCATGTAAAATTTAATGAATGAAAACTGTTGCTCTTTCAACATTTTACCTTCTATAGATACCTTCTCAAGTCCATTGAATATTCAAAGTTTGAAAATTAGTAATTTTCTAAGAACTCTACAAATTCTATGAGCATAAAAGACCTCATTGATGTCTTGGTCATCCAGAATTAATTACAAAAAAGTAAAATAAACTGGTTATTTCTGTGGACTCAAAACATATAAAAGACTCATATAAAAGACTCAAAAAAGATTCATATAAAAGACTCAAAACATATAAAAGGCAGTTCTGTTCTTAGGGTACCCACAGTTGGTAATTTATATTTCAAATTATGTCCAAAGGTTTTCTAAAATCCCATCACTTCACACTCCCCATTTTCTCTCTCTTTAAAAGAACAGCAACAAAAACAATTTTACATTCTGTCATATTTTCCTCTTTAATTCATAGTTGTCCAACTTTTTACTGCTGTCTTTAGAACCCACATCACTAAAATCTATCAACTTCACTTATATTTAATAATCACAGTAAGAGTTTTTCTCTGTGTAATTAAAAAAATAAGTTTCTTCATGATACAGCAGAGTGATGTAATTTCTTCCCATAAGGATACATTAGAAGTAGTTCGGGAAGTGGGAGCTCTGGTGTAGTGTGGGCACTAAGGGCAGGGGAACAGTGGGATGGAAGAGAAGACCAGGAACCATGTTGTGCACCTTCTCAAGCCTTTCAATTCATGATGATAGCTCTGGAGCCTAGGAGTAAATTGTGGAGCCTAGACATCTGCATTCAATCTGCAATGCGCTAGTCTATCCCAATGTGTGACACTGTGTGCATCCTACAGCCCTTCCTACTGACTGTGCAAGTTTTATTGCTATTTTAATTTACAAAAATCCTAGAGGCATGCATGATCTTTATCCCAACACCTACCACTACAGTCCTAGGTTCAAGTCAAAAGGCTGGCAAGGAGGAAAGTTTTCCTTCTCCTGGGGCAGGACAATTATTTCTTTTCTCCTAACAGTTTCAAGTGTGAAAGGTTTTCCTTTGCTGCCTTTACCTTTTTCAGATATTTCTACTTGTCAATCAAAGGTGGATATTTTACATCTCAGAGGAAGCTATAAAATACTCAGTGCTTAGGGTTAGGCATTGCTCTCCAGAACACATGCTGTTAAATCCGTGGAAATCATCTTCATCAGTTAACATACAAATTATCCAGTAATTGCAAATTTAATGCAGATTTGCTTCAGCATGTCATCACAGAGCACTCAATTTATTGTGCGCAACATCCATAGACTCCTTTAGCAGGAGAAAAATCTGTCTTCCATTTGTTAAAACAAAGGAAAAGGAAAAGACAAAATAACGCAAGAAAACCGAATAGCGTTCTTTTCTGTCTCTGCATAAAGAAGAACCCTCTTGGCCCAGGAGGTTCTTACCCAAAAGGTGCTTGCAGGTGAGGTGAGATCCACCCTGGCAGCTTCCCCTGCCTGCCTGGAAGGCTTCACTGCCACCTGCAGTTGCACCTGCTGAGAGATTTTACATGTAGATTCCTTATGAATACAAAATCTATTGCCCAGATTAGTAAAATGAGCCTAATCCTGAAAGCAATTTTCTAAGGTTGTTAAGGAGTTTCCCTATATAGGAAAGGAATATATTGATACATTTTCTCTTGTAAGTTTTTTTTCTGAACTAAAGAATGCA